>JARHVA010005657.1:390000-897500 GCA_037957365.1 Torreya grandis | reverse complement strand
AGATAAATGTGAGTTTCCACCTAGTATTTTAGATTAACTCAATCATGCAACCTAATCATACTTATAACTTAGTGAGTGTGAGTGAACCAAGTCAACATCACACCATAAAATTGGTGAGGCTGGATGGTGTAATCAAGTCCAACCTAAAAACTTGGTAGGATTAATTAATTTAATCACCTCAACCATACCAAAAAAAACCAACTACTATAGTAGATTGGCTCAATATAGTTTGTAAAATTCTAACATGGTGGGTAATAATAGTCCTTGAAAGTGTTTGGAATCTAAAACTAAAATGATTTTGTAATATTAGGCACACTTTACATAGTATATGTACCTTAGATATGTCTCACGTTAAAATTATGTATAAAAATGGTACCAATGGATAGATTTCTACCATAAATGTGTATCTAAATCATATAATTCTATAATTTGGCTAATTTAAAACTATGTAAGTATCGAGAACATGTTTCTAAACATGCCCCCACTATAATTTGAAATTGAAAACTAGTGTAATTATGGAGAACATGTTTTCAAAACGTTCCCTCACTACAATCTGAATCTAAGAACTAGTGTAAGTATGGATAACATGTTTTTAAAACATTCTCCCACTGTAATATAAATCTAAAGACTAGTATAAGTGCCAATGTGGAAAACACATTTCCAAAACATGCCCCCACTATAATTTGTGTATGCTAAGTGTAGATCACATTTTTCCAAATCATGCCCCCATTCTAATCTAAATATGTAAGTTAATGTGGAATTCATGCCTTTATAGCATGCCCCAAATGATATGCCCCCCTTTTGAGGTGAGAGGAAGTAGAAACTAGTAGTTACCTTAACTCAAAGGGATAAAATAACCATGTAAATTGTGAATGTATCATATAGCATATAGAGGAAATATTTATAGGTATATATATCATTAAAGTATAAATAATTTGATCACACCAAGTCCTAAAATGCATGACATAGATCATGGTAACATCTAGATAGTAATAGTATAAATTCAATAAATAATCAAAAACACACACATGAACAATTAAAAGAAAATCAAAATGCAATAGTTCAAGTAGACCACAAATAAGGGGCATGTTCAGATTTTACATAATTAAAGTGACATGACTTAGTCAAATGTCCATAAAATCAAGAATGACATATTCAAATGTCAACATACAATAAACAATAACATATTCAAGTGTCAAATAGGCAAACAAAGGCATTGGGGCTGCAAAGAATGGAACATATTCACATGTCCAAAAAAACAAGATAATAGCAATGCAAGACACTCAATGAAGTACATAAATGAAAGCATAATCAACCAGCATAAAAATATCATACTAGTCTATGGATATATGTGTTAGAAAAAAAATTAAGTGCATAGCATATCAAGTACACTACAAAAGATATAAGCATGTATAAAGGCATGTGTAAGTACATATATGAACTCAAACATGCTATTTTAAAGTAACCATAGAATGATATGACCTATATGTATCATTGTCATAGAATTAGATGCCTCCAATGTCATGGTGACATGAGTAGAGGGAAAGCCCAACATCTATAAGTGAATAGATCATGTATGCATGTATGCATGTATCACACTAAAAATATGTGTGAAACACATGTATATATAAAATACTGATGTACCATATACCAATATAGAACTAAAAATATATATGCCAAGAAGATAATATAACATGTAAATGTTAAACATAGTATGGATTTTTTAAGTTTTTCTTTCTTATGAGATTTTTGTATTGTTTAAGACCTTTTAACTTTAATTTAGATTCTTTACATTGTTTTAATCATGGTTGGATAACTATAAATGGTAATATCCTATGCATAATCAATTTTTATATGTGTAGTAGAGGAACCAATGCTATCATTTAGAATATGGATCAATTTTCCTTCATGAAAAAAAGAAATACCTTCTTGATTTTGGTCAATTTTTTCTTCCATTTTATATAACCAAAGAGTTCCCAATGTAAATTCATATGGAGAAGTTTTTATCACAACCTAAGCCCATTTTTGAATCACTTTAGGACCACAATAAATTGGTAGTGTTATGTTTCCCAAAGAGTATTTCCAATCTCCTTTGCTTTGTAAGTCTTTTAGATCAAATCCAATCTATTGTGAATATCTTATATTGAAAGTAGTTTTTTTTTTAATGTAGGATTGTACACCCTAAATTGGTCAAGAAACCAAACATATCATGTCTTTTCATAGTCCTTTCACAAGATACTCTGATTGGAGAATATGAGATTTTGTTCGCATTTAACCACATCCTTTGTTTTATTCATTTCGATCTTATTACATGTACTAGACACCTTTTTTCCTATTCCCAATCATCTAAAGCCTTTCAAATAGTCATTCCACCTCATCCAAATCAGTTTTTCTATCTTCTTTTCATCTCCCTAGGTCTTGATATTGGAGGACAGGAGTGTTTGGGTTGAACAATAGCATCGGTGCCACTAGTGTCCATTTCTAACACTCTTTTCCAAATCCATTTTCACCTCCAACAATCAATTTCCTTCACTCAATAGGTCCTAATTGCTTTCTTATCTTCATCCTTAAGTTTTCTAGTGTCAACTAAATTCAAATAAAGCTCCCAAATTTTAAATAATGAATCTCCTACATAAAGGACTTCACAAGGCATTTTATATCTAGCACTTACTACTTTGTAACATTAGACTTAATAAAAATCAGTCAATAGTATAGCTCATAATTTTGAATCACACATAGACTTGCATGTTTGATCAAGGAAGGGCCTAGGCAAAATTCATTCTTACATTTATCATGCATGATTTTATGCACACTCCATAAGGGAGAACTACATTTGATTTGAGACCCTAGCTTGAGGGTTAATGTAGGTAGTGATTAGGATAATAGGGTTTCTAGATCATGTGATCATTTTTCCCCTAACTTAGTTTTTCCCCTTTTGATCTTGATGCATTTTTTTTTGCATGTGTGTAGATTAATAAAAGGTTTTAGAGATTAAAATATACCTACAACAAGCTCTTTTAGCTTCCAACCTTCACAATTTGATACACAAGCTCATACTAACTTGGTGAATAAAACCCAAAAAGCTTAGATCTTTAGGACAATAGTGGTAAAGGTAGACTATAGTGTCAGTGCAAATCCTATAAAATTCTAGTGTCCTATCCAATAAGAAAACAAGGTATAGATCTAGATTATAGATAGTGTCCTAGTCTTACATCTTAATTTCAAACTCCTGAATCATCCATTTTAGCCTATTTTTAGATAAGTTTATCTCTCTTCCTCATGTAATTTACTTGATAAAAATCTATATCTTACCATATTAAACTAGATTTTTCCCTTACTCTAGACCCCTTATTATTTAGGAACTAACACTAGTTTCCCAAAAATAATAAAAAGAGGATCAACATGGTTATGCAAAAATAAGCACCACCCACGAATAATGTGATTGTCAAATCGTTTTAGCATGTATGCTTTTTGGGTTGTTCACCTTGGGATTTTTTCATAAGATGTGGACCTTGGATTGGTCTCATATTTAGTATTTTTTTTTAAAAACCCATATAAAGATTAAGAACACCACATTTCTATTCATAATGCTCATTTGGTAATTCATCTCCCTCCTTTGTGCAAGGAATAAAACTTTGGTATTTAGAAGGGGATATGTTAAGCTCCTTTCGATGAGTAAGTATAAAAGAAGCTTATCTATGCACATCCACATATAAATGGGAAATGACTCATAATTTTTATGCAACACTCTTTATTTTAATGGAGAAAGAAGACCTCTACTAAAAATGAATTGTAATTCCAAATCTGAAGGTCTAAATGCTAGCTCATATGATGTACTTTTGAATTAAAAGGTATAATCTTGAAGGAATTCATCATCACATTGTTTGAAATTTTGTAAATGTTATAATGTAAGTTTTTTAACCTTATGGATATTGAAATTCATGAAGAGTGCATATTTTAATTGTGTAAAAGTTGTTAAATAACCTTTTTGTAGGATATAGAACCAATTATGAGCCTCATTAGAAATGGTCATATGGAATAATTTTAGCAATAGTTTTTCATCTTTCACCCATTGACAAAAATAATGTACATAGTTAATCATGTGGTCGAATGGGTCCTTATGACTCAAAAATAGAGGTAAATATGGTAGTTTAAAATCATGTGGATAAGGATATTCAAGTATATATTGTGTAAGAGTTTGACTGTTGAATGAGGTAACATTTTCATTAGTATATGGAAATCCATTTTCATTTGAAGTATAGAAAACTAATTTTGAAGATCCCTAATAGTGCTCATCATATAAATAAGATTTGAATCTAGGCATATGAGTATCATCATACTCATGGATAACAAGTGCAAGTTTTGAATCACTAGATTTAGAATACTTTGGTAGTGGTATTAGATCTATGAATTATGGTACCTTTGGTATATCATTTTAAGGTCTTAGTTCATTCACTTTTTTTAGAGATATAGCAATTGGTATTAGAGGGAGGTTTATTAAAGGCACATATTTTGGTATGGTAAACTTATTTGGTAAAGATGTCATGATGTCTTGTTTAACCTTTCATGAATTTTTAACGTAAAATGAGGGGAAATAAGAATTGTCACCCTTGATAAGGGGGGTGTTATTTGTAAATGTTGGAAATAAGGGGGTTTGAATTAATTTATTTGAAGTAATATCCCCCTTATAATCAATTTTTAAATTAGTCATAATTTCATTATTATATATTTTGACGATCATATGAAGGAGCATATTAGTCATATGTATCCACTTTTATGGTAGAATGTGCATGAAGGACATGATTAGATGACTTTCCTTGTTAGTTCCTCATGTATTTTTATGAAAACCCCAAGCCTTAATGATTTTTATTATATTTAAGAGATATAGCGTGGGTTATACCTTGCTCATGTTTGCCCAACCCTTGTCCTTTGTATCCATATTATAGAAAATATTGAAGGCTAAAATCATATGATGGTGGTGTAAGGAGTAACAATAAAGGATATTTATCTTCCTTTAGGTGGATCAACCTTTTTCTTTAAATGGTTGGATCATGGACCTAATTAGAAATATGGTATCTAACACCATTAAAATATTTGATATTAGATGCTTGAGCATTTGAAAGAATACAAGAGCAATAAATTTGTACCCATTTTTTAATATAAATTTAGATATTTTTATGATCATATTCATCAAATCAATCAATATCATCCATGATAAGATAGATAAAATACATAAATATTAGGAAAATGTGGGTAAGAAACATCCTAAATGGTAGGCTTAGTCAAGAATTATGTTCAAAAATTGGGTTTACCAAATGTTTAACCCTAAAATGTACATGTGGGGATTATATGGTTAAATTGGTAGAGATATCTTAGGGCACAAGTATGGTAGACTATCTCTAAAGTAGGATAATTATTTTTGAAACTCAAATAGAACATATACTAAATTTGTTATGTTGAGATGCTAAAGATAAAAAATATAACTATGTTAGATATTTCATGATAATTAATGAAAGATAGTTGGTTTTGATGCTAATATTGATCTAGATTTGTTAGAAGTAGAAAGTAGACTTTATCTAGATTCTAGATTAGTCACCTAATTATTAAAATTATACCTCTATAGCTATGGACACTTATGTTGATTGGGGACAGTTATGTCAATGTTATTATTTAACTTAAAATTTAGTGTCCATTATGAAATACATATTAAATATAGATGCAACCACTTATATTTTTCTATGTTATGTGTGACCTTCACTCTAATTCATTTAGATCTGGGTCATGGATTATAGTTCCTTGTCAAATAGCAAAACTCTCATTCTTCATCTTCATAGTGGCTATGGTGGAAAATGGCTTAGTGGGCACATAGTGTTGAGTTTCCCCAAATACCCTTATCTTAATGAGCACTACCTACATAGCCAATACTTCTAATAGGACCTTGGTATTATACAATTATCCCCTACATGTTGGATTATGTGTGAATCATGTAATGTGTGATAAACAAGTATAATAATGGCCTAGCTTGTAACTTGGAAAATGTGGCTCATATAATTTTCCTTTAGTACTTCAGACCTATATATATATATATATATATATATATATATATATATATATATATATATATATATATATATATATATATATATATATATATATATATATATATATATATATATATATATATATATATATATATCCATGACTAATATGTAAATAGAAGAAAATAGAGAATATTTTCTCACTTAAGTGATTGAAATAATGCTTTTGGTAAGTTGTGTATGCAATCAGAAATGCAACATGTCTATAAATCAATCCTAACTTAGAGAAGATAGAGCATACCTACACTTATGATTAGGAATACATTTATTAAGTAGGATCATGACCAATATGGGGATCTACTAGACCTAATTAGGGGATCTCTTATCATAATACACCATGTTAAAGAGGGTTCCAAAGCCTCTAGTCTAATACAATCATGTAATAACCCTAAGGGGGCCCTAGGTTTCTATATTTCACTTAATCTAATAATAAGGAAAGTAAATCTAATCTAGTGCTCACCAAAGCTTATAGAACAAAGTAAGGGGTAGGTAAATAATCAAAACATGTATAATAGAATCTTAATTAAGTTAATTGTGAGTAAGACCCTAATACATGGAATATGAAAAGTAATATTATTATAAGCCAATAATTATGCTACTTCCATCTACTAAAGAGAGGAGCAAAGTTAGAAAATACTTACTTGAATGTGAACCTATCAAGACTCAATCCCTCCCTTGGCCAAAGGGGATTTTCAAGAGGTTTTTATATTTTATAAGGATCACTAAGAAAGGCCAAATCATCCAAGACTTATCCATAAGACTATATTCTCTAAGTAGAAACCCTATGCTAAGACTCCTCAAGTAGATTGTAAAGAAGCATGAGTGAATAATAACTCTTGATTGCATATTAAAATAATGATAAAATTATCTTATATATATATATATATATAGGTTTATTTGACCCTAAACCCTTTCAAAAAAAATTCCAACAAGGTCAACCAAGTTGATCTTATATAATTATAAACAATTAGTCACTCGGACCTGAACTAGGTCGGTTAGAGGCTAACCTAATTCCTAAGTGAAAATATCTTGAAACTATATAGGGTCAACCCTGTCAACCGGTTATAACTAATTGAAAAAAATGGATTTAGGTGAGGAAAATAAGGATGGAAAGAGGAAAAATATTAGAGGAGTGTACAAGGGAGGAGTAATAACTTAGGGAATGTTTTTATAGAGGTTGGTTGGATTGGTAATATGTGGTAATAAGGGAAAACATTCCTATAAAGCACCAATGGTCTACCCACCCCTTTATCGATGCACCCCTTACAGATTACACTCAAATATATTGAGTCTCTATTGGTTCTTACAAGATATAAAGTGTTAGTATTGATAAATTTTGAAAATATTTTGTGTATACAAGTTGTCATGGTTTGTGTTAGGTAAGGAATGAATTAGGGTTGGTATTATATGTATACCAATCCCTTTGGAGAATATCTTACATTAAATCACTTAGGTTGACCATAGGTATACATTTAATTAAAAAAAATTATGACTTTAGGGTATAAGACACTTTCATTTGGATAACACACTTGTATCGACATAGGTGTCTAACGAGGACACAAGTGTTTTCGTAGATGGAAAATAGATGTAGTTATAGAACTTATAGAGATGGAATATAATCATATTTACAACATCTTTGGAAATATATAAGGCTTGAGTCATCAATAACATTTTTATACTAATAAATAAGTAATTATGCATAAAGAGATATTGTATGTGAGCCTTTTGGTAGAAGGAAAGGTCTAGAAGATAAAGGTACATCCATGATATGTATTTTCTAAGTTCACAAGACTAAGGTGAGATATAATTCATAATAATTTCTACACTTACAAGTTAAGAAATAAAAACATGCATGTAAGAGAGGATAATTTGTTTACAAGTGTGCAAAAATTCCTGCAAGTGTGAAGCGAGTTGTGAAAGATAGACTCTTATTGAGTCCAACATAAGTTGTGAAAGAGAAGACTACTTGAATTAATCATAATTTGTGAAAAATAAACCTATTTTTAAAAATTAATGGCATAAAAAGGAATAAAATATCTAGGAGTGGAATTACCTAACAAAGATGTTGAAATAATTTTAAGAAAGATTGGAAGTGATGGAAAATGCATAAAATGTTATGATAATGAGTAAAGAGGATGAAGAGGAAACAATGATGGGAATTTTTTATCTACAATAAAAGTTAGACACTTGGGAAATAGACCAAGTAAGTGAAGTAAAATATCCCAATGAAGGAAAGACATTTTCCAAGGTAAAGATGAAATAAAGTGGTAAGTTTGTTTGTAATTTTCATTTGTTTTGTGCTAAAGAGAGCCCATATAAACTCATGAAATGGATTATTTACTTGGAAATTTTATTTGAATAATAAAATATTTTAGATCACATGAGGGTAAAAATTTCATGAAAGAAGCTATGTATACATGAAACTATGTATAGGAGAGATATCAAAAAGAGGAGATGAGAAATTAAAGAAGACACTGAGTAATTGGTGATAAATGGTTTCCAAATTGATGGTTCACATTGTACACACAAAATTTCATAAATAATGGTGGAAAATATCCAAGCATTGATACCTAAGAGAGATAAGACAATATTGCCGTGAAAGGCAAAGTATAATGAATTTTTCATGTGAGAAACTCCAAGATTGAGTGAACATAAAAATATTGATTTGAAAATTAGTGGGAAAGTGAGATATATAAGATATAACCCCAATTTTGTTTTCAAGAATAAAAAATATATTGAAATTTGTGATTAGCCCATAGAATAAGATATATTCATGAATAAGGATATAGAGGTCATAGTTTGTTCACCATAAGAAGGAAACCCATTTATTGATGATGGGAAAATGTATTCAATATCACATAAGTGGGAATAAATTTATTTATCATTAAAGGAAAATCTAATTTAATTTCTCTTTTATAGGGGAGAAGGGTTGAGAACAATAAATAATCAAATCATGTTTATATGAATTAAATAATGAAGGTAGAGGAAGTGCAAGTGAATTCACATGAGAATCATATGGTTGAACACCACATATGTAAGGAAGCAAAAAATCAAGTGAATAATGAGGAGAGAACAACCATGGAGGTTGTTGAGAATGGGTCTTTTGGAGTCCATTTATTAAATGAAGCATATGAGGAAAATGAGAGAAACATAGAAGAGTTGGAAAACATGTATTTTAGTCATTAAAAGAGATAGAAGGAGTGTCTTTGTGAACTATTAATTATTTGGATATGTGTGATCTATGTGCATGTCCATCAATGAAGGTAATAGTATAAAAGAGGACAACTTGTGCTTCATTTTAACATGTTCATATGTATGAGAGACAGTGAGAAGAAGTGAAAGATGAGAAATGTAATTTGTAGAAGTTTGGTGCGGGAGAAATGACTCTCAAAATAAAGATAGGAAAATATTGGAAAGATTAAGAATGTCACTCATATGACCAAAAGTAAAGAAGGAAGTTAAAGAAGGATAATTCAATTAGCCTGGTGTTGATGAAAAGGAAGTGAAAGATAAAATTAAATAAGAAAGAGAAGAAAAATATAAAGAGGATTTGTCACAAGAACAATTGAACATTATGTTGAGGAGTGGGTAGAATGATGAAAACAAAGAAAATCAATAATGTATTGTTATATTAGTTGGTGAAGTTGTGAATATGGATATAGAGGAAAAACCTTTGGGGACTATGTTGGACACTAATTTTTGTATTTATATATTCTAAGGATTTTGGATCTATATCATGGAAGAGAAAGGGTGTGATAATATCATAGAGGACTTCAGCATGAAAGAGAAAGGCACTAAAGAGAGGCATGGAAGAGAAGAGAGTAGAGGAGCTTGGCATGGAAGAGCAAGTTATGGGATACGAGGATACAAAAAAACAAGGAGAAACAAAACATGCTAGACTTGGATAAAAGTGCAAGATTTGTACAAGCATGGAGGAGGTGGAGATGGTTATGAAGTAGCTCATAGAAGCATTGGAGGAGACTAGTCAAGAATGAATCTAGCACCAATTCATGAGAGAATAGGAGTATGAAGATAGATATCTAGCATGGAAAGAATATATGTGGGTCATTAGGCTTGAGTCAAAATGATTTTATTTAATAGCTTGCCATGACTTCTTTTTCTAAAATAGTCATTAGCTAGTCATCTCTATTGAATTAATTATGTAACCTAAATAGAGGAATTGGATTATGTATACATACCCCTTAGTTTTGTTTAGAAATGGATGTAGATGAATAGAGAGAATACTACAAAGGAAATACTAATGAGGTATCTTTGTAATATTCTTAAAATTAAATCAATAGAATCACTACTTTATCTACGAATTCTAATGTGTTAATCTATTTCTATGGTATTAATTAGAAGAACATAGAATGTATGGAATGATTAAAATGGTTAAATATAATATGATGTTTGTAGTAATTATGACTAAATATAACTAACCCAAGTACCTAATTGTAGATATAGAGTTAATTTTATCCACCACTACATGGTAGAATCAACAGGAACCAATCTTGGATGTGTGCTTACAGTGAGCGTACAAGGTCACTACTTGCATGATATGTTGGTGCAGTAGTTATATTGCTTTCCCATTTTGGTTCCATTTTTGAGACCTGTAAATATTTAGTCAATAAAAACTAAGGATAAAAGGAAAAAGAGCCAAACATTTTAGTTCCATTTTTTAGACCTATTATAATTGTTAGCATGATGGTAAAAATGTACTTGAATAGCTCTCTTTGGAAAACCTTGAGCATTGGATTGACACAGTAGAAGATAAATTTGTGCTTTAATATATTGGACCAGGATTTTTTATGTGCCAATGGGTAAATAATCCTCTATATGATTCTTTATATTAAACTTTCTATGTATAACTAGCCATCCATTTATATGTTTAGCTTTCAGCATTCATGTAAGACCATTCGATAAATTATGGATGAAAATATCCCTAGTTAGCAAAGCATTAGACAACCTTGGCAAAGTTGAGAGCTACTTGAAAACATGAAGTATATGTATGGTATAAAGGAAAACTAAATAGATACATATTGGAAATGTGTTGTAGACTCTAGACTTGAGAACTTTCCTATGGATTCATAAAACCCTCTCATGCATGAGAAGTGTAACTAGTGGGGAAATGAATGGGTATACATTGGTATAGGATTGATAGTTCAACATGGAAATTAGTTAGAGAGAATTATATAAGCATAATTATGATGAGGCCAGGCATAAGTCCATGATAAATAGTGATCCCAAGGTGAAATGGGAGGATACTAAAAGTTCCACAAGAATTTATAGGTTGGCATAAAGGCATAGTGAGTACTCTATAACCATGAATCTATGCCTTTCACTGGCATAGGTAAGCATGGAAGATGTAGGACAATCATTGGTGATAGTGAAACCCAATATAATTAGGCCCAATTCCCCCACTACAACACACACTTATGCATTTGAGTTTGATATAAATATTATAAGAGATTGGGATACTAATAATGTGGAATCTGAAGCTAAATCTAAAGTTGAATCCGTAGAAGACACTATGGGAGTACAAGTTCAAAGTAAAATTTTTTAGTAAGGCCAACTAAATTTTCCATTATCCTTTACCTTTTCAATTTAGTTAAGACATATGGATAACCTTGAAATTCTAGGGGGATTAAATATATGTAGTGGTAAAAATATAGATCCAACTCTAACTAGTCAACCTCCCTTAGTACCCAATGTTTTTGGTGTTCCTCTTGCTATAGGAGCCATGGGAGGTAATACTAATGGTAGTTATAATAGAGGTGTAGGAGGGTTAGGAGGTAGCTTGGGACGAATTGGTAGACCTCCACCATAGGGTTTGATAGGAACTAGAGGAGTGCCACCACAAGGTCCACTACAACCATTACCTACAATTTATTATAAGATCACACTTCGTCTTTATAAGTATCAAACTATTAAGAATAATTTTGAACATGTTCAAAGGTGTGAACTCATTTGGTGGGTGTGGGTCATAGTTTCTACTGATTGAAAGGCAACTTAGTTTTCCACTACCCTATTATATCAAGTGCACAAATGGTATAGAAAATTTGATCCTAAATAAGCTATTATAAATTAATAACTACTAATAATTTAGTTTCTTCAAGAATTTGACATTCCTAAGTTTGAGTAATAAAGTATTGCTACCTTAAAATATATTAATTTAGAGCTCATTGAGAGTGTGCATGTATAAGATTCTTACTTCAAACCCCTTCTTTATAAGCTATCATTTTAAATCAATCCAATGTAGCATGTTTAATGATTTGTATGAGGGTTATTACTTCCTTTTCAATGATCCTCATCCCACAAGAGCTCTATTGATATATGTGAGGCACTAAAATATTCCGTCTATGTTATATTTTTGTGAAGTATATACATAGGAATTAACCCATTTATGGAGGTCCAAATTATTTATATGGATTCTCAACTAGAGAAGCTTACATCCAAAAATTCTCATGGCACTCACAGTGGCTTGTGGTGTGTTGACTATGAAGTAGAGGGCCATAATAGGAATAATTATTCATGAATGAATGATGATGCCATGTTAAAAAATTCTTTTGAAATCTTCAAGGAAGACCATGATGTATAAATTTGTCCTTTGCTTCATCATGCCACCTAGGCCAAAGTGTCACTATATTGAAATATATGTAATGCATATACCCATGATACTAATGGCTTTCAGGTCATCAATGAGATTCATGAAGCACACACATAAGGTATGCACCAAGAATTTATATCTAGCACACAAAAAACTAGTGGGATTTGATCTTTTAGAGGTTGAGATCATGGAAATGGATGAGAAGGCGGTCATTTTACACCCAAGACATGTTACAAGTGTGATTGCACAGTCTACACTATTTTTGCCTTTTATAAAAATGAGGAACAAGTAGAATAATTCCTCAACGTACATGTTGATAGTACCAAATAACTTATTGATAAAGGCACTAAAATGACGTGTCATAAAAATCCAACTGATCATTGGAAACCACATGCTACCACTCCACTATTTGGACCCAAGGTAACTATCACTACTCAGAGCGGTGCTCATTCTCAACCTATTATCTCAAATCCACATGTTGAAAAGGTTTAGTGTGAAGAACCTCATGCACAACACTATCTAGATACCCAACATCAAAAAGAGGTGGTGTATGACATAATGGCCTTGGTACAGGAGTTTCAAGGTGAAATTGAGTTTTTGAAAGATAAGGATGATATCATGCATAATGAAATGAAAAAATTTATAGTACCCATGGACTTATGGCATGATAAATTTCATGAGTTGTGAAATTTATTCCTTAATCAAGACATCATCCCCCTCTTGAAGACTTAGTTGTGAAAAAAAATGACAAAGTCTTCAAAGGATAATCATTTGAACCATACATGTAGACAAGAGACTCATGTCTAACTAAATTAAGAATGTGACAAAGAGGTCCTTGTAAATACACCCACATATGGTTGGATGATTTGTGATATACTGGTATACATTATCATGGCAGTTAATGTTCTAATGAAGGATGCCTATAAAAAATGGGGAGACCCATTTTTCAACCTCCCCCACAAGTTTTGTTTATATCCAATAATACTTACACACTACCTATAAGCATTCTTAAATATGACATAGTTAACATCATTGGTGTCACATTTAAGGGTGATTTTGAAGAGATCAAGCTTGCTAAAATTGATGACTTTATTGATTTCTTGGGTTGAACTTGGTACTATGCTAACAATGTTGATTTATATTTCAAGAAGCATTATATAATATTTTAGAATGACACTCAATGCATGGTCATTCCTCTAAATAATGACCAAATGCCTCCCTTTATGGAAATTGTAAATGTTGATGAGGATCTCAACACTATTTATAACATAAATGCCTAAGAGAATAAATGCATATTTCAATGGGAAGATACATAGTCCATTTCATACATAAGTATTGCTTGCAACTAATAGGCTCAAGGAGCATATGATGTTATAAGGATTGTCTTAGGTGTCCTTGATAGTTACCTAGCTCATCCCCCATGTTAGCTCAATGCCACAAAAAAAATTACATCATTGGTCTTCCATTTTTGAGGTTGGAACATGCACCTCAAGGCTATGGTTAAATTGAGTTCAGTGGTATTTTCAGTAATTAAAAGATTATTATGTTAATGAATGTGAAAATTTTCACATTTTAAACTTTATGTTTCAAGGAATAAAACCTCGATGGTGGTCTACTCATCAATAACAATTACAGACATGGGAACAAATACATATCACTATGCACTATCACTTCCACCATGACAACTATGTTTACACCACCCTAAGTTATGATGGTGTTGATTTGCTATAAGACCATTTAACAAACTATGAAAGCCTTTAGAGGGTTAAAGAAATATTTTTACTATAATCCTTATAGATTCATGAATTTTAAGGTAATATACTCACCTAGAATAGGGTATGGTACATCCATCAAGAAATCTGTAGGGTGATGGATACCTAGTAGCATATCAAACATGGTCTACTTTCAACATTTTCATTTTCTTATCCATAGAAAAATTTACATTTGTCATTTCAAGCAATCCATCAGGTAGTTGTAGGATATTATGCACCAATTGGAGATTACATACATCACATGCATAGAGTACATAAGGATAACTTGGCCATATTTCAATAACTTGATACTCCTCTGTTAACTCTATTGGATTAAAAATCTCAATTTGAATATGCCTATTGGTAATAGATATGGAAGGGAAAGCAAAAGGTTGTTTATCAAGTTGATGTGGGTACTAGTTTTGATCTATTAGAACTTACATTTGACCACTTACATTTGCATACTAATTATGGGGTGCATGACATTAGAGATACTATGCAATCCAAGCAAAAACCATATTCTACACCACTCCAAATGGTTCAACATAATATTGGGATAGAGGACACACATAAAATAGCCATTATGGGTAATTACTAGTTTGATATTAAGTTAACTAAAAAAATTAAACTCTTAAAATAATATTAAGACATTTTCCCACACAACTACACAAAAATAAAGGGAGTACATCCATCATTAGGCAAGATGCATATCAAGTTGGTTGAATGCACTCAACTAGTGAGGAAACAACCATATCATATTAACCCTAATTTGTGCATTAGAGTTAAAGAATAAATTGATAGTATGTTTCACACTAGAGTTATTACTCCCATAGATGAACCTAAGTGGATTAGTCCTATGTTGATCAGCATCAATAAATATGGTTGAATTTGAATTCATGTGGATTAGAGGTAACTCAATTATGTGTGTGTCACTGACCCTTTCCTAATACCTTTTATAGAGGAAATTTTGGAAGGTTTTGTTAGATGTGAGATTTGCACTTTCACTGATGGTGTTTTTGGCTATTACCAAGTGAAATTTATTGAGGAATACAAGGCCAAAACAACTTTTACAACTGAATGGGGTTACTTTGAGTATAATTTTATGCCTTTTGGCTTAAATAATACACTAAAATTGTTCTCATTCATAATAATGGAAGCCTTCAAGGATTTCATCAATAATTTCCTTTAGTGTACCTTGATGATTATATTGTGTATGGTTTAGTACATGACCACTATGATAATTTGTTCCTCATGCTTGAACACTACCATCAACTTTAGATTTCATTAAATATTAAAAGTGTATCTTTACCACATAATTTGGGATCCTATTGGGACACATCATTTTTTGGTATCGATTACTAGTACATCTAGCCAAGATTGTGGTCATTGTCTAACTTCCATCTCCAAACACTCAATATAATTTATATGCCTTCTTGGGTCACACTAGATACTATTGTAATTTCATTCGGGGTTATGCTAACATAAAAAATCTGATGGAAGAGGTAGTAAAAATAATGGCCTATTCTTATGGACCATTAAACACCAACAAGCATTTGAGGCTCTAAAGAAAAAATTAGTGACTACACCATTCTCCAGCTCCCAAATTGGATGCAGTTGTTTCATGTTCATGTTGATGCTTCAAGCATGGAAATGGGTGTCATCCTTGCATAGCCTAGTAAAGGAAACCTTGATCATCCCATTATTTTTATATTTATAATTTCACACCTGCTAAATGAAACTACTCTATTGTAGATCGTGAAGCCATGTCCATGGTTTATGCACTCTAAAAGTTTTATCAATACTTGTTGGTTACTTCATTTACCTTTTATATAGATCATGAAGTACTCAAGTATTCAGTTAATAATCTAATTTTATATAGATGCATTTGTTGATGGATTTTCATATTTTAGGAATTCTATTTTTCCATGGTCTTGAAACTAGGCAAAATTATTTTTGTCCTAGACCATCTATTTCACTAGTGTGTACAATATAAGATGATTTACCTTATGTTAAACTCTTACAAGTTACAAGCATGCCTAAATAATTTAAATAAATTGTTTTTTTCTTGCAACATGATCATCTTTAGATCACCTTAGCACCCAAGAAAAGAAGCAATTGACTATCTACACTACCCCTTTATAACTCGTTAGGGGATACATATATAAACTGGGACATGATGATGTATTATGAAGGTGCATAAATGGATCATAAGCATGTTGAATTCCTTCAAAAAGTCCATGAGGGTGTTTCAAGAGGACATTATGATGGTGACACAATAGTAAGAAAGGTTATATAGCTAGATTATGGTGGCCCACATTATTCAAGGATGCCAAAGCCGATGCATTCCAATGTGATATCTATTAGCATGTAGGTAAAAAACATTGATTAGATTCCATTCCCCTTCATCTGATGCTTCCTCATCAACCATTTAAAAAATTATCTATTGATTTTGTTTTCCTCATTCAATTTACTTCAAGATGGACTAGCGTACATTACATCATTACTACCACAAATAAACTCACACATTGGGCTAAAATAGGGCCCACATAGGATTGTACTACTATTACCACTACTATATTTCTATGGGAACACATCATCACATGATATGCATGCATGTTATGTCTAACCAATGATCATGGCACTTATTTCATCAATGTAATAGTTTTCATCTTCTTATTTGAATTCATGATTACACACTATAAGACCACACCATATCACCCTCAATAAGTGGTATAGTTGAAGCCTTTAACAAGGTTCTTGGTAGTACATTAACTAATATTTGTAATGTTGGTCTCACTGATTGGGATGATCATGTTTTAATAGTCTTATGGGCTTACTGAACTACATATAAAAGGTTAAACAAAAGTACTATTGAACAAATTTGACCTTATAGGTCAAATTGGGACCCCTATAGGTAAAAACTTGATTTTTAGGTGTTTTAGGGTCTAATATATTATGTCTAAAGGTGTATTATACGTCATTTAGTGTGATTTCATGTTATATTAGCCTTAATCATTAGTTCTTTTATCATTTTGAGTCATTTTAGGGGTCAAAATAGGGCATTAAATGAGTTGTACAGCCTCCTATAGAAATTTGAAAGTGTCAAAAGGTTATTTCATGTGCTATGTGTCCTTTTATGTCTTAGGTAACTATTCATAAGTGAAAGTGGTAGGTGCTTTAGAAGAAAGAGCAATTCTCTTGGGAAAAGAGAAGAGTTTGGCACTTGTACAACCCATGGGGAAGTCTGTCACATGGGATAAGATCATGTAATGTATCTTCAAATTAATTTTATCCATATCAATTATTGACATACTTTTTAAGTGATAAAAAGTTCCCAAATCCATTCTACTCTTTTTTCATCCTTCTAGGCACACAGAACTAGTGTTTAGGTTTGTACTTGGTAAAAATAGTTGGATAAATTCCAAGTTAAAAACCTTTAAGAGGTGAAATTAAACTTATAAATATTAATTTCCATAAAAATATTTTGAATAATGGTGTTTTTTCCTTTATGAAACATCCTCATGAAGTTGGCTATGTTTTTTTGCTTGCTAATCTACGTACCCTATAGGTTTTATTTTGGTTTGGGCATTTTTATATAATCCAATTGGTAATATTGGTTAAATATGATGTTAACATCCTCATAAAATTATTACCATACTTATTTTCATGTTTCAAGGTGTTTATATAACTCAATTATATCAAAGTTGCAAGAGGATACACCTTTCTAAGTTACAGGTAGTTTTTCACCATTTTTAGGAACTTCATGCTTGTTCATGGTATCAAAGGGTTATGATAAGTCCTTGTTCATGTTGTAAATTATATAATTATTCCATTTAATTTAAAATCTAATATTCCAAATCATACTCCATGAAGGTACATTCACAAAGATCATGCAACTAGTTTACCCTATTATTGTCATACATGGTCAGTCATGGTAAACCATATGTATAGAACCTGTATGGCATGTTCATAGAGGTTTGATGATTATTACAAATAATATTTTACCTTTTATCAACATAAATAAATTACTTGATCATTAAAATGGTAGGAGAGGGTTATAACAGTCATATAGAACACTTTAATACAGTCTACCATGAAGAAACTCACCTACATGTGCCTTCTTAGAAATCAATTATGTTGAAAAGGAGTTTTTTGAGATGAGATGGGTTTTTGAAAATGGGAAAGGTATATTTTAAAAATCTTGGTAAATTTAAAAATATAATTAAGACTCACAATAATATGCTTACTGATTGAAGGTGCCTCACTGCTTATGCATCAGAATGCCCACCTACAAGTGGCCTTAACAAAGAGTTTTTGAGCCATTTTGAAGAGTTAGATCATAATATGGAACATAAATTTAAGTATTTATGTGTTTAAGAGAACATGGAAAACATTTTTACGGGATAATTTTACATATTGAGTTGGATTTTACCTACAAAATGATGAGTATAGGTTTAGGGACTCTTTTTCCTAAAAGTGCAAAATAGAGTTTCTTGGGGTTTAGTTGATATATTTCAGTGTGGTTTCAAAGACTTAAAATGACTCTAAATGATAAAATATTACATTAAATACATATTAAAGTGACTCAAAAAAATTTGGAATGCTAATTATGGGTATAAAGTGGTTGTTGAAAGACCCAAAATCACACTTTTATGCATTGAAAACAGGCAGGGAGACCTACAGCTTTGAGTCCAAAGGAGATCTTTGTCACCTAAAATTGAAAAATTAACCTTGAAATCATATTATAGTGGTTAAAAATTGTTAAATTAATATATATGGTGTAAAATATAATTATAATGAGATGATATATTGTGTTTTGCTTCCTATATACACCTACAGTTCATACAAATAGCCTAAACACCCACCTACAGTAGATTTTAGATTTTAACCAATCATGAAGTGAGTTTTAAGAATGGATTTAAATATTTTTTTTTTAAATATGAATACATATTATTTAAAAATATCTCAAGGTTTTCTAAATAATATTTATCATAGGTTTTGGAGGTAAAAGCCACCTATAGGGTCCCCTACGGTCACCTATAGGTGACTGTAGTTAAATAGTTAATAGAGACAATGTGTCTAAGGGATATTTTAGGCTTATAAAAGTTGATATAGGTATAAAAAAAATTAAATAACTATGGAAACTTCAATAATTTATCTAAACATTCTTTTGAGTCCAAACTCAAACATATGCACCTACAGCCAACTGTAGATGATTATCTCAGGTAGTGAACAAAGGGTGATGTTTTTGAGTGATTGGTATATTCTAAAACATGAATATATATATATATATATATATATATATATATATATATATATATATATATATATATATATATATGTATGTATGTATAAGTAATTTATATAATATATTTAAAGTTTTAAATATGAAAAAATACCAATTTAAGTATTTCCACAAAAAAATTAAACACTTACAGGTAGGGAAACATCTACAAGTAGGGTTAACTTACCAATCAGGCCTGATTGAGTAAGGAAAGGTTTCAAGGTGAAAGAATAGATTATTAGGGTTTTATATAATTTTTAACATCATTTTTATGGTTTAAATCACCTTATTACACTATTATAATGTAAAAAAAGAGTAAATATTACCATAAACATATAACACATGGCCCACATGCTAAAAACCTTGCACATTATGTCTCTTTTCTAGTCTATCTTGGTTTTTATGCATTTTATGGGTCTATTGACATGATAAAAAAATTATTATTGGTTTATAATTTCTACATAAATTATTTAATCTCATAAGCTACTTATTTTTTCTAGATAAATACGGTAAGTTCCCTCTATTTTGTCTTAGATAGAGAGCACTTCCCTAGGTGCATAAGCAGGTAGTCTTAAAGAATGGAGAGAAAGAGATGAATTATGATTTATGGTAACATTTAAAATATGTGT
Source organism: Torreya grandis (assembly GCA_037957365.1). Classification (NCBI taxonomy): domain Eukaryota; kingdom Viridiplantae; phylum Streptophyta; class Pinopsida; order Cupressales; family Taxaceae; genus Torreya; species Torreya grandis. The sequence goes on along the minus strand of JARHVA010005657.1, from coordinate 877,131 downwards.
GGAAGTATATATTAAAAATATAAAAAACATTTAAACCAATCATAAATTAATGAATCCCAATAGTGAGGTCTAAACCCTTAGAGTTGTAGTCAAGCCTACTAGGCATATTTAGGCCTAAAGGCCAAATGGAGGGGAAATTTTGATTGTGACATGAGATTAGAATTACCATGGATTGATAAATGATTATTAATTAATAATATAGGTTATAAATATTTTTTATGGTAGAGAGGTTTCAAATAATCCATTTTTGAGCTCAAAACTAACTCAAACCTATAAGAAATAGAAGGAAGAGCTTGATAAGCTAGTTTTGAATACTCACATTTATCATGAGACTATACATGGATGCCAAATTATTTTATAGGTGTTATAAGGGGTCACAAATATCATTATTTTATAAAATAATTTCAATTGTAATCTCAATTTTTTTATGAACAATGCTTAAGAGGTCAAAATTATCTAAAACCCTTGTTAAACCCTTATAAGGACCTGATTGGAAAGATGAGGATGGTAAGATACTCTAATGGAATATTTTTAATAGAATGATGATTTTAGGTTTTATAATACTCTCTAATTATACTCCCCATTAGGATTAGTTGTATAAAATTGTATCGATGGAGTGTAAAATAGGATTATATTGATAGTTTTATGCATTATGTAGGTTGTAGGAGGTTTCAAGAGATAGAAATCACGTGAGAGTGAATATTATAACTTAATATAACTCCCCATGTAAGTTTTATACCTTGTAATAACACCTAAGTAACTCAACCAATTGCTTCATCTCAGCTAGTCAAAACTAGCATAGTGACCAAGCTAGTGAGAAGGGTGGTGAATTATTATTTTTGGGGAAATTAGTGTTTAATTACTAAATGATAAAAGGGTATAAGGAGGATAAAATTATTAAATAATATTCCAAATTAAATCTATTAATTTATGAAATTTAATTACAATTTGACTTTTTCTAAAAATAGTAGTAAGAGAGAGAAAATTAAACTTATCTTATTCTATACTAATCCAACTAAGATAGGGTCTAAAATTTATGTGAAATCCTATAACACAATCAAAAATATGATTATAAATGTAATTTCTTGATTGGATAGGAACACTGAAACTAGACACCTTGGGCTCTAGCACTTAATCCTTCCCTAGCACTATTATCTAGGTTTTATTCACCTGGTCAGTGTGATCCTATGTACCAAAATTTTAGATCCTCGCTATCAACAAAAATCCCTATATATTTTATATTCTATGTTTTTATATTTTATGTAATTGAATATAAACTTTTGAAAATAGGTAAAAGGGGTTAGTGTGTGTAAGATGCACTAGAATGCTACACACCCCATGTATGGGCATGTTGCCTACATATCAATACTCCAATGAGGGATCAAGCCATATGTAGTTTTCCCTTTAAGATTTATTGGTCAATAGTGAATTAAAATACAAGAAATGCAAAAACTAGGTGTGCTTGAGATGACTAGGGGCTAGTGTAAGGACTTGAATTGGCTTGAAAGTGTATAGGCTAGTTGTATGCAAAGAATAGGGAAGATTGATTGAGTGGTCTTGTTTGTATTTTTACTTGTTTAAGTGATATTTTCAAACCATTTCCAAATGATCTTTGAATTGGATCTTATATTTATCTATTGGTCATGGGTAGATGAAACCAAACTAAGCTGACACAATGAACAAGAGGAATTAGGGGAAAATGGTAATATAAGATCAAATTGTGATTAGACAAGAGCACTAAAAAGGGGACACCCTAGGGTCCAACGCTATAGTCCAAATTTTGTGCTATTATCCTAAGAATATGGGACCTAAGGAGATGGATTATTCATGAAGAGAGGGTCCTAAATCAGCTAGGATCAAGTTTGGAAGGCTACAGATGACTGTAAATTAGTGAAAATAAGCTTGAGAGGGTTATGAGAGAAAGCAAGAGGGACCTAAGGATTGGGTTTCATTACCCATGCTCAAGTTGGAAATTTTTTCATTTTATATGACTACATTTACCCCCCCCCTCCCTTTATTCTAGTGATGTAGCAAAGTGAAATACTAGGATAAAGGAAAATAAGAAATATACCTAAACATACCTACAAAGATCAAGCCCACAAAGCTATATGATGTTGAGTAATGTTGGGTACTATATAGAGAGCACATTGTGTGAGTGTGAATCTACAAAAGGTAAATAAAGAGTAGATTAGTTCTTATTATATGCAATATAAAGCAAGAATGTACAAAGTTGGGTAAGAGAGAGAGAGGAAGAGAAAGGAATGAATACACCTCATCAAGTATGCAAACCAATACAAAATTTGTTATGATGTTAATTAAGGCTGAGTAATGTTGGATGTGATGGATGATGTTGTACCAAAAGTTATATTGTGAATGGAGATGAGTGCTTAATTCCCTAGAAAGTGGATTAAGAATTCAAAATATGGCCCTTTGGATCCATTATCACTTATTAAGTGAATATATATGATCATGTGTGTGCTAATCAATGTTTGGACTATGTGTCCAATCCCTTTGAATAGGTGGCTCAAAAATACAAAGGTTGGCCCTTTGGCTCCATCATTGCCTTGTGAAGTGAATCTATGAACTTATACTAGTATAAAGAAGTATTTCATATGAGATGGATTTTGAATCTCATTAATTCTTTGGAAATCTGACAATGTGGCATGGATAGTTGGATATGTACTGGAAACTAGGCCAATGTTAGCCAACTTAGAAAATATGGGTATTAGGCTTGTATGAAAGCCATTCTAAAACTAAAAATTTAGCTTATGTGTAAGCCACTTGAGGACTCAAAAAATTGATAATGTGGAGGTTAGGCTTGTATTAAATCCACTCTAAAATTATTCCAACCACCTATTGATAGAGTAAGGCATGCAACTACTAAGAATGCCTAGGTAATGTTGAACTTAGAAAGAAAAGAAGTAAAAGAGATGTGCAATATGCCCCCAATCACTGGTGTCTAAAATATGGATTATGATTTAGAATTTACACCAACTACCATATTTGAAACTAAAATTGAGAACTAATCATGCCATGCATGATGCCCCCTATTTCTATGTTCTTTGAAAAAATTATACTAAAAACTATTGATTCTAAACTGATCTCTTTATGCAAAACTATAGCTAAACCTACTTTTCTACATGATTTTTGAAAATTTGGATTTTCTACTATTTAGATAGGAACACCTAAACAAGACACCCTATTTTCCAACACTATAGTCTAGACTCAGTAAAATTGTCTTGGGCTAAAACTGATTAATGTTCTAGATTCTTAATTGTCTAACTAGTTTGTTCTAAGTGGTTTGATGACTAGTTGTTGTTTTGGTTGTTCTAAAACTAGATTTTTTGATCAATAGGAGATATGATCTCTATATAAAAACCCTATTTATTTCCCCCTCTTTTAGGGGTAGGAAATAGGTTCTTTGCAATTACTACCCTCAGAAGAACAAGACTTACAAGTGTTTTAAGCTCCAAATATAAACGATATAGCAATGATAATCAATAAGATACCTCAAGATATAGCATGGTTTGAATTGAAAGATTGTTAGATCAATAAGGGTATGCTTCAATAGATATAACAATGTAATAGCATGTCTAATGTACTATAATTGAATTAAAAATATAAATGTTAGTTGTTTTTTATTAATTGTTAGTTGGCATGGAAAGATGGAGCATGATGTCCGTCATGGCATACAAGAAGAAATATAATGCATGATTTAAATCATGGCATTCCAAATAATCAAAATAAATCAATAAGCACAAAAATCAAGAAGCAAAAAGTATACAAGGGTGGCTAAGAGGCCATGCAAATAAGGGACATGGGTACATATCACTCAATTTGGAAAGCAAGCATACAAGGCACGTTCAAATGCCACATACACATACAAGTGAAGAAAGTAAATTTGGTACGAGGGTCATAGGCACATAGAAGAGTATAAGTAAAAGAGATTTGGAAAATGTCCTAAGGAACACACATGAATATAAGCAAAGGACATTGGCAAATGTCTTAAGGCACATACAAGAGACAAGCAGGAACTAGTAATGTAATCACATCAAGATACGCTAATCAAAAATATAAAACATGTAAAGACTAGAAATATACAATCAAATCTAACTAATCAAAACAAGAGGGAAAGTATGAAAGAAATGTTTAGTACAAGACTAGGTATTTTTTAAGAAATACACAAGTGTTAGATGCTAATGATATGTTGATAAATCAATGTGTAAACTAGTAATAATGTACATCAACATGATAACTTAGAGTGTGGAGTGTAGGAATGACATAACTTGGATAGTTTATTCATGTATAAGATGTCCCTATTGGGTATATATATCGATGTGTGTCTCAAATGTAGATATAGGAATTCCCCCTCAATGGGTAAAGTGAAGTAATCAAGTAATTGGATTTCACTGCACACACTCAAAGAAGAACAAGTGAATCATGGTAATGTTGATAAATTGACATACAATAGCATGGAATATAAAATTTAAGTCCTAACATAATAGTAGCAATGTAAATCATGGATGATGCATACAATCAAAATGTTTTGGTTATTTTTGACATATTTGAATGTTTTTAGATTTTTTTTTGAAATGTTATATTGTTTTTTGTATTTTAGAATTATATGATCTATGTACAATCAAGCATAATAAAATATGTTCAATCAATGTTGAGTAGAAATGATACTAACCTATGAGTATCATGCAATACTCCCTATCATGGTGTCTTATATCAAGGAGTAAAATCATGCATGATCATGATGCATGATGAAAATGTTGAGATTGTGGATCTAGAAGTTGTATATGTTGTAGATGCTCTAAAATCTCTAAAGTAGAAATTGATTGTGGGGTCCCTCTGTAACTCTAATAAGTGGATGAAACTATAAATCTCTTAGGGACCCATTTGGAAGTAGGAGAAGCTCTCTAAACATGTGCTCTATGTGTAGATACATGAGATCTCAATGAGACTACCATGGGTGTGAATACTATAGCTGGAAGTTATCCAGAATCATGAAGCAGTGTAGGTATATGAACCCTTTGTACTAGTGATGGATGCCACAACTATGTCTGTGTTGGGGAATCCAAGAACAAACACACCTATTTTGATCCCACTTGTTAGGATCTTGCTCCTCAGAAAGAGCACAATATGATTACCAAATATAAGCAATTAAACATGCGAAAATAACCAAAAGCACAAGTAACTAGAATTCACAAATAGCACAAACTATGAGAGACAATACACTATCTTGTATTAACACTTGTACAAAAAAGAATACAATAAAGAGCCGCCACACTCTTCCACCTTATAGAGGCTCGCTACACCTCAAGTGTATAGTAATTCTTCTTCAAAACACTCTCCTACCAAAAATGGTCCCAACAACCAACTCACACACAAAATTGGTGTTCACCTCTCCAACTAGTCAGTAATAACCATGCCAGTTCACCAAGCACTCTATAGTACTTCAAGTTGATCTCCCATGAACCTGCAACCTACAATTCAACAGACCATACTCACACATGTAGATCTCCTATGAGCTTGCAACAACCTGCAACTCAATGATCTTACAATGGAAGGAACTTCCTTGCCTTCCTTATCAGCTCATACTTTACAATACATGCCAATGGGTCTATAAATAGATCCCAGACTTAAACAATAACTTAGACTCTTAATTTAGACAATTATCCACGTAGCTCAAGACTCTAACTAGCCTTTACATGCAAACACTTCATTCACTTAACTAACTATCTGTGCAACAAACAGTTCTAGAACACACAGGCGACCGATGCCGGTCCCTGCTTGCTTGGTTCTGCTGACGTCAGCCAACTTCTTGCCATCACCAATTGCCTTCTACACTGGTCACGACTGACATCGGTCATACTGCCAATGCCGGTGCTTATCAAACTTTAGCAACCACTTTTTCTCTATCTACAAACTTGAATCTTTTAGCTCCACACCCTAACAATCTCCCACTTGGAGATAAATAGATATAACTATACCTGTACTTGTACTTTGTCTAGTTTGTTCCCTTGGCTTTGTATCCCTCCTCAAGATCACTCTTGAAGACCAACCACCACACATCCTGTGGTGCAACTCATGTCATCCAAATCCCCTACCACATCCACATCTACAAACCATGTAGAAAATAAATTGAACCTACATAGCATGTGCACCTACTATTGGTCCCTTTAAGAATCCACTGAACTACCCTTCAGTACTTCTCTCTCGGATTGGCTCCTAACTTGTGACAACTCCCACTGCTTGGGAAAATTCAAGTTTAGTACATACCATGAACTTAACCTCATTATGTGAATCAAGACACTATCCATAGAACTGTCCAACCATCGGCGTGCTAACTAGTCTCACACAATCATCCTGAAACAAAGTCAACATGTGACCTTCCATGTCTCTAGAACACACTCATGCTAAAGAATCTTGTTGCTCCCAGATTCTCCATGACACACCCCCGAACTAACTTTACCCTTAGTTCAGCAACTCCCTATATATGTAACCCTACAACAAGCACATCATACAGTAATAGGATAATATAGCTAATATTATCCAACCTGGTAAAGAGAAACACAATGATCAAACCTCTATTACCCTGTAGCTTATACAAGACCATATACCCTGATCTTCCATCTCACGTATCCATTTCCGCTCTTCTTCATCCTGAACATCCATTCATCTCTCAGTGCTTACTTCTAGCTGGCAACTCTACCCAAAACTCTTGTTTGGTTCTCCTCTAAGGAATCACATCCTCCATCCATGCCAAGCTCCCACTGTTTCTTGGATCTACCTATCCTGCTTCTTTAACAACTTCCTAGTTTTATACCATAAGTGAGCAATAAGTAGTGTAAAGAAGGGAAATGATGAATTTAAGAACTTACTTACACCTTCAGTCCTCCATATGGGTGCTTGAGACTCCTTGACAGCTTGTTGTCCACCCAAAATTTGTCTCAATAAATGATGTTGATCGCATCTCAGTCTACACCCGACCGATGCCAGTTCCCTGCGACTACCTCCTTGCTGACGTCGGTTCCACTTGGCTGAAACTAGTAATTATCTGCCTTGAGTCACCGATGTCGAGCTGCAAATAGCCGACGTCGGTCCCTATCTAGACATCGATGTTGGTTTTCCTGCTGATGTTAGTCTCTGTGTTTTTCTAGTGAGAACTGACTTTTTCCCATGAGCTCCTTTTGGATCAAACCCTTGTCCAAATCACCCTTACTCTGCTCAGAATTCTTCTACCCCTTGTGTTGAACTCTATCCATCACCTTCTCCTTGAAAACTAAGGCTTTCCTATTCTTGTCACTAACATCAGATTCCTCAAGAAACGTTACCTTCTTCTTCTGCATACAAAAATCATGATCCATGCCTTCCAAATCCGAAAGCATCCTCTTTGACTCAAGAACATGCATCTCTTTCTTATTCATATGACCAAGCCTATTAGGCCACATCTTTGAATCTACAACTGAAGTAGATAACCCAAAAAGAGAATTAGTAATACAAGTAGATAGATAAAGCGTACCTACTTTCTTACCTCTAGCTACAACAAGTGCACTCTTGGTAACCTTCCAAGAGTCCACTGTGAGAGTTACTGTGCAACCCTCATCACCCAAACTTCTTACAAAAATTAGATTCTACTCCAGAACTGGGACATGCATGACCTCCTTTAACACCCACGTGTTACCTATCTACAATTTTAGCTTCACTTACCCTTTGCCAACCATCTGACAAGGCTTACCATCCCCTACACAAATTTCTCCAAAGTCTCCCTGGACATACTCATGAAAAAATTCCCTATGAGGGGATGCATGAAAAGAGGCACCAGAATCTAAAACCCAAGATTCTACTTTATCCAAAGAACATACTAGAGCATCTTGTGCAACGTAATCCACAACATCTACTTCTTCTTCATGTCTTTCATGCTGATCTTCACTCGATCTGTAATCACTCTTTAAGTGCCCTTGCTTTCCACACTTCCAGTAGGTTATTCTGCCATACCTGGACTTGGATCTCCTACCTATCTTCGACCTTGATCCCCCACGCTCTATCTTCTCTCTTTGCCTTCCTTTACCTTCAACACTCAAAGCATTACCTGATGATTCACCTATGTTTTTCCTGCGTATCTCTTCATTCAAGATCACACTCACAACATCATCCACTTTTAAGAATTTTGAAGCAGACACAGTATTAGAAACTGCCATTACCAAACCTTCCCAACTTTCAGGTAATGAACACAAGATTAAGAGAGCTCTAATTTTATCATCAAAAATAATATTGACTGAACTTAACTGGTTTACCAAACCATGGAAATCACTAAGATGGCTATGAATAGATCCACCTTCCAACATTTGCAAATTAAATAAGAGCTTCATAAGAAATACCTTATTAGAAGCCAAGGGTTTTTCATATAAATTTGCCAAAGATTCCATCAACTCCACCATTTTCTTACATTGTGATAAGCTGGAAATCATAGACAATGCAAGACTCAATCTAATAGATCCCAAAGCCTTCCGATCAAGAACCTCCCATTCTTCATCCTTCATATCCTGGGGTTTGCAATTGACCCCACCCAACGGTAAGTATGAATCTTTCTAATACAGATAATCCTCAATCTGCATCCTCCATAATTGGTAGTTCTTGCCATTAAACTTCTCCATTCGTAGCTTACTGTCTTCTGCCATTGCTTAACTCCCACTCAAATAGAAACCCTGTGAGTAACCTGTAATCAAAACACACTAACCAGATCTAATCCAATCTGTTAGTATCCCAACCAAAAGCTCTAATACCAGTTGTTGGGGAATCCAAGAACAAACACACCTATTTTGATCCCACTTGTTAGGATCTTGCTCCTCAGAAAGAGCACAATATGATTAACAAATATAAGCAATTAAACATGTGGAAATAACCAGAAGCACAAGTAACTAGAATTCACAAATAGCACAGAATATGAGAGACAATACACTATCTTGTATTAACACTTGTACAAAAAAGAATACAATAAAGAGCCACCACACTCTTCCACCTTACAAAGGCTCGCTACACCTCAAGTGTACAATAATTCTTCTTCAAAACACTCTCCTACCAAAAATGGTCCCAACAACCAACTCACACATAGAATTGGTGTTCACCTCTCCAACTAGTCAGTAATAACCCTGCTAGTTCACCAAGCACTCTATAGTACTTCAAGTTGATCTCCCATGAACCTGTAACCTATAATTCAATAGACCATACTCACACATGTAGATCTCCTATGAGCTTGCAACAACTTGCAACTCAATGATCTTACAATGGAAGGAACTTCCTTGCCTTCCTTATCAGCTCATACTTTACAATACATGCCAATGGGTCTATAAATAGATCCCAGACTTAAACAATAACTTAGACTCTTAATTTAGACAATTATCCACGTAGCTCAAGACTCTAACTAGCCTTTACATGCAAACACTTCATTCACTTAACTAACTGTCTGTGCAACAAACAGTTCTAGAACACACAGGCAACCGATGCCGGTCCCTGCTTGCCTGGTTCTGCTGACATCAGCTGACTTCCTACCATCACCAGTTTCCTTCTACACTGGTCATGACCGATGTCGGTCATACTGCTGATGCTGGTGCTTATCAAACTTCAGCAACCACTTTTTCTCTGTCTGCAAACTTGAAGCTTTTAGCTCCACACCATAACAGTCTGGATGTAAACTAGAGAAGGAACTATAACTAGAGGAGAAATTAAAACTAGTGGCAAAATTAAAACTGGTGGTAAAACTAAAATTGATGGTGAAACTAAAACTAGTGACTAAAAAGTAGATAATAGCTCTAAAATGGGGAGTGGTAACTCATATGGAACTCCTTTGACTATAATAACCTGATTAGTGTGAATGAATTTCATGCATCTATGAACTATAGAAGGTATTGCTCTAAGTTTTTGAATCTATTATTGACCAAGTAACATATCAGAAACTCCTACACTAGGAACTATAGTGAATGGTGTTGCCACATGTGTTGGACCAACTTGTAGAGGAAGAACTATCTTATCTAATGAATTTTATATATGCCCACTAAAACCATTGATAACTATGTCTATTGGAGTGAGATTTTTCTTTGAATATCCCAAATGTTTTAGTAATGTCATAGTACACAAGTTCACACTGGATCTATTGTATATGAGAACACTATGAATAAGATGATTATTAATGTGAGATCTAATAAAAAGTGCATGATAGTCTATATCATCCTCAACAATTTCCTACTCTGAGAAGGAGATGAAAGGTCTAGCTGGAACTCTAGAATTTTATACACCAATCATATTTCTCAAAGGATGTAACTCAACTGAAGGTGCCCTTTATGTATCTAGTGGGGGATGTGCATGATAAGCATGGTGAACCCCTGATTGATCCTTTACCTCTTGTTTGGAATATTGTGGAAATGGATCTAAGAATATTTTCACTACTTTATCCTATGTTTTCTTTACCGATGGAGGCTTAACTAAAATGCCCAGATCAATAACATTTAAATATATTAGGTCATGTATCATGTGCTTTAAACTAATAAATCTATTTTTCGTATGGATTAGTGCCTTGTGGTAGTCACAAAATGCATGTTGATCATATCCCTTTAGAAGAGACTTTGTTGGATCAACTTTCTGAATAGGAGGGATAGATATGATATTAAAATCCAAAAGTTGTTGTAAAACACTAGTTAGAAGAGTTGGAAGGTGTGAAAAAAGTACATCAAGGGGGTACTAATAAATTTATTTGTTGAGGAGGTTCAAAATTTGCATTGACTATAGGTTGATTTTTTCCTTTAGTATCATTGAACTTGACCTTATATGGGACTTTTTTGTTACTCTTATTAGTTGTGTCTGATGTATTAGTGTACTTTAATTTTCCCAGTGAAATTAATTGACTTTTCTTTCCTTTAATGTGTGACATAATTCAGTGAAGGAAGAGAATCTTTTGAACAAGATTAATTCATGAAGTGCTAGTAGAAGACTCTATTTGAAGTGGTCCTGTAACTCCTAATCTATCATGGGGATAGTCATCTTATCCAAGATAGTCTTAAATCAAAGAACATAATCTATGAGATTCTCATTTAACCTTTGTTTCCATTGTGCAACTTGAGTATATGAGACCTTGTTAATAATGTTAATGCTAAAATGAGCTAGGAACATGTCGACTAAAGGATTGAATGCACCGATCGATTGATTTGGTAAACTAGAGAACCATTGTAAAGCATAATCTTTTAGGATCTATGGAAAGAGCTTGGTAAGTATCTAGTCATTTGGTAAATATTCCAAGCATGCTACATGAAAATATCTTGAATGTGTCTCTGGATCACCCTTACCATCATAAAGATTAAGCTTGGGTTGAAAAAAAAATTGTGGCAAAGGTGTGGAAGAAATGTGATGTGCCAATGGTGTATGCAGTAAATAAAAAGTGTCCAAAGCTTGCATAGGTTTAGAGGCACCTTGCTCAAGATGTATCACCTTGGATTGAAGATATTTTACTCTTTCATAAGGGCTACCACTTTAGGAGACATAGATGTACTAGTTGGAATTGGTGGCATAAAGGCAAGTTGGGATAATATAGGGGGTTGTTGAGATATAATTGCCTCCATGTTGGGGATCAACCAACAAACTTGATTACTATGTATAAGCAACTAAACATGAAATTAAACCAGAATTGAAAGCAACTAAAATCAGAAATAGCAAAGAATAAGAGATACAAGAAACCACCCTGAAAACTTGTATTAAACTCTTCCAGAAGGAAATACAATGAAGAAAATCACACTTTCTTCTCACACCTCTTAGATGTACAAATCTCTTTCCCTCAAGAGTTTTCTCTCTCAATTACAATCAATTCCAACAACCTAGATTGATACACATATACAAAATGCATTCTACTTCTACAATAAGCTATGAAGATCTATCCCTATTATATAGAATTAGGGATCATGAGCTATGCATTCTCAACCATTAGATGCACCTCCTAATCAAGGGCTCAAAATAGTCCTACTAAAGATAGAGATGCAGACTTAAGACTAACACTTAATCTTAGCATGCAAACATTATGTTCATCCATGAAAATAGACTTTCTAGACACACAGTTGACCGACGTCGGTCCCTATTTTCCTGCACATGACTGATGTCGGCCGATCCATAACTGACATCGGTAGCTACTGGTCGACTCCTTGCCATCATCAGTGACTGTGTAAATCTAGCAACTTCAGCGTCCACTCATCTAGTGAAGCTTTTAGCTCCACACCTCAACACTCCATAGTATCATTTGTATTTAATGGTTTGAGAAGATTCAACTTGTTTATCCTTTTTTATTTTCATGATAGATTATAAAATAAGAGTAAGATCTTGGGGTTGGTCCCAGTGTGTTTCTCAAAAACTTTTTAGGATGAAATCTTTGTTGAAGATAACTTCATTATTAGTAATGGGCAAAATTTGATCAAGAGTATGATGTGGTAGAGCATGAACATCAGTATTTGTATCATCATTTTTATTATTATATTGTTCTTTGTTGAAATTATTCTCATTGAATTTGGTGTAATTTAGATGTGTAAAATCTATAACAGGAACCTGAGTTGGTTGTCTATCCATGGTATATGGTCGAGTTGAAGGGATCTAGTAAATTCAAGAGGGTTGACATTAAGTCTTGCACTTCATCTTGAAGGAAGAGATGCAAGGAAATTAGGTGACATAAGTAAAAAAATTGGATAATAGTAGAAAATATTAAACTGATATAATCTAAAAAAGAATTGGAATATGCATAGAAAGGATACAGAGCTCCCAAAAATGTAAGGTGATACCTCAAGATGCAAAATAAGAACTAGTACATGTAATTAGGATTTTGAAAATAATATTTTTGAAAAATACTATGAATTTTTTAAATTGAAATTGAATTTTTGAGTTAAGTAAGCAAGTAAAAATTCAAAAATTTATAGGAAAGTGTTTGATTTAATGGGACCTAGTAGATGTAACTAGGATTTTGAGGAAAATATTTTTTTTGAAATTACTATGAATTTTTAAAATTTGAAGTGATTTTTTAATTTTAATATGAAACTAAAAATTCAAAAAGTTATTAGAAAATTATTGGGACTAGTTGATGCAACTAGGGTGTGAAATAAAATTATTTTTAAAATTATTATTGAATTTGAAAATTTGAATCAAATTTTTTATTTAGATATGCAAGCAAAAAAAATAAAGAAATTAATGGATTAATATTGGAAATTAGTGGGAGGTAGTTGATGAAACTAGGGTTTGAAATAAAATTATTTTAAAATTTACTACTAAATTTTGAAATTTTGGATGAATTCATGCTTTAAATATTCAAGAAAAAATTCAAAATTTTATGGGAAAAATCAGGGAGGAATTTTCCCTAGGATTTTTAGGGTTTTTATGCACAATTCAAAGTAAGTCAGGTTCACCATATGATTTATTATTTTGGGTAAATTAGTGTTTAATTCCTAAATAATAAAAAGGTCTAAGGAGGATAAAATCAATAAATAATATTCCAAATTAAATCTACTAATTTGTGAAATTTAATTACAATTTGACCTTTTCAAAAAATAGTAGTGAGAGAGAGAAAATTAAACTTATCTTATTCTGTGTTGATCTAACTGAGACAAGGTCTATAAATTTAAGTACAGGCCTAGGACACTATCACAAATAAGATTCTAAACTGCATTTCTTGATTGGATAGGAGCACTAAAACTAGACACCCTAGGCTTAGATGTTATAGTCCTTCCCTGGTTCTATTGTCATGAGGATCTAAGCTTTTTGGGTTGTGTTCACCTAGTCAGTGTGAGCTTGTATACTAAATTTTAGAGCCTCACTATCAACATAACTCCCTATAGATCTAATTTTTTATGTCTATCTTCTATGCACTTGAATAGAACTTTAGAAAATAGGGAAAAGGGGTTAGTGTGTGTAAGATGCACTAGACATGCTTCACACCCTATATGTGGGCACGTTTCCTACATACCAATAGTCTGAGGAGGGATCAATCCATATGTATTTCTCCCTTTAAGAGTGCTTGGTGCAATAGTGAATAAAAATGAAAGAAATGAAAAAATTAGGTGTGCTTGAGATTACTAAGGGCTGGTATAAGGAATTTAATTAGATTTAAAGTGTCTAGGTTGGATGTATGCAAATAATAGGGAACATTGGTTGAGTGATCTTTCTTGTATTCTTGTTTACTTGAGCGATATTTTCCAATCCTTTTCAAATGATCTTTGAATGGGATTTTATATGGATCTATTAGACATGGGTTAGATAGAAGTAGACTAGGCCAACATAATTAATAAGAGGAAATGAGGTAAAATATTAATCTAGGCTCACATTATGATTGGATAGGAATTTTGGAAATGGGACACCTTAGGGTCTAGCGCTATACTCTAACTTTGGCACTATTGTCTTGAGTAGATGGGATCTAGGGTATGGATTAGTTATGAAGAGAGGGTCATATCTCATCAAGGATAAATTATGTAAGGCTATAGATGATTGTAAATTAGTAAAAATAATCTTGAAAGGGTTATGAGAGAAAGCAAGAGGGATGTAAGGATTGCCGGTCATTAGCCATGCTCAATTTGCTATTTTTTTCATTTTATATGACTACAAGTGGAAAAATTCAAGTGAGATAGTTTTAAGGTGTGTCTAATACCTCTAAGACCATGGAGGGTATTTACATGTGTCATCCACTCCCTACCATGGATTTTCATGGAAAATTGATGCTTTTTGGAGGTCAAGTGTGTAGGGTGCATGAAAGAAGATTTTTTTGGACTACAGATGATGATGGCTCATTTCTAGATGATTCTATATGACTAATCCTATAAAAAATGCATAGATAGGCATGTCTAAAACCCTTCCCCTTCATTGTAATCATCATACCTATCCCTAATCAATTTTGTGATGTTCAAATAGGTCCAAATCATGAAGGGAATTTTTTGAGATAGAATGAGAACTTTCATGCCATTTTTCAAGAGTTTCATGACTTGGAGAACCAATTTATCCTTTTGACCTTACATTTTTCATCCCACATCCTCTTCTCATGCACAATTAACTCCTTTGCTCAGCTTGACAAGTGTTATGACCCTTGGACTTTCCTTTTCTCCTTTATCTCTCAAGTTCTATAAGAATTAGCCATTTTGGCCATTGTAACTTATGCTCTACCTAATTATGGTGAAAATATACTCATTTACATACCATTTTATCAATAATACTACTACTAATTTTTACCTCTTCATGACTATTCATAGTGTGTTCTAATTGGATGATTTATTTTTCTTAAGTGATAACTCTTGTTTCTTTAGCATGTTATTTCATTCTTTCATCATATTTACAGTTGGAAAGATTTTTATTGTTGGGCATGTGAAGTGTTCTTGGAAGTGTCAATGTTGAATGATTTATTATATTCACTAGTGCCACTAAATTCCTCTTGTCTAGGTCTCCTATCCTAAACATTCATCCATAACCTCATAATGTAACATTGATGTGAGAAGATGCAGAATGAAGAAGTGCATATTTGGTTAGTCTCTTAGTTTCATGTGTAACATGCATCTAGTTGGTATTCATCAATAAATTTGGTGTATCAGCTCCCTTAGGATATTTTACTTTCAGTTTTCTCTCTCCCTTTTCCTCCCCACAAAAATTAGGTGTAGTAGTGATCCAAAGTGGTACATCAAGGGAGTTAGCCCTACCTAGAGATTCACCGCATCCTTAGGATCTCCACAAGCCTAGAGGTGTTTCAATTGTGCCACTTGGATGAGGAGATCTTAGACATCTCTTCAAAGGGTGAAAATCCAAGTGACAATAATTTTTTGCATGCCCAATGGAACTCTTGGTCCAAGAAGATGAAATATTTTTGGTGTTGTCTTTCAATAATCAGCCTTTAGAGGCATCTATCCAAGCATCAATGACAAATCTGAAGTTAAATAAATTGGTCAAGTATCCCAAGTATTATTTTTAAATATTTTTGATGATCATTCCTTGTTTTATTGCTTCTTAATTAAGTTTCATGGCTGACCTTGGTGTTGAGTTTTGTTTTACACAAGTTAGTGAGGTTTATCAAGCTTATGACATTTCTTATCAGCTTAGTCATGACCCATACCAATTCTAATATGACTCATAAAAGCTCAATTATGACACCTATCATCCCATTTATGAAGTATATTATCCCTACAATCAGCCTTCTCCATATCTTGCTCCTAGTCAACCTAGTGACTTCTCAAGTTAGTCCATTGAAACCTTTAAGAAAACTCTTTTAGGTTATGAGAAGTACATGTTGGATCTTGACACACAAATGTTATATGGTCTAAATATTCCTATTAATCTTATTCATAAAGTTATGGATGCATTATATCTAGTTAAAAGAGAGTGGAAACTTATTGAGAGAGAAAATTGGCAAAGGATCACAAGTGAGATGCTAGATGTGAGTGGATTGGTTTCTTCCTTATAGGATAAGCTAAAAATTCATGAAAGGTATCCTCAAAAAACCTATTATCCTTCGTATCCACTTCCCCAATATTTTTATTAGTCTTATTTGACTCTTATTCATGAGCCCAATCAAGCTTACCAAAGTCATCCTTTTCCCTATCAGTTGGAGGAGAGAGTTGAAAAGAGAAACCTTATTTTTTAAGATAATCTTGATAGGAAAATTGATTTGGCCAATAATAAAATGAATCATTCCATGTTATTATAAAAGTAATTGTAATGCAATCCTTCATTTCCCTCACCTATTACATCCCCACATCAAGAAAAGACCTCTAGATTTGAAATTCCAAGTTGGAGATAAGGTGGAGAATCCAAGCCTAAGGAGATTCTAAGTTCCTTGAACACTTCATCCACTCATAAAATTACATCACCACCTCAAGATAATACATATAATCCTAACATCCTAAGATGGAGTAAGATAGTGGAATCATGGGGAAAGAAAGAGGATAAAAGCATTGTTTAAGAGTGTGAAGTTGAGAATGAAGTTGATCCTTTGTAATTCCCTCCCACCCTTCCTCAAGAATTTTCTTGTGTTCTATGTCAGCCCTATTATACTCCTTATCCTCATTATTATTCCTATGAACTTAAATAGGTACTTTTCAAGAGAATATATCTAATAAAATTGAAGAGTTAAAGTCAAGGATGAAATTGCTAAGTCAAAGTGTGATGGAAGGTTTAGACCCAAAAGAAGATTCATATGCCTAAACACACCCCATCTAACCTCCCTCAAGAAATTATTCAATCTAAATCAAATTTGAATTAATTTATTTTAAATTTAAAAGAACATAACCAAGCTATCTTATCCCAAGGTCTACCTCTCTTTCCTCAAAATCTTCCAATAGGATCCCCTATAATGCATTCTCAATCTGATTTTGAATCTTATGTTCCACCTCCACTAGCTAGTTCATCTTGTCCTCACCCCATAACCCTTTGAATTGATGGACCTATGGTATGGGAGATTAAAGAGGATAATTTGGTTGAGAAAAATTTAAAAATATTACTTGAATAAAATGCAACTTGTTGGCAACCTCATTGGGATAAGTCACCTGATTTTAAGATGCCTAGCCTTGGCATCACCAAGAAGGAGAAGGAGATTGATGATCTTTAAACCCTTGAGAATCAAGATTATATTATTATATATGAGACAAAATTTTATATCCTTCAATAGGTCCTAAGTTTTGAATAAGAGGTGAGTCCTTGTGTTGAGTCTTTTTGTTTGGTTGATGATGAAGAATGTCTTCCTTATGTTGAAGAAGAAATCTTGGAAGAAGTCCTTTTGGATTATAAATAAGAAGATGAAGTAACTTCCCTTGTTTTTCCCCTTTATGACACTAACCAAGAAAATATGAGGACTTTTGGTGCTAGTTTTAAAACATTTATGATGAGTTTGAGTCTCTCAAGGGGTCTACAATTATTTTGAGTTGATTACAAGTGATGATAAGCAAGATGGCATTGTTCAAAATCTCATAAATGATCAAGATCAAGTTTCACCTCAGCCTTTGGAGGTTAAGACAATATTATACTACCCTTAACCTTCAAAGGAACAAGGAAATACTCTTCTTGAGATCATGCCTACAAAGAAGATGCAATTTGATCATGAGTTGAAGAGTGGGCAGAAATATGAGGTATGTGTACAAGGCTAAGAGGAATACTTTTACATTGGAGAGCTATTTGAAGATGATATACTTGAGAGAATAGAAATTGAAGTGCCAAGAAATAGTTTTGATCAATCAAGTGTTCAATCCAAAGAACAACATGGTAGGCACCATGATTCATCTCATGAGGAAGGAGATGCAAGAAACTTTCCTTTTGACCTTAGAAAGGGAGGTATGATTAATTGTTATTTGTATATGGTTTTTTGCTTCCTATTTTTCATAAGTGATTTGAGCACATATGTGTGTCTTGTTAGTGTGTTTTCTTTTTTTGGTAGGTGTCCTTTAGTTTGTGTGTTTGAGTTAGTCATTGGTCTTGTCTTGATCAAGTATGATTGTCAAGTGGTCAAAGTTATCTTATTATTTTTTACACTTTAGATGACTCCTTAGTCCTAATAGATTGATAAGGCTACTAGTCTAGTTAGTATAGGAAGCAGACTACCCTTATGAGTCACCAATCTGTTGACCAAATTTGACATTGCACATCAAATTAGAACCCCTATAGGTAAAAAATTTATTTTTATGTGTTTGAGTGTCTAATATATTATGTATAAAGGTGTATTATAGGTCATTTCATGTGATTTCATGTTATATTAGCCTTGGTCATTATTCCTTTTATCATTTTGAGTCATTTTAGGGGTCAAAATAGGGCATTAAATGAGTTGTACAGCCTCCTATGTAAATTTCAAGGTATAAAAAGGTTATGTCACATTCCATGTGTGCTTTAATGTCTTAGTTAACTATTTATAACTTAAAGTGGTAGGTGCTTTAGAAGAAAGAATAATTTTCTTAGGAAAATAGAAGAGTTTGGCACTTGTACAGCCCATGGAGAAGTGTGCCACATGGGATAATGTCATGGAATGACTCTTCAGATTATTTAGATACATATCAGTCCTTAAGACACTTTCAAGTAGTTTTTTACCATTTTCAGGAATTTCATGTTTGTTCATGGTCTTGGAGGGTTTCGATAAGTCCTTGTTCATGTTTTAAATTATCTCATGATTCCCTTTACCTTAAAATCTAATATTTTAAATCATACTCCATGAGGGTGCAACCTCAAAAATCATGTAGCCAGTTTAACATTTGACTGTCCTACATAGTCAGTCATGGTAAACCAAATGTATGGAACTTATATGACATGTTCATAGAGGTTTGATGAATATTATAAATACTAGTGTACCTTTTATCAACATTAATAAATTATTTTATCATTAAAATTGTATGAGATAGCTTTAATAGTCATATAAAACACTTCAATATAGTCTACCATGAAGAAACTCGCCTACAAGTGCCTTCTTAGAAATTAATTATGCTGAAAAGGAGTTTTTTAAGATGAGAGAGGTTTTTGAAAATTTTAAAGGTATATTTTCAAATATTTGTAAATTTCCAAACACCATTTAGACTCATAATATTATGCTCATGCTTGAAGGTGCCTCACTATCTGTGCATCAGAATGCCCACCTACGAGTGGCCTTAACAGAGAGTTTTTTAGCCATTTTGAAGAGTTAGATCATAATATAGAACCCTCATTGAAGTCTTGATGTGTTGAGGAGAACATGGTAAACCTTTTTTAATGGCTAATTTGATATATTGAGGTGGATTTTATCTTTAAAAGGAAGTTTGTAGGTTTAGGGACACTTTTCCCTAAAAGTGTAAAATAGAGTTCTTTGGGGTTTAGTTGATATCTTGTAGTGTGGTTTCAAAGACTTAAAATGCCTATAAATGATAAAATATTTCAGTATCTACATAGGAAAAGGACTCCATAAAGTTTGGAAATCTGATTATGGGTAGAAAGTGGTTGTTGAAGGACCCAAAATCACACTTTTATGCACTAAAAATAGACAATGAAGCCTACAACTCTAAGTCTATAAGAGATATCTGTCACCCAAAATTGAAAAATTAAAATTTCTAACATATTATATTGGTTCCAAATGGTTACATTTATATCTATGGTCTAAAATATTATTAGAAGGATATGATATAGTGTGTTTTGCTTCCTATATACACCTACAGTCCGTACAAATAGCCTAAACACCCACCTATAGTAGATTTTAGCTTTTAATTAGTCATAAAGTGATTTTTAAGAATGGATATCAATATTTTTTGTTTAAATAGTACTCGATGTGTTTTTAAAATATCTCATTGGTTTATAAATAATATTTAGCATAGGTTTTAGAGGGAAAAGCCACCTATGGGGTCCCCTATAGTCACTTATAGGTGACTGTAGGTAAACGGTTAATAGAGACAATGTGTCTAAGGGATATTTTAGGCTTATACAAGGTGGTATAGGTCTTAAAAAATTTAAATCACCATGTAAACTTTAATAAGGTCTCTAAACATGTTTTCAAGTCCTAACTCAAACATATGCACCTATAGCCAAATGTAGATGATTGTCTCAGGCAGTGAACAAAGGGTGATGATTATGAGTGATTGGTATATTCCAAAACATGAATGGATAGATCCAATTCATTAATATAATATATTTTAAGTTTTAAATATGACACAATACCAATTAAAGTATCTCCAATAAAAACATAAACACCTATAGGCAAAGAAACACCTACAAGTAGGGTTAGCTTATAAATCAAACTTGACTGAGTAAGGAAAGGTTTCAAGGTGCAAGAATAGATTATGATAGTTTGATATAATTTTAAACTTAATTATTATGGTTTAAATAACCTTATTAAACCATAATAATGGAAAACAAGATGAAATATCACACACATGCTAAAAACCTTGCACATGTTATCTCCTTTTTATTCTATTTTGGTTTTTGTGCATTTGAGGAGCCTATTAACATGATAAAAATCTGATTATTTGTTTAAAATTTCCCCATAACTTGGTAAATTATATAAAATAATTATTTTGTTTATACAAATAGGGGAAGTGCCCTCTATTTTGTCTTAGATAGAGGGCAGTTCCCTAGGTGCATAAGCCCTCAATTTTGATGAATGGAGAGAAAGGGATGAACTATGAGTTGGGAAAAATTTTCAAATATGTGTGGAAGGATATATTACACCTATAAAATTCATGTAAACCAATCACATAGGAAATAATCCCAATAGGAAGGTCTAAACCCTTAGAGTTGTAGTCAAGCCTGCTAGGCATATTTAGGCCTAAATGCCAAATGGAGGGCCAATTCCAATTGTGACATGATATGAGAATTCAAATGTATTGAGAAATGTTTATGAATTAATAATATATGTGATAAATCTTTTGTAGGGTAAATATTTTGAAAATAGTCTATTTTTTAGATCAAAACTAACTCAGCCCTATAGGAAATGGAAGGAAGAGCTTGATAGGCTAGTTTTGAATACTCACATCTCTCATAAGAATATGAATGTATGCCAAAGGAGTTTATATGTGTTATCACATGTCCTAAATATCATTATTTTGGAATTTTTTGTGATTTAAATGTCAAGTTTTTATGAACAATGCTTAAGAGGTCAAAACTATCTAAAACCCTAGGTAAACCCTTATAAGGATCCAATTGGAAAGATGAGGATGGTAAGCTACTCTAATGGAATATTTTTACTATAAATATTATTTTATGTTTTATAATACTCTCTTAGGATACTCCCCATCATGATTAGTTGTACAAAACTATATGGATGGAGTGAAAAATAGGTTTTTCTTGATAGTTTTGTGCATTGTGAAAGTTGTAGGAGGTTTCAAAAGATGAAAATAATATATGATGGAATATTTTTACTTAACATAACCCTCTACATCAATTTAATTCCTTATAATAACTCTTAAGTGCCTCAACTAGTTGCTTCATATCAGCCAGTCAAAATTGGCATAATGACCAAGCTAGTGAGAAGGGTGGAAAATTTCAAGAGTGATGATTTTAAGGTGTGCCTAATGTCTATAATTCCATGTCAGTTATTTAAAATTTTCATCCACTCCCTAGTATGAATTTACATGTAAAACTGATGCCTTTTTGTAGGCCAAGTGTGCAGGGTACATGAAGAGTTTTTTGGACTATAGATGATGATGGCTCATTCCCAGATGATTCTAAATAATCAAGCCTATAACTAATGCATATAGAGTCATTTATGAAATCATTAAAATTAATTATAATCATAATACCTATCCCTAATTATTTTTTGGATGTTCAAATAGGTCCAAAACTTGAAGGTAATTTTTTAAGCCGAAATGAGAACTTTCATGCCACTTTACAAGAGTTTCATGACTTAAAGAGTCACATGTTCCTTCTAACCTTTCATGATACATCCCACATACTCTTATCATTAAAAATTAACTCCTTTTCTTATCTTTAAAATTGTCTTTATGACCCTTATACTTACCTCTTCTCCTCTCGCTCTCAAGTTCTATAAGAACTAGCCATTTTAGCCATTGTAACTTATGCTCCACCTAAGTATGGTGAATCCATACTCATTTTCATACCATTTGATCAATAATAATACCTATTTTTACCTCTTAATGATTTTCTATAGTATGTTATACTTGGATGATTGATTTTTCTTAAGTGATAACTCTTGTTTCCTTAACATGTTTCATTATTTCATCCTATTTATAGTTGGAAAGCTTTTTATTGTAGGGCATGTAAAGTGTTTTAGTAAGTGTCAAGGTTTAATGGGTTATTATATTCACTAGTTTCATTCAAGGCCTCTTTTCTATTCCTCTTATCCTAAATATTCGTCGATAACCTCATAATGTAACATTGGTGTGAGAAGATGTAGATTAAAGAAGTGTATGTTTGGTTAGTCTCTCAGTTTCATGTGTAACATGCAGCTAGGTTGTATTAATCAATAAATTTGGTGTATCACCTCCCTTAGGATAATTTTATTTCATTTTTCTCTCTCCCTTCCCCCCCCCCAAATTTTAGGTGTAGTAGTGATCCAAAGTGGTACATCAAGGGAGCTAGCCCTACCTAGAGATTCACCTCATCCTTAGGCTACCCACAAGCCTAGAGGTGTTTCCATTGTTCCACTTGGATGAGGAGATCTTATACATCTCCTCAAAGGGTGTAAATATAGGTGAAAACAAGTAAACCCTTCAACCCTTTTTTATCACCAAAGCAGTCTTACTGATGGAATTCTTTATGCCTTCCTTATGTATTACATGTGTTGGTAGATTAGAAAAAAAAATACATAAAGGCTTAACTACACATTTTACTTCAATTGGATGAAGTACACATTATTTCACACTAGAGTCAAGGATTTGAGAAGTAAAAACAAAAATCTTGGCATGACCAACACATCAAAATAAAAGTGATTCATCCTTGTATGTATGTATTGCTATATGATTTGATGTTTGCATGCCATCTAGGTAAACTACAAATCTAGTGGAATAGTCCTTTTACTATTCATGATATTTTCCCATCAAAAACTTAAAAATTGATAAGATTAGATGTCCAATTCCTTCTAGGACACTTTCATTATAGTCAACTCTAGACCTACCATTCTATGTAACACTTTAAGCTTTGTAAATAAGGCATTTAATAATAATTTTATCTTAGGAGTTAGTTTTGCTTTAAAATAAGTGTGGCATTGGTTATACACCATTTTTTAGGTTAATTTTATCACATTTTGTGCTCTCTTATATTAAAAACTCTACCAATTATCATTATCACCTTCTTGACACATGAATCTCACTAGGTTATGCCATGAAAGACCACACACATATTTTAGTGTGGGCTAAGGTTGAATATGGATAAACTAATTAAGATAAATCAAGTAAAAAAAAGTTTAGCAAAAATCAAATGTGATAAAATAAAATCTTATAAGATAAGGGGTACACAAGATTTAGTACATGAAGGAGGCCTTAAGAGATGGCACATGACAGAGGTGCACAAGAGGTGGCACATGACCCAAGAATATAGGATAGAGATGGCAAAGGAAATACCATTACATAATGATTAAAATGGAAAAGGTAGTTCCCATGAAAAAATTAAAAATTTTAATTTTCTTTTAAAGTTGGCATACATTAAGAGAAAGGCACAACAAATTTCAAAGGAAGGATGGGACATTCATTTATTGATGACGTAGTGGCATAACTGATAAACATGTCAAATAGATGCCATGGCATGTCATTTAAAGTCTTAATTTTTGAAGTGATGGATTATGGTGTGGAAAGGTAGTTAATGTAAAATAATTTTCCTATATATAAAAGGCCTAGAGTGCTCTCATTATTATTTTTATTATTAAATACTTTTGAAGATTGCATAGCTCAAGAAAGTGTGTAAAAATAACAAAAAAAAGATTTTCAAAAAAAATTAAATAGTAAAAACAAAGTAAAGGTTGAGGTAAAGTTCATTCAAAGAAATCAGATTGAAAACATGACTGTGAGAATATATGTGAGTGATTTTCAATTACAAATGATATGTCCACCATTGAATGAGGTTAAAGTAGGAAGGCAAAAGTATATTGAGTTTGGAAAAAGGAAACAAAACATATTCATTTGGAATAATTGTTCAGGCACATATTAACCTTTAGGCACCTTGGTTGGTGATGCAACAAAATTATAAGTCAAATAGTAAGAGATATCCATTATCAGTCATTTACAAAGTAGAGGAGTGTGAGGGCATAGAGGAAGGTAGTCTTATTTTCATCCAAGAAGAAGGTTCTAGTGTACATATCATGTAAGGTATGAACTTGGTAAATTCAATAGAAGATACATCTTTCAGATAGGCACCAAATATGGTGTACATAGGGAAGAAGACTATCATGACACCACCTCCACCTCTAGTTCTGATAGAGGAAATGTAGTACCAAGATATGGTTATACACATAGATAATTAGGAATCTAAGGTTTTCACTTGTTGAGTGCTTGACTATAATCATTACCAATCAAATAATGAAGGTGACTTATAGTGAGACTACTAGATTGAGTACCAAACACAAGGAATGAGGTCACCTATGATCTCACATTTCATAATTTTCTAAAGAATGTGGGTGTTCTTCAACTTTTTCAACTTCCATACTTTTGGAAACCTCAAGAGGTAGTTTAATTTTTCATTTCATGCATTCATGAGGACTATATTTAGTTTGAAAGTTTTAGAATGAGGATTACCCCTCAATGGATTAGCAAAGTAATAGGGTTAGTATATTTAGTAATTAATATTAATGTGGATATTAATGATAAAGACATGATTAATAAAATGATAATGATGCCAAAGTCTAAAAAGCAAGGCCATGCCACATACATTACAATTATTTTAGATCCTAGCATTTGGGTACCTATGCACTTAGACATGACAAATTTAGGGTCTGTAGATAGATGGAAGGACATGGATATGGCCCACCTCTATGTCATAATTCAAATGGCCAAGGAGACTAAATAATTACTCCTAGTTTTTTCTAAGAGAAATGAAGAAGATGTGGATAAGGCCCATCGACTGCCTAGCCACAAGTTTCCCTAGGCATGATTTTTATTTTAATTCTTTTTTATGAGATTGGTATCTTGGAGTATTCTAGAAAATAACTTAAGTAGATCTACCCATAAAATCACAAGTCCCCTACCTAAAGGTTCAAATAATTTACATGTTTAGGCACCATCACACACTCTTAAAAGATGAAGATTTAGGGTTTATTTGAGGGGATGAAGGAAGCTTTTGGGAATGAATGGTGCATACCTAAATATTTTCATACTAGATGGGAAGCTAAGATGAGTTTGTTATTAAGTAACATTATTCACTCATGTGGATATGGATGGAGAGAACTGATAACTTGTTGAGTTGGCTCAAGTTTCCCTATGCCTTCACTATAAAATATTTCATGGATTTCATTAATCTCATTGTGTATGTGTGCCCAATAAATTTTGATGTTGACAAGATTGAAATCAAGGTTCACACTCTTCATAATTTATATGTATATCTGAGAAAGGAAGCATACACAAAGTGGCATGAATTAGGTAAAACTAATATTAATCTTTTTACGATAGTCATTCAAGGAAAAATATTTTTAGTTTACTATATGCACAATCCTAGAAGAAAACATCAAGAAGATAGCAATTAGATAAATAACCCCTCCTCTTTCAACCAAAAGCATGTGGAGAAAGAAGGGCATGAAAAAAGAAGAAAATGCCGAGACCTAAATCCATTGGTTCTAGTAGGGCACAAGAGTAATATCCTATGGCTGATCCTAAATGCCAAAGGTAGGCCTTATCACAAACAAAATCCAAAGGGTTACCTATAGAAAAAATTAAGAATGACAATTTTGCCTCACAACAATTAGTTTTCTATTCAAGTATAAAGTTTTTGGTTCCCAAAGTGGTGATCTCTGAACCAAGTTAAGTGTATCAAAAAGGGAAACCTAAAAAAACCCACCCCTAAGCCTAATAAATTTTATCCTACTAAGGATCCATAAATGGACATTGAGAGTCTAAAACCTATTGAGGAAGAGATAGGAAGAGGGGTAGTACCCATTATAGAAGACTTTGGCACTGGCACAAGTATATAATCACAAAAGAGTCCCAAAATTGTAGATCTAGAGCATGACCCTCACGAGCTCAAGGATCCTATGGAAGAAGTGAAAGATCAACATCAAAAAAATGAGGGTAATGATGACCTTCATGCTCATTCCCTATTCTAGCAAGGCTCTTAGATGAGTAGATTTATATGTGGGATTATTTTCTCAAAAATGAATCCATAATTCAAACTCAATGTGAACTCTCTTTTACTATGTACATATATAACAATGAAGGCCATTTTGAGATTCCTAAGTCTGTTACATATTTAATCCTTGAGGGGGAAGATATTCCAAACGTGCTTTGGGTGGATCACCTTAAATGTTCTATATCTTAAGAAGGCATGGCCCTCATACATTTTTCCCTATGGGTCTATAGGAAAAACATTCTTCATAGTAATGATGTTGGAAAGCTTCACCACAAACATCATGAAGTCATCTAGATTTATAGTGAGGATCATGAGAAAAGGCACAGCTTGAAAAAGAACTAGAGGTACTTGAGACCCAACATGATGTAGCTGAGGCATCTCGACTAAGGACCTTAGGCATTTTTTAGAAGATCTTGAAGAGAAATCTAGCTTTTTCTAATGGTATTCCTCTCACTAGTGAAGCCAATGATAAATTGGAGACACTAGTGGACCTCTTACTCAAAAAAATTATAGAAACAAGTGAATCCCTAGGAGGATCAATTATGGGTAATAGAGCACTTTACGAAGGCCATATATGTTTTTAAAACACTTTTGACCAAATTAGGCACCACTATTACCATCATTGATGAGGTTTTTATAAACTTGGAATGACCAAATAAAATTTTGGAAGCATGAATTCATCTCAAGGAATAATAGCATCAATAGTTGGCTATAGTTGAATGTTAGTTTTTTAGCACTTTAAGGGTAAGTTTTGGTTAAATTTGGGTCGTTCAAAGACACCCACAATGCTAAAAATTCTTAGTTTGAAATTTTGACAAATCAAGTAGATGATTTTCTAGATAAACTTGAGGAGATTAAGTCACTACATGGTGAGGTGTAATTTATGACTTCCAATATTTAGACTACACTAAACAAATGGGAGGAGCTCAAATACCAAGTGTAGAAAATGGGACCAAAATTTTTTTTATCTAAGGTATGTTAAACATTATCCAAGATGGACTATTAGTTTAGTATGGGTGATATTGGATCATAATTTTTTTATTTATATATTCTAATGATTTTGGATCCATAATTTTAAAGATCAAGGGCATGAGAAATATGTGGAGGACCTTGGTGTGGAAGAAAAAGGCATGGAAGAGAAGAGTGTGAAGGACCTTAGTGTGGAAGAGCGAGTTACAGGAGATAAGGATATAGAGAACAAGGAGAAACAAAATATTCATAACTCAAACATAATTGCAAGACTTGGACAAGTGCACAAGAAATAAATATGATTATGAAGTAGCTCATATAAGCATTAGAGTAGACTAATCAAGCATGAATCTATTAATAGTTTATGAGAGAATAAGAGCACAAAGATAGATATCTAGCATGGAGATAATATATAAAGATTGTTAAACATGAGTCAAAAGGATGTTATTATAATAGTTTGCCATGAGTTATTTTTCTAAAATATTCATTGGCTAGTCATCTATATTGTATTAATGATGTAACCTAAGGTGAGGGGTCAAATTATGTATAAATACCCCTTAGTTTTGTTTAGAAAGGAATGTATATGAATAGATAGAATACTAGAGAGTAAATATTGTTGAAATGTCTTTATAATCTTATTAAAATGAAATAACTACTTTTATCTACAAATTATAATGTGTTAATATGTTTCTATGGTATTAATTAGAAGAACATGTAATGTATGGAAGGAAAAATGGTTATCTTTAATATGATGTTTGTAGTAATGATGACTAAATGTAACTAACCTAATTTCCTAAGTATAGATAGAGAGTTAAGTTTATCTACCATCACATGGTAGAATT
The DNA here is from genome assembly GCA_037957365.1 of Torreya grandis. Classification (NCBI taxonomy): domain Eukaryota; kingdom Viridiplantae; phylum Streptophyta; class Pinopsida; order Cupressales; family Taxaceae; genus Torreya; species Torreya grandis. Next base: position 848,590 of record JARHVA010005657.1, on the reverse strand, counting down.
GACATAAAATGGTCTTGGTTGCATGCTTTAGGTGAGTGCACAAGGTCACTACTTTCATGATATGTTGGTGTGATAGCTTGTTGGCTTTCTCATTTCCATAGGTGCATGACTACTATTTTTAGTCAAGTAAAACTAAGGATAAAAGGAAAAATATCTCAACAAACTGCAAGGTCTCATGTTTTTAAAATAATTTGTGTTTTTAAATTGTGTGAAGGTGTAAAGTTTAGACATATACATTAACATTTATTTCTAAAATAATGCACTTGTGACCACTTTTTATACATTCTTAGCTCAATTCTAATTCCATAGTTTTTGGCTATCATCACTTCACTTATATGTGGATGAACTAGTCCTCCAAGCAACTAATGATTATAAAATGTCCCTATTTCTAGTTATAAACTACTCAAGATTACCCTCTAACTGATCCATCCTTCCATCTAAAATATCTTTTATCTTCAAATAAGGTTACCCTTTCAATACAATCTCACTTTCCAGTAGTGTTTGAATACACTACCCTCATCCTCTTTCCAAATAATGACTAGTTTCCCAAGTTTAAATTTAACCAACATATCATATTGCACATTTTACTAGTCTCATATAAAGGAATTCTAAATTGATCACTATAAATCCACATTTTCAATCCATTTATTCACTAGAGGCTCATATTATTGAAATTACCCAGAACATCTAAGTGTACATTGAGAGGAAAAAATATATTCTTCCCAATTATAAGTCCACAAAACTTTTGTAGCCCTATGCTAAGTTTAAATACACATCCAAGGTCACAAGTCATTGTTGAAGCACTTAATCACACTAGGATTGAAACAACATATAGAATTACTCTAGTCTTTCGCATACACCACCATAACATGGGATAACTACGTGTATTTTGATCCCTCTTTAGAGTATTGGTATGTAATAAATGTTAAACACAGGGAATGTTTAGTTCAAACACAACTTCAACTACTAACTCATTTTCCCCCTCATTCTTTTATCCTCATGACTTATTGAACTAGGGTTAAAACTGAATAAAAATGTATACAATATATTTTGAAGTTCATCACACATATTTTATCACACACATAAAACCAACAGGTAAAGGCTCATAGGTCCAAACTTTCATAGAGTTCAAAAACCTTATAAGACACCAACACGCCCTAAGGACACCAATGTATTATGTTTATATCTAAAGAGAATGGTCTTGTCCCATATTTAAGTGAATCCTTATTCTTGATTCTCATTTTTGTCATATGATCACATAATTATTTTCATAATTACACTTATAGTCTAATATATCTTATTTCCAACTAAGTTATATTTCATTGGTTCTTTCATTTTTTAGCATATTTCTAAATTTAGAAATCTCCAAATCATTTTGTGTCATTTATTACATATGTATAACATTTTTTATAGGACCTAAGTTCCCCAAAGCTCTGACACAACTTGTCAGAATTAAGAGCACACATGTTACCAATGTATAAGCAACTTACATGCGGAAACAACCAGAAGAACAAATAACTATCAATGAGAAAACACACAGAATATGAGAGGCAACACACAATTGTATTCAACTCATTACAAAGGAAATTACAACAAAGAGGTGGCACTCTTTCTTCCACTTCATGGGCTTATAGTAATCTTCCCTCCAGAGTAATCTTCTCTCACTAGGTCACAACTAATAGCTAACACAAGTTGTTGTTCACCTCATTATACTTCCAGTACAATCGAGTACAAACCAGTACTCCAAGTAGATCTCACCATGATCTTGCTCCTTGATGTATTGCTATCACCTTGGATCTTGCTCCCCCACCGATCTTCATTTGACCCTTGCATACACACATCCCTGTAGACCAACCTGATCTTACTTATCACATGTAGATCTCCACCATGATCCTACAACAACTTGCTGACCAAACCTGATCTTACATACCTGGAAGAACATGCTCTTCCAGGGGAAGAACTCTCCAAGTTCTACTTAGTTCTTCATAGTTCTCCACTTAACAATACATCCCATGAGTCTATTATATAGATCTCATGCATATAGTAATTTAGACAAGTGGCTCAAGACTCGAACTAGTCTTCATCATGCAAAAAACCCATTCACTTAACTGACTATTCATCAACAGTAGTTCTAGAACTGCACAGGTGACTGACGTCGATCCCTATCTTCCTGGAGGTGACCAACGTCAGCTGATTGCTACCGATGTCGATTGCTCTTCTATTGACTCTTGCCCGATGTCGGTGTGGCCTGCCGACATTGGCAACTGTGACTCTGCAATCCTCCTCCATGCTTGCATCTAGGTGAAGCTTTTAACTCCACACCCTAACAATCTCCCACTTGGAGATAAATAGCTGCACCTGTACCTATACCAGTACCTTGTCTAATCTGCATCCTGGCTTGTATTCCTCTTCAAGCTCTCACTTGAAGACAACCCACCACACTCCTTATGGTGTTAACCCTGTGCCTGAATTTCTTCATTCTCAACTTACCTTCTTCTACCATTGCTATACTCCCACTCAAACAACAACCCCTATGAGTAACCTGTAACCAAACATAAAACCTACTTCTTACAACCTTAGCTCTGATACCACTTGTTGGTATCAAACTCTTGAACCTACAACCAGGCTCTGATACCATTTGATAGGACCTAAGTTCCCCAAAGCTCTGACACAACTTGTCAGAATTAAGAGCACACATGATTACCAATGTATAAGCAACTTACATGCGAAAATAACCAGAAGAACAAATAACTATCATTGAGAAAACACACAGAATATGATAAGCAACACACAATTGTATTCAACTCATTACAAAGGAAATTACAACAAAGAGGTGGCACTCTTTCTTCCACTTCGTGGGCTTACAGTAATCTTCCCTCCAGAGTAATCTTCTCTCACTAGGTCACAACTAACAGCTAACACAAGCTATTGTTCACCTCATTGTACTTCCAGTATAATCAAGTATGAACCGGTACTCCAAGTATATCTCACCATGATCTTTCTCCTTGATGTATTTCTGTCACCTTAGATCTTGCTCCCCCACTGATCTCCGTTTGACCCTCGCATACACACATCCCTATAGACCAACCTGATCTTACTTATCACATGTAGATCTCCACCATGATCCTGCAACACCCTGCTTACCAAACATGATCTTACATACCTGGAAGAACATGCTCTTCCAGGGGAAGAACTCTCCAAGTTATACTTAATTCTTCATAGTTCTCCACTTAACAATACAGCCCATGAGTCTATTATATAGATCTCATGCATACACTAATTTAGACAAGTGGCTCAAGACTCGAACTAGTCTTCATCATGCAAACAACCTATTCACTTAACTGACTATTCATCAATAGTAGTTCTGGAACTACACAGGCAACCAACATCAATCCCTATCTTCCTGGAGGTGACCGACGTTGGCTGACTGTTACCGATGTCGATTGTTCTTCTGTCGACTATTGCCCGACGTCGGTGTGGCTTGCCGACGTCGGCGACCGTGACTCTGCAATCCTCCTCCATGCTTGCATCTGGGTGAAGCTTTTAGCTCCACACCCTAACAATTTTTATTTTACATGGTAATTTTTCATGAATAGGATTTAACATCTCTCTATTTCCCCATTTTTGATACAATATATTGGTGAACCCATTTATTTTTGAACATTGCAAAAATCCTAGTTACTTTAAGATTCTCCTTCTTTCACTCTAGCTTCATGTTAGATTTTCATATTATTGATTTTATGGTTTTCATAATGTTGTTCCCAAAATTTGTCACTTGTTTTTGGGGACAACATATCTACTATTTTGGTCTTGAAGGCCAAAATGATCTCTTCCCTTCTCAAAAATGTTCTAAGTATTCAAATTCTTCAATTATTCAAGTCTTCTCAACTAAAGAACTTGAAAGTTCAACAAGTAGGCTTTCTCAGACAAAAGTTCCAACACTTAGGCAATTTCAAGGTTGGTTCAACACTGAGGTTCAATCAAAGTTCCATTGGTAGGCTTCAAATAAATAGAATGAACCAGTTTGAACTGTTGAACCATTGAACCCAACATCTATAAGGTTTAAAGGTTCAATGGGTTCAAAGGTTCAAATACTTCAGTGGACCTAAAGAAAAGAAGGCTTCGAAGAGTGAAGGTTGAACTGTTAAACCATTGAACCTTGAACAAAAATAGTTCAATGAGTTCAAAGGTTCAATGAGTTCAATAAGATCAAAAGACTTAGAGAAAAAAAGGATTCAAAGAAAGAGAATGAACTGTTGAGCCATTGAACTTTGAACCAAAATGGTTCAAAGTAGTTCAGTGACTAAGTGATCAGTGACATCTCCACAAATGTCAAATATAGGGTAATGAAAAATCTATTGATTTTTAAAAATGCACACCTAAGAACAAACTTAGTGACTAGACCAAGAAGGAGCCAAAAAAGCTAGCAAAAAGTTAGAAGATAGACTGAGAGCTCAGATTGCCAAGTAAAGACAAATGTGGTGAGGAAAAAGAGAACAACTATAATAAATCTAGAAATATCTATAGAAAAGTTATTTCTAGTAGGTGGAATAGTCCACCAGGTGGACATTAGAAAGCATGAACATTGAATGGCACGGTTTATTTTTCTTCATTAAGTGAAGGTGAATAGACAGTTGTGTAAGCATCATAAATAAAACTAGGTAACCCATGCTTAGGAAAGGACGTTTGATATGATTTAGAATGACAAAGTTAAGGTTGATGACCTATTCTAGCATGGCTCTTTCACGAAAATACATTCAAGGCATTAAATGCAGCATGGGCCATTTCCATGAAACAAAGTACCCAAGCCTTTCTTGGAGCACTATATATTGTAATCTCTCTTATTTTTCTAGAGAGATCTCTCTATTATAGAAGCAAAACTCTGTCAAAATTGAAAGGCATTTCCTAAGACTTTGAGCTCAAATTGTTAATCATATTTCTTTATTTGAATGAGAAAACAAGTGAAATTTTAGACTTTGTGTTGGAATAGCTTATGTTATTTAAGAAATTTTTCTTATGTCTATTTCCTAGAAGCATTCTTGTCCATTTAATTTAACAAGCAGAACTAGTGGAAGTAATCAGGAAGGTGTCCTGAAGCTAACTGTGGAGAGACTTTGTGTTGCCATAATGGTCTTTAGTGTGTTGTTTTGTATCTATGTAAAGGATCTTGGGATGAATTTGTGCCCCCATTGTCCTTCATATATTTCACTCTTTAGCAATTGAGGTGGATACTTTGTGCTACACTTCATCCTATTGTGTTACTACATCCAATTAATTTTACTACCCAAGAAGGAATCTGGTTGTTGATTGAGTATTACTTCTGAAAGAAGAGAAGTACCTCTAGCAATCACCCAAGAATTCTCCTATGTCTATGATCATCATCTTTGAAAAAAGAGAGTGGTGTTATCTTACCCTGAGTGTTATTTTTACATTATATTTATAGTATATTAATATATCATAGTTATAGGGAACCTCCCCTTGATGAGAGGAGAGATTTGTCCCCTTTTGATGTGGCTAACCTGCACATTTGGCTGATAAATCTCTCTATGTTGTGGTTGAAACACCTATTTTTTTCTCAATTAGCTAGTGACAAAATATTCACCCAACAATTTTTGGTGACTCTGTTGGGGAAAAATGAGTAGTTTGGAGCCTCAAGCTCCAACCTGAAGTAGGGCCAGTTCTTTTCCACTTTTATTCTAGAATTTGGCAACTCCACACTATATAAGAAGCTAGACAGCTCAAGGTGTTGTTGACCCTATTTTTGAGTTGGTGTAGCAAAGCAATTTTGATTTGTTTCCTCCACAACCTCACCTTCAACAAATTAGGAGTCTTCCTCCTACCAACACTAGGTCACCAATACAAGATAGATCTTATTTTTCCTCTACTAGCAGAGCTTTGCCCATACATACCCCACCAATAATTGTTATCCCCCCTTTCCATAATCATACAATGGTAGCTCAAGGCCCCTGGGGTAACTCTTTTGGCCCACTCAATTTAACTCCACCTCAACATGAGCTACCATGTAGTTCAAAGAAGAATTTCCTCAAATTCTTTGGTGATGGGAGAGTTCATCCTGATGAACATATTGTAGCCTTCAACATAGCCTGTGATGTGATAGGTGTGGAGTATGAAGACATAACAGTCAGACTATTTATAGATACATTACAAGGTGCTACTACAAAATAGTTCTACCATTTGTAGACTCGATCAGTGACTGACTGAAACACTCTTAAAGACAAACATTAAGCCAAGTTCAAGCCTGTAGAAGATGTGCATACCCTACTACCTCAACTCACACAAATTAAGATGGAGCCTCATGAACTAATGAGAGATTTCATATCCAAGTTTGACAAGCTGAGGAATAGGATTCCTACAATTACTCAACCAACAACTGAGAATCTCAAATGCTTCTTCAGCAACTCTCAGCTACCTAAAGTGAATTTTTTACTGAGATGTGCTAGCCAATAGACCTTACTGTAGCACAAAATTTGGATACTAAGGTGGAAGATGATCCCATCTTGGTGGGGAAGATAAGGAGAGATCCTAACAAAGTTAAATCTTTTTCATCCTCTGAATATCCATCTACAGACACCATTGATCCAATGGTGCAAAAGTTGGCAAATGAGTTGTTAGCTCTCAAAAAGCAAATGGTGTAAGGGATGTCTACTTCTCCTTCGTACTAAGATATACCAAGGAGGACATTTCCCAATTAGTCATACCAAGGCAATGCTACCAAGAATCAAGGAAAACCAAATCATCTTCCTTCCCCTCAAGGGAAACTTGATATTGAAGAAGCTCCAGCCAACTTTGTAGTTGGATACCTTGAAACATAATCAAATTATTCTTTCCAATCTGAGTTGAACTAGGAAGATGGTGTTGATCTCTTTGTGGAATACCAAGATGAATTAGCTGGTGACTCTGACATTGGTTTCTTGAATTATCAGGATGAACCCAGAAGTAAAGGTGAAGTGTTTGAGGGATCATACATTGTATTCACCCAGTCCCAGAACCAGTAAGCCCAGCAAGATGATAAGAAAAAAACAAAGGAGTGATCTCAACCACTAATTTCAATTACTAAGTGGGGAATCACACTACCTTTTCAATCAAAGGACTCAGTGATCGCTAAAAATGTAAGTACATCAAGTTTTTTTCATCTTCTACTTCAAATTTGTAGACCAGTACCACCCCTCCTAAAAACCAGAAGGATGAACTACCTTCTTCTATTCCTAATTCATTTTAGACATTTAATATAATTGACCATCTCAAGAAAACCAAAATTCAAATGATTGAATTTGAATTCCTACAATCCAACCCTAAGCAGTTAGATAAGTTGGTTCAATGTGTAAAGAATAAAACCATCCCTACAGGACTAGTTGTTCCAAAGGTGACTCCCACATCCACCTAGAATAACTTTTTCATTACTCCTCCTACTACTCCTAAGAATATAGAACCATTTTATGTCTCCCTATTGATAAATAGTCATTAGCTGAATAATTGCATCATCGACTCAGGCGGATTTGACAATGTCATGTCTGCCAAAGTGGTAGAAACTCTTAGTCTCACACTAACCAAGACATTTGGGAGATACTTCTCCATGGAAAACAAATAAGTCCCTTTGCTGGGACAAATCAAGGATGCCCAATTTGCATTTTCCACTTTTTCAAAAAAGAGAATCAAGATGACAACCCTGGTGGCTGACGTCTCAACCTCATATGGCATCCTTCTTGGAAAATTTTTTTGCAAAAATGTTGGTGAGTTAAGCATGGACCTATCTAAGGCAAGGATCCTTGTCAAAGGTGTCATGCAAAGGATACTCCCTAAAAAGGAGTTGAAGTATATTATTACCCAAATGTCAGCCCTTGAAGCTCAAATTGTGTTTGAGTCTTTGGGAATAGGTAATTACTTCTTATCCACGGAGGAGGTTCATGTGGCATCTAACAAAAATTTTGAATGTGATAGTCTTAAAATCAATTTAGATAAAATATTAGAAGACTTAATAGAGCACATTGCAAGTGTAGAAGAATTCTCCCCTCTAAACAAAGAAAAATCTAAGGAAAAATCAATTTTTGATGATGTATGGATTCTAAAATTTGATGGCAGTTATTTTTCTAGTAGTTCTAGAGCTAGGATTGTTATAATATCTCCTCAAGGAGATATTTTTATTTCTTTATACAAGTTATATTTTAGTAACACCAACAACACTATTGAGTATGAATCTCCATTACTTAGGTTGAAGGCTGCTCAAGACAAAGGTGTCAAACTCCTTCACGCCAAAGGAGATGTTGAACTAATGGTTTGTCAGGTGAGGAACCTATTTCAAAACAAGAACAAAAGATTGTGACATTACCACATTTTGGTATGGGACTATATTTAAATTTTTGATGCTTTCAATATATCTGTAGTGTCTAAAGAGCTTCATAGTTGTGTAGATTCATTGGTTGTCCCTACAACCCTCTTGGTTCCTCACAAAGATTCTGAAGAGCAGAAGTACACTATCGAGCTGGTCTTTCAACCAAGTGCACCTAATAATGCCATCATTAGTAGGTGTTTAATGTTGAAAATTGAATCATATGCTAGACTAAACTAGAAGAATAGTGAATTATGGTAATGAACCATACTACTGCGCATCAAAATTAGGAAAAGAAACTCTTCTGCAAGAGAACAAGGATTCATGATTTTTAGACTAAAAATCAAGTCTTGTTGTGGGGCAAGAGGAGATAACCAAAAGGAATGCACAAAAAATTTTATTCCTAGTGGAGAGTTCCATTATCCAATCATCACTTCTAGGGGGAAAATAGTTTCTTGCTGATATATCAAGATAGAACACCATTTTCACTGCATCATAGTGGGCAGCATCTGAAGCACTTCAATCCTTGAAGTATCAGATGACATCAGTTGTACATATTTGTATAGTCTTTAGTTTTGTTTTATTTGGTTCATTTTATTTTGTTTTTACACCTTTCTTTTTGGGTAGCATGACTCCATAGCTTAATGGCATACATGAAGGCACTAAGATTCTAGATTCTACTCCCTTCAATTGTTTTTGCAATCAATAGAAGTTTCCCAACTAGAGCCAGCTATTATTCCCAAAACTCAACACTTGTTTTTGGAGACAACATATTGACTATTCTAGTCTTAAAGGCCAAAATTATCTCTTCCCTTCTCAAAAATGTTTTGAGTATTCAAATTTTTCAATTATTCAAGTCTTCTCAACTAAAAAACTCACAGGTTCAACAAGCAGGCTTTCTTAAAAAAAAGTTCCAACACTTAAGCAATTTCAAGGCTGGTTTAATGTCAAGGTTCAATCAAAGGTCCATCAGTAGGATTCAAACAAATATAATGAACCACTTTGAACCATTGAACCATTGAACCCCACCTCTACAAGGTTCAAAGGTTCAATGGGTTCAAAGGTTCAAAGACTTCAGCGGACTTAAAGAAAATAAGGCTTCGAAGAGTGAAGGTTGAATGTTGAACCATTGAACCTTGAACCAAAATAGTTTAATGAGTTCAAAGGTTCAATGTGTTCAATAAGATTAGAAGACTTAGAGAATAAAAGAATTCAAAAAAAGATAATGAACTATTGAACCATTGAACTTTGAACTGAAATGGTTCAAAGGTTCAAAGGTTCAAAGTAGTTCAAGTGACTAAGTGATTAGTGACGTCCCTACGGACATCAAATATAGGGTAATGAAATATCCATTGATTTTCAAAGATGCACACCTGAGAACAAACTCAGTAACTAGCCAAAGGAATCAAAAAAACTAGCAAAAAGTGAGAAGATAGCCTGAGAGCTCAAATCTCCAAGGAAGGACAAGATGTGGTGAGGAAAAAGAGAATAAATACAAGAAATTTAGAAATATCTATAGGAGAGTTATTTCTAATAGGTGGAATAGTCCACCAGGTGGACATCAGAGAGCATGAACATTAAATGGCACAGTCTATTTTTCTCATTAAGTGAAGGTGAATAGATAGTTGTGTAAGCATCATAAAGAAAACCAGGCAACCCATGCTTAGGAAAGGACGTTTGATATGATTTAGAATGACAAAGTTAAGGCCGATGACCTATTTCAGCATGGCTCTTTCATGGAAATACATTCAAGGAATTGAATGCAGCATGGGCCATTTCCATGAAACAAAGCACCCAAGTCTTTCTTGGAGTGCTATATATTGTAATCTCTCTTATTGTTTTAGAGAGATCTCTTTGTTATAAAAGCAAAACTCTACCCAAATTGAAAGGCATTTCCTAAGACTTTGAGCTCATATTGTTAATCATATTTCTTTATTTAAATGAGAAAACAAGTGACCTTTTAGACTTTGTGCTAGAATAGCTTGTGTTATTTAGTAAATTGTTCTTATGTCTATTTTCTAGAAGCATTATTGTCCATTTAATTTAACAAGTACAACTAGTGGAGGTAATCATGAAGGTGTCTTAAAGCCAACTATGGAGAGACTTTGTGATGCCACAATGGTCTGTAGTGTGTTATTTTTTGTATCTGAGTAAAGGATCTTAGGATGACTTTGTGCCCCCATTTTCTTTCATATATTTCACTCTTTGGCAGTTGAGGTGGAGACTTTATGCTACACTTCATCCTTTTGTGTTACTGCATCCAGATACTTTTACTACCCAATAAGGAATCTAGGTGTTGACTGAGTATTACTTCTAAAAAAATAGAAGTACCTCCAGCAATCACCTAAAAATTCTCCTATGTCTATGAACATCATCTCTAAAAAAAGAGAGATGGATGGTGTTATCCTAACTTGAGTGTTATTTTTAGCTTATATTTATAGTATACTAATATATCATAGTTATATGGAAACTTTCCTTGATGAAAGGAGAGATTTGTCCCCTTTTGATGTGGTCAACCTACACATTTGGCCGATAAATCTCCCTATGATGTGGTTGAAACACCTATTTTGCCCTCAGTTGGTGACAAAATATTCACCCAATAGTTTTTGGTGACTCTGCTAGGGAAAAATGAGCAGTTTGAAGCCTCAAGCTCCAAGCTGAAGTAGGGCCAGTTCTTTTCCATTTTTATTCTACAATCTAGCAGCTCCACACTATATAAGAAGCTAGAAAGCTCAAGGTGTTGTTGACCCTATTTTTTAGTTGGTGTAGCAAAGTAATTTTGATTTATTTCCTTCACAACCTCACCTTCAAAAAACTAGGAGTCTTCCTCCTACCAACACCAAGTCATCAATACAATGCAGAGCTTCTTTTTCCTCTACTAGCAGAGCTTTGCCCATACACACCCCACTAAAATTTGTTTTTCCCCCCTTCTATAGTCATACAATGGCAGATCAAGGCCCTTAGGGTAACTCTTTTGGCCCACTCAATTTAACTCCACCTCTACATGAGCTACGATGCAGTTTAAGGAAGAATTTCCTCAAATTCTTTTGTGATGAGAGAGTTCATCTTGATGAACATATTACAACCTTCAGCATAACCTATGGTGTGATAGGTGTGGATTATGAAGATGTAGCAGTCAGGCTATTTGTAGAGACATTACAAGGTGTTGTTATAGACTAGTTCTACCATTTGTAGGCTTGGTTAGTGACTAATTAGAACACTCTCAAAGTCAAATTTGAAGCCAAATTCAAGCCTATAGAAGATGTGCATGCCCTACTAGCTCAACTCACATAAATGAAGAAGGAGCCTCATGAACTAATGAGAGATTTCATATCCAAGTTCAACTAGCTGAGGAATAAGATTCCTATAATTACTCAGCCAACAACTGAGAATCTAAAATGCTTCTTCATCAACTCTCAACTACATGAAGTGAATTTTTTGCTTAGACATGTTGGCCACATAGATCTTGCTATAGTGAAAGATTTGGCTACTAAGGTGGAAGATGACCTCATCTTGGTGGGGAAGATAAGGAGAGATCCTAACAGAGGTAAATCTTCTTCATCCTCTAAATATCTATCTATAGGCACCACTGATCCAATGGTATAAAAACTGGCAAATGAGTTGCTAGTTCTCAGAAAGAAAATAGCACAAGGGATGTCTACTCCTCCTTTTTACTGAGATATACCAAGGAATACATTACCCAATCAGTCATACCAAGGTAATTCTAACAAGAATCAAGGGAAGCCAAATTATCTTCCTCCCCCTCAGGAGAAACTTGCTATTGAAGTAGCTCAAGCCAACTTAGCAGTTGGATACCTTGAAATAGAATCAAATTTTTTGTTCTAATCTGAGTTAAACCAAGAATATGTCATTGATCTCTTTGTGGAAGACCAAAATGAATCAGCTGGCGACTCCAACATTAGTTTCTTGAATTACTAGGATGAACCTAGAAGTAAAGGTGAAGTGTTTGATGGATCATACATTGTATTCACCTAGCCCCAAAACCAATAAGCCTAGCAAGCTGATAAGGAAAAAACAAAGGAGTGATCTCAACCATCAATTTCAACTGCTAAGAGGGGAACCACTCTACCTTTTCAATCAAAGGACCTGGTGATCACTAAAAAGGTAAGTACATCAAGTTTTCCTTCATCTTCTACTTCAAATTTGTAGACCAATACCACCCCTCCTAAAAACTAGAAGGATGAACTACCATCCTCTGTTCTTAATTCATTTTAGACATTTGATATAATCGACCATGTTAAGAAAACTAAAATTCAAATGTCTAAATTTAAATTCCTGCAATCCAACCCTGAGCAGTTGGATAAGTTGGTTCAATGTGTAAAGAATAAAATTGTACCTATAGGACTAGTTATTCTAAAGGTGACTCCCACATCCACCCAGAATAACCTTGTCATTACTCCTCCTACTACTCCCAAGAAGATAGAACCACTTTATGTCTCCCTGTTGATAAATGGTCATTAATTGAATAATTGCATCATCGACTTAGGTGCATCTAACAATGTCATGCCTGCCAAAGTGGTAGAATCTCTTGGTCTTACACTGACCAAGACATTTTGGAGATGCTTCTCCATGGAAAATAAACAAGTCTCTTTGTTGAGACAAATCAAGGATGCCCATTTTGCATTTGCCACATTTATAGAAAATAGAATCAAGATGACAGTCCTGATGGTTAATGTCCCAGCTTCATACGGCATCCTTCTTGGGGAAATTTTTTGAAAAGATGTTGGTGGTGAGTTAAGCATGGACCTATCTGAGGCAAGGATCCTAGTCAAAGGTGTCATGCAGAGGTTGCTCTCTGAAAAGGATTTGAAGTATATTGTTACCCAAACATTAGCCCCTTAAGCTCAAATTTTGTTTGAGTCTTCGAGAATGGGTAATTACTTATTATCCATAAAGGAGGTTCATGTGGCATCTAACAAAAATTTTAAATGTGACAGTCTAACAATTGATTTAGATAAAAAAAATATAAGACTTAATAGAGCATAATGCAAGTGTAGAAGAATCCTCCCCTCCAAATGAAGGAAAAATTAGTTTTTGATGATATCTAGATTCTAAAATTTAATGGCAGTTGTTCTTCTACCAATTTTGGAGCTAGAATTGTTTTAATATCTCCTCAAGGAGATATTTTTTTTCTTCATACAAGTTTCAATTTAGTAACACCAACAACACTATCGAGTATGAATATCTATTACTCAAGTTGAAAGCTGCTCAAGACAAAGGTGTCAAACTCCTTCATGCCAAAGGAGATGATAAACTAATAGTTTGTTAGGTGAGAAACTTATGTCAAACCAAGAACAAAAGAATGTGACATTATCACAATCTAGTATGAGACTGTATTTAAATTTTTTATGCTTTCAATATATCTGCAGTGCCTAGAGAGCTTCATAGTCATGCAAATTCATTAGTTGTCTCTATGACCCTCTTGGTTCCTCAAAAATACATTGAAGAGCATAAGTACACTATCGAGCTAGTCTTTCGACTAAGTGTGCTTGACAATGCCAATCATTGGTAGGTGTTTGATGCTGACAATCAAATCATGTGCTAGACTAAACTAAAAGAACAACAAATTATGGTAATGGACCATACTATTGTGCATCAAAATTAGGCAAAGAAACTCTTTTTCAAGAGAATAAAGATTCATGATTTTTAGACTGGAAATCAAGTCTTACTGTGGGGCAAGAAGAGAGAACCAAAAGGAATGCAGAGAAAAGTTGATTCTTGATGGAGAGGTCCATTTGCCAATCATCATTTCTAGGGGGAAAATGGTTTTTTTCTAATATATCAAGATAGAACACCATTTTCACTACCTCATAGTGGGAAACATCTAAAGCACTTCAATCCTTGAAGTACTAAATGACATCAATTGTACATATTTGTATAGTCTTTAGTTTTGTTTTGTTTGGTTCATTTTGTTTTTTTTTATGCCTTTATTTTAGGGTAGCATGACTCTGTAGCCCAATGGGATACATGAAGGCACTAAGATTCTAGATTCTACTCCCTTCAATTATTTTTGCAATCAATGAAAGTTCTCCAACTAGAGCCAGCTATTGTTCTCAAAATTTGTCACTTGTTTTTGGGGACAACATATTGACTATTTTGGTCTTAAAGGCCAAAATGATCTTTTCCCTTCTTAAAAATGTTTTGAGTATTCAAATTTTTTAATTATTTAAGTCTTCTCAGCTAAAGATCTCGTAGGTTCAACAGGCAGGCATTCTCAAAAAGAAGTTCCAACACTTAGGTAATTTCAATGTTGGTTCAACATCGAAGTTCAATCAAAGGTCCATTGGCAGGCTTCAAGCAAATAGAATGAACCACATTGAACTGTTGAACCATTGAACCCCACCTCTGCAAGGTTCAAAGGTTCTATGGGTTTAAAAGTTTAAAGACTTCAGCAGACTTAAATAAAAGAAAGCTTTGAAGAATGAAGGTTGAACTGTTGAACCGTTGAACCTTGAACCAAAATGGTTCAACGAGTTCAATAAGATCAAAAGACTCAGAGAATAAAAAGATTTAAAGAAAGAGAAGGAACTGTTGAACCATTGAACTTTGAAATAAAATGGTTCAAAGGCTCAAATTAGTTCAACTGACTAAGTGATCAGTGACGTCCTTACAGACGTCAAATATAGGGTAATGAAATATCCATTAATTGTCAAAGATGCACACCTGAGAACAAACTTAGCAACCACCCAAAGGAGTCAAAAAAGTCAGAAAAAAGTGAGAAGATAGACTGAGAGCTCAGATTGCCAAGTAAAGACAAGATGTGGTGAGGAAAAAGAGAACAACTATAAGAAATCTAGAAATATCTATAGGAGAGTTATTTCTATTAGGTGGAATAGTCCACTAGGTGGACATCAGAGAGCATGAACATTAAATGGCATGGTCTATTTTTCTTCATTAAGTGAAGGTGAATAGATAGTTGTGTAAGCATCATAAAGAAAACTAGGTAACCCTTGATTAGGAAAGAATGTTTGATATGATTTAGAATGACAAAGTTAAGGCCGATGACCTATTTCAGCATGGCTCTTTCACATAAATACATTCAAGGAATTGAATGCAACATGGGCCATTTCCATGAAATAAAGCACCCAAGTCTTTCTTGGAGTGCTATATATTATAATCTCTCTTATTGTTTTAGAGAGATCTCTCTATTATAGAAGCAAAACTCTGCCCAAATTGAAAGGCATTTTTTGAGACTTTGAGCTCAAATTGTTAATCATATTTCTTTATTTGAATGAGAAAATAAGTGACCTTTCAAACTTTGTGCTAGAATAGCTTGTGTTATTTAGTAAATTATTCTTATGTCTATTTCCTAGAAGCATTCTTATCCATTTAATTTAACAAGCAGAACTAGTGGAAGTTATCAAGAAGGTGTCCTAAAGCTGATTGTGGAGAGACTTTATAATGCCACAATGGTCTTTAGTGTGTTATTTTATGTATCTATGTAAAGGATCTTGGGATGAATTTGTGCCCCTATTATCCTTCATATATTTCACTCTTTGGTAGTTGAGGTGGAGACTTTGTGCTACACTTCATCCTGATGTGTTGCTGCATCCAGTTACTTTTACTACCCAAGAAAGAATCTCATTGTTGACTGAGTATTACTTTTGAAAGAAGAGAAGTACCTCCAAAAATCACCTAGGAATTATCCTATGTCTATGAACATCATCTCTAAAATAGAGATATGGATGGTTTTATCCTACCCTATGTGTTATTTTTAGCTTACATTTATAGTATATTAATATATCATAGTTATATGGAACCTCCCCTTGATGAGAGGAGAGATTTGTCCCCTTTTGATGTGGTCGACCTACACATTTGGCTGATAAATCTCCTTATGCTGTGGTTGAAACACCTATTTTGCCCTCAATTAGTTGGTGACAAAATATTCACCCAACAATTTTTGGTGACTCTGCTAGAGAAAAATCTGTAGTTTGGAGCCTCAAGCTTCAAGCTAAAGCAAGGCCAATTCTTTTCCATTTTTATTCTAAAATCTAACAGCTCCATGCTATATAAGAAGACAGAAAGTTTAAGGTGTTGTTGACCCTATTTTTGAGTTGGTACAGTAGATCAATTTTGATTTATTTCCTCCAAAACCTCAACTTCAACAAACTAGGAGTCTTTCTCCTACCAACACCAGGTCACCAATACAAGGTAGAGCTTATTTTTCCTCTACTAGCAGAGCTTTGCCCATACATACCCCACCATGATTTTTTATCCCCCTTTCCATAGTCATAAAATGGCAGCTCAAGGCTCCTAGGGTAACTCTTTTGGCCCACTCAATTTAACTCCACCTCTACATGAGCTACCACGTAGTTCAAGGAAGAATTTTCTCAAATTCTTTGGTGATAGGAGATTTCATCTTGATGAACATATTACAACCTTCAATATAGCCTTTAGCATGATAGGTGTGGAGTATGAAGACGTAGTATTTAGGCTATTCATAGAGACATTACAAGGTGCTGCTATAGATTAGTTCTATCATCTACAGGCTTGGTCAGTGAATGATTGGAACACTCTCAAATCCAAATTTGAAGCTAGGTTCAATCCTATAGAAGATGCTCATGCCTTGCTGGCTCAGCTCACATAAATGAAGAAGGAGCCTCATGAACCAATGAAAGATTTCATAGCCAAGTTTGACATGTTGAGGAACTGGATTCCTATAATTGCTCAACCAACAGCTGAGAATCTCAAATGCTTCTTTATCAACTCTCAGTTGATTGAAGTAAGTTTTCTACTGAGACATGCTGGCCACATAGACCTTATTGTAGCATAGGATTTGGCTACTGAGGTGAAAGATGATCTCATCTTGGTGGGAAAGATAAGGAGATATCCTAATAGAGGTAAATCTTCTTCATCTTTTGAATATCCAGCTACAGGCACCACTGATCCAATGGTGTAAAAGTTGGAAAATGAGTTGCTAGCTCTCAAAAAGCAAATGGTGCAAGGGATGTCTACTCCTCCTTCATACTACGATATACCAAGGAGGACATTTCCCAATTAGTCATACCAAGGCAATGCTGCCAAGAATCAAGGGAAGCTAAATCATCTTCCTCCCCCTTAGGAGAAACTTGTTATTAAAGCATCTCTAGCCAACTCAGCAGTTGGATACTTTGAAATAGAATCAAATTTTTCTTTCCAACTTGAGTTGAACCAGGAAGATGGCACTGATCTCTTTGTGGAAGACCAAGATGAATTAGCTGGTGACTCCAACATTAGTTTCCTAAATTATTAGGATGAACCTAGAAGTAAAGGTGAAGCATTTGATGGATCAAATGTTGTATTCACCTGGTCCCAGAACTAGTCAACCCAACAAGTTGATAAGGAAAAAACAAAGGAGTAATCTCAACCAGCAATTTCAATTACTAAGCGAGGAACCACTCTGCCTTTTCAATCAAAGGACCTGGTGATCACTAAAAAGGTAAGTACATTAAGTTTTCCTTCATCTTCTACTTAAAATTTATAGAACAGTACCACCCCTCCTAAAAACTATAAGGATGAACTGCCTTCCCCTATTCCAAATTCATTTCAGACATTTGATATAATCGACCATGTCAAGAAAACCAAAATTCAAATGTCTAAATTTGAATTCCTGTAATCCAACCCTAAACAGTTAGATAAGTTGGTTTAATGTGTAAAGAATAAAACCATCCCTGCATGACTAGTTGTTCTAAAAGTAACTCCCACATCCACCCAAAATAGATTTGTCATTACTATTCTTGATACTTCCAAGAATATAGAACCATTTTATGTCTCTCTGTTGATAAATGGTCATCAGCTGAATAATTGCATCATCGACTTAGGTGCATCTAACAATGTCATGCCTACCAAAGTGGTAGAATCTCTTGGTCTCACAATAACCAAGATATTTGGGAGATGCTTCTCCATGGAAAACAAACAATTCCCTTTATTGGAACAAATCAAGGATGCCCAGTTTACGTTTGCCACATTTCCAAAAAAGAGAATCAAGATGATAGTCCTGGTGGCTGACGTCCCATACTCATATGACATCCTTCATGGGCAAAATTTCTACAAAGATATTGGTGGCGAGTTAAGCATGGACCTATCTAAGGCAAGGATCCAATTCAAAGGTGTCATGTAGAGGCTACTCCTTGAAAAGGAGTTGAAGTATATTGTTACCCAAATGTTAACCCCTGAAGTTCAAATTTTTTTTGAGTCTTAGAGAATGGGTAATTACTTCTTATCCATAGAGGAGGTTCATGTGGCGTATGATAAAATCTTTGAATGTGACAGTCTCTCAATCGATTTAGACAAAATAGTAGAAGACTCAATGGAGCACAGTGTAAGTGCAGAAGAATCCTCCCCTCCAAATGAAGGAAAATCTAAGGAAAAATTAGTTTTTAATGATGTCTAGATTTTGTAATATGATGGCAGTTATTCTTCTACCGATTTTGGATCTGGGATTGTTCTAATATCTCCTCAAGGAGATATTTTTATTTCTTCATACAAATTATAGTTTATCAAAACCAACAACACTGTTGAGTACAAATCTATGTTACTTGGGTTGAAGGTTTCTCAAGACAAGGTGTCAAACTCCTTCACGCCAAATGAGATATTGAACTGATGGTTTGTTAGGTGAGGAACCTATGTCAAACCAAGAACAAAAGATTATGACATTACCACAATCTGGTATGGGACTGTATTGAAAGTTTTGATTCTTTCAATATATGTGCAATGCCCAAAGAACTTCATAGTCATTTAGATTCATTAGATGTCTCTACAACCCTCTTGGTTCTTCACAAAGACTTTGAAGAGCAGAAGTACACTATCAAGCTAGTCTTTCGACCAAGTGTGCCTGATAATGCCAATCATTGGTAGGTATTTGATGACAATCAAATCATGTGTTGGACTGAACTAGAAGAACAAAAAATTATGGTACTGGACCATATGTTATGCATCAAAATCAAGAAAAAAACTCTTTTTCAAGAGAACAAAGATTCATGATTTTCAGACTAGAAATCAAGTCTTGTTGTGGGGTAAAAGGAGAGAACCAAAAAGAATGCACAAAAAAGTTGATTCTTGGTGGAGAGGTCCATTCACCAATCGTCACTTCAAGGGATAAAATGGTTTCTTATTGATATATCAAGATAGAATACCATTTTCACTAGCTCACAGTGGGCGGCATCTGAACCACTTCAATCTTTGAAGTATTAGATGACATAAGCTGTACATATTTATATAATCTTTAGTTTTTGTTTGTTTGGTTCATTTTTTTTTATTTTTGCACCTTTATTTTTGGGTAGCATGAATTTATAGCCCAATGGCATACATGAAGGCACTAATATTCTAGATTCTACTATCTTCAATTGTTTTTGTAATCGATGGAAGTTCCCCAACTAGAGCCAGCAATTGTTCCCAAAATTTGTCACTTATTTTTTAGGACAACATATTGACTATTTTAGTCCTGAAGGCCAAAATGATCTCTTCCCTTCTCAAAAATGTTTTGAGTATTCAAATTCTTCAATTATTCAAGTCTTATCAGCTAAAAAACTCATAATTTCAATAGGCAAGCTTTCTCATAAATAAGTTCCAACACTTAGGCAATTTCAAGGTTGGTTCAACGTCGAGGTTCAATCAAAGGTCCATCGACAAGCTTTAAACAAATATAATGAACCACTTTGAACCATTAAACCATTGAACCCCACCTCTACAACGTTCAAAGGTTCAAAGACTTCAGTAGACTTAAAGAAAAGAAGGCTTCGAAGAGTGAAGGTTGAACTATTGAACCATTGAACCTTGAACCAAAATGGTTCAACGAGTTTAAATGTTTAATGAGTTTAATAAGATCAAAAGACTTAGAGAATAAAAAGATTCAATGAAAGAGAATGAACTATTGAACTGTTGAATTTTGAACTAAAATGGTTCAAAGGTTCAAAGTAGTTCAAGTGACTAAGTGATCAGTGACGTCCCCACAGACGTCAAATATAGGGTAATAAAATATGCACTCCTGAGAACAAACTCAGTAACTAGCCAAAAGGCTAGCAAAAATTGAGAAGATAGCTTGAGAGTTCAAATCACCAAGGAAGGACAAGACGTGGCAAGGAAAAAGAAAACAACTACAAGAAATTTAGAAAGATCTGTAGGAGAGTTATTTTAAAAGATGCACTCCTAAGAACAAACTCAGCGATTAGCCAAAAAAAGAGCCAAAAGGCTAGCAAAAATTGAGAAGATAGTTTGAGAGTTCAAATCACCAAGGAAGGACAAGACGTGGCAAGGAAAAAGAAAACAACTACAAGAAATTTAGAAAGATCTATAGGGGAGTTATTTTTAGTAGGTGGAATAGTCCACCAAGTGTACATCAGAGAGTGTAAACATTCAATAGTGCAGTCTATTTTTCTTCATTAAGTGAAGGTGAATAGATAGCTATGTAAGCATCATAAATAAAACCAAAAAACCCATGCTTAGGAATGGACGTTTGATATGATTTAGAATGACAAAGTTAAGGCCGATGCCTTGTTCTAGCATGGCTCTTTCACGAAAATACATTCAAGGAATTGAATGCAGCATGGGCCATTTAGATGAAACAAAGCACCCAAGTATTTCTTAGAGCACTATATATTGTAATCTCTCTTATTATTTTAGAGAGATATCTTTGTTATAGAAGCAAAAGTCTAACCAAATTGAAAGGCATTTCTTGAGACTTTGAGCTCAGATTGTTAATCATATTTCTTTATTTGAATGAGAAAACAAGTGACCTTTCAGACTTTGTGCTAGAATAGCTTATGTTATTTATGAAACTGTTATGTCTATTTCATAGAAGCATTCTTATCCATTTAATTTAACAAGCAGAACTAGTGGAAGTAATCAGAAAGGTGTCTGGAAGCTGACTGTGGAGAGACTTTGTCCTGCCATAATGGTCTTTAGTGTGTTATTTTTAGTATCTATGTAAAGGATCTTGGGATGAATTTGTGCCCCCATTGTCTTTCATATATTTCAATCTTTGGTAGTTGAGGTGGAGACTTTGTGCTACACTTCATCTTGTTGTGTTACTGTGTCTAGTTACTTTTACTACCCAAGAAGGAATCTAGTTGTTGACTGAGTATTACTTCTAAAAGAAGAGAAGTACCTCCATTAATCACCCAAGAATTCTCCTATGTCTATGAACATCATCTCTAAAAAAGAGAGATGGATGGTTTTATCCTACCTTGAGTGTTATATTCAACTTATATTTATATTATATTAATATATCATAGTTATAGGGAACATCCCCTTGATGAGAGAAGAGATTTGTCCCCTTTTGATGTGGTAGACTTGCACATTTGATCGATAAATCTCCCTATGTTGTGGTTGAAAAACCTATTTTTTCCTCAGTTAGTTGGTGACAAAATATTCACCTAATAATTTTTGGTGACTCTGATAGGGAAGAACAAGCTATTTGGAGCTTCAAGCTCCAAGCTAAAGCAGTTCCAGTTTGTTTCCATTTTTATTCTACAATCTGGTAGTTCCATGCTATACAAAAAGCTAGAAAGCTCAAGGTGTTTTTGACCTTATTTTTTAGTTGGTGCAGCAAATCAATTTTGATTTATTTCTTCAACAACCTCACCTTCAATGAACTAGGAGTATTCCTCTTACCAACACCATGTCACCAATACAAGGTAGAGCTTCTTTTTCCTCTACTAAAAGAGCTTTGCCCATACATACTCCACCAAGGTTTGTTATCCCCCCTTTCCATAGTCATACAATGGCAGCTCAAGGCCCCTGGGGTAACTCTTTTGGCCCACTCAATTTAACTCCACCTCTACATGAGCTACAACACATTTCAAGGAAGAATTGCCCCAAATTCTTGTGTGATGGGAGAGTTCATCTTGATGAACATATTGTAGCCTTCAGCATAGCCTGTGGCGTGATAGGTGTGAAGTATGAAAACATAGTGGTCAAGTTATTCATAGAGACATTACAAGGTGTTGTTGTAGACTGGTTCTACCATTTTTAGGCTTAATCAGTGACTGACTGGAACACTCTTAAAGCCAAATTTGAAGCTAGGTTCAAGCTTGCAGAAGATGCACATGCCCTACTCACACAAATGAAGAAGGAGCCTCATGAACTAATGAGATATTTGATAGCCATGTTTTACAAGCTGAGGAACAGGATTCCTATAATTGCTTAGCCAACATCTAAGAATTTCAAATGCTTCTTCATCAACTCTCAGCTGCCTGAAGTGAGTTTTTTACTGAGATTTGATGGCCACATAGACCTTGTTATAGCGCAAAATTTGTCTACTGAGGTGGAATATGATCTCATCTTGGTGGGGAAGATAAAGAGAGATCCTAATAGAGGTAAATCTTCTTCATCCTCTAAATATCCATCTACAGGCACCACTGATTCAATGGTGCAAAAGATGGAAAATGAGTTGCTAGCTCTCAAAAAGCAAATGGTGCAAGGGATGTCTACTCCTTCATACTGAGATATACCAAGGAGGACATTATCTAATTAGTCATACCAAGGCAATGATACCAAGAATCAAGGGAAGCCAAATCATCTTCCTCCCCCTCAGGGTAAACTTGCTATTAAAGTAGCTCCAGCCAACTCAGTAGTTGGATACCTTGAAATAGAATCAAATTTTTCTGTCCAATCTGAGTTGAACCAAGAAGATGGCACTAATCTCTTTGTGGAAGACTAAGATGAATTAGCTAGTGAGTCCAACATTGGTTTCTTGAATTATCAAGATGAACCCAGAAATAAAGGTGAAGAGTTTGATGGATCATACATTGTATTCACTCAGTCCTAGAACTAGTCAGCCCAGCAAGCTGATAGGGAAAAAATAGAGGAGCAATCTCAACCAATAATTTAAATTGCTAAGCAGGGAACCACTCTGCCTTTTTAATCAAAGGACCCGATGATCACTAAAAAGGTAAGTACATCAAGTTTTCCTTCATCTTCTACTTCAAATTTGTAGACTAGTACCACCCCTCCTAAAAACTAGAATGATGAACTACCTTCCCCTATTCCTAATTCATTTCAGACATTTGATATAATCAACCATGTCAAGAAAAACCAAATTCAAATGTCTAAATTTAAATTTTTGCAATCCAACCCTAAGTAGTTGGATAAATTGGTTTAATGTGTAAAGAATAAAACTATCCATGTATGACCAATTGTTCCAAAGGTGACTCTCACATCCATCCAAAATAACCTTGTCATTACTCCTCTTACTACTCCTAAGAAGATAGAACCATTTTATGTCTCCCTTTTGATAAATGATCATCAACTAGATAATTGCATCATCGACTCAGGCACATCTGACAATGTCATGCCTACCAAAGTGGATGAATCTCTTGGTCTCACACTAACCAAGACATATGGGAGATGCTTCTCCATGGAAAAAAAGAAGTCCCTTTGCTGGGACAAATCAAGGATGCCTAGTTTAAATTTGCCACATTTCTAGAAAAGAGAATCAAGATGACAGTTTTGGTGGCTGACATCCTAGCCTCATACGGCATCCTTCTTGGGCAAAATTTTTGCAAAGATGTTGGTGGAAAGTTAAGCATGGACCTATTTAAGCCAAGGATCCCCTTTAAATGTGTAATGCAGAGGCTGCTCCCTGAAAAGGAGTTAAATTATATGAATACCCAAATGTTAGCCCCTAAAGCTCAAATTATGTTTGAGTCTTTGGGAATGGGTAATTACTTCTTATCCATGGAGGAGGTTCATATGGCATCTGACAAAATTTTTGAATGTGACAGTCTAACAATTGATTTAGACAAAATAGCAAAAGACTTAATAGAGCACAGTGCAAGTGCAGAAGAATCCTCCCCTCCAAACGAAAGAAAATCTAAAGAAAAATTAGTTTCTAATGATGCTAGATTCTAGAATTTTATGGTAGTTGTTCTTCTACCAATTCTAGAGCCAAGATTGTTCTAATATCTCCTCAAAGAGATAATTTTCCTTCTTCACAAAAATTTCAATTTAGCAAAACCAACGACACTACTGAGTAAGAATCTCTTTTACTTGAGTTGAAGGCTTCTCAAGACAAAGGTGTCAAACTCCTTTACGCCAAAGGAGATGCTGAACTGATGGTTTGTCAGGTGAGGAACATGTGTCAAACTAAGAACAAAATATTGTGACATTACCACAATCTGGTATGGGACTGTATTGAAAGTTTTGATGCTTTCAATATATTTGGAGTGCTTAGAGAGATTCATAGTTATGAAAATTCATTGGATGTCTCTACGACCCTCTTGGTTCTTCACAAATACTTTGAAGAGTAGAATTACACTATCAAGATGGTCTTTCAACCAAGTGTGCCTGATAATGCCAATCATTGGTAGGTGTTTGATGCTGACAATCAAATCATGTGTTGGACTGAACTAGAAAAATATAAAATTATGGTAATGGACCATACTATTGTGCATCAAATTTAGGAAAAGAAAATCTTCTACAAGAGAACAAAGATTCATGATTTTCAGACTAGAAATCAAGTCTTGCTGTGGGGCAAGAGAGAGAACCAAAAGGAATGCATAGAAAATTTGATCCCTGATGGAGAGGTCTATTCTCCAATCATCGCTTCTAAGGGGTAAATGGTTTATTACTAATATATCAAGACATAATGCCATTTCACTACCTCATAGTGGGCAGCATCTGAAGCACTTCAATCCTTGAAGTATCAGATGACATTAGTTGTACATATTTGTATAGTCTCTACTTTTGTTTTGTTTGGTTTGTTTTGTTTTATTTTTATACCTTTTTTTTTTGGTAGCATGACTCCATAGCCCAATTACATACATGATGGCACTGAGATTCTAGTTTCTACTCCCTTTAATTGTTTTTGCAATCGATGGAAGTTCCCCAACTAGAGCTAGCTGTTGTTTCCAAAATTTGTCACTTATTTTTGGGGAAAACATATCAATTATTTTGGTCTTGAAGGCCAAAATGATCTCTTCCCTTATCAAAAATGTTTTGATTACTCAAATTCTTTAATTATTCAAGTCTTTTCAGCTAAAACATTCACAGGTTTAATAGGCAAGCTTTCTCAGAAAGAAGTTCTAACACTTAGGCAATTTCAAGGCTAGTTCAACGTCGAGTTTCAATCAAAGGTCCATCAACAGGTTTAAAATAAATAGAATGAACTACTTTGAACTATTGAACCATTAAACCCCACCTCCACAAGGTTCAAAGGTTCAATGGTTTCAAAGGTTCAAAGACTTCAGTGGACTTAAAGAAAACAAGGCTTCAAAGAGTGAAGGTTGAACTGTTGAACCATTGAACCGTGAATCAAAATGGTTCAATGAGTTCAAAGGTTAAATGAGTTCAATAAGATCAAAAGACTTAGAGAATAAAAGGATTCAAAGAAAGAGAATGAATTATTTAATTGTTAAACTTTGAACCAAAATGGTTCAAAGTAGTTCAAGTGACTAAGTGATCAGTGACGTCCCTGCGAACGTCAAATATAGGGTAATGAAATATCTATTGATTTTCAAAGATAATAACCTAAGAAAAAACTCAATGACTAGCCAAAGGAGCTAAAAAAGCCAATAGAAAGTGAGAATATATCCCAAGAGCTTAGCTCACCAAGGAAAGACAAGACGTGGTGAGGAAAAAGAGAACAACTATAGGAAATCTAGAAATATCTACAAGAGAATTATTTTTAGTAGGTGGAATAGTTCACCAAGTGGACATCAAAGAGTGCAAACATTCAATGGTGTGGTGTATTTTTCTTCTTTAATTGAAGGTGAATAGACAACCATGTAAGCATCATAAAGAAAACTAGGCAACCCATGCTTAGAAAAGGATGTTTGATATGATTTAGAATGACAAAGTTAAGGCCGATGACCTGTTCCAGCATGGCTCTTTCATAAAAATACATTCAAGGCATTGAATGCAGCATGGGCCATTTCCATGAAACAGAGCACCCAAGTGTTTCTTAAAGTGCTATGTATCATAATCTCTTTTATTAAATTAGAGAGATCTCTCTGTTATAGAAGCAAAACTCTACCCAAATTGAAAGGCATTTCCTGAGACTTTGAGCTCAGATTGTTAATCATGTTTCTTTATTTGAATGAGAAAACAAGTATCCTTTCAAACTTTATGCTAGAATATCTTGTGTCATTTAGGAACCTATTCTTACATATGTTTCCTAGAAGCATTCTTTCCCATTTAATTAAACAAATAGAACTAGTGGAAGTAATCAGGAAGGTGTCCTGAAGCCGACTGTGGAGAGACTTTGTGCTATCACAATGGTCTTTAGTGTGTTGTTTTTTGTATCTATATAAAAGATCTTGGGATGACTTTGTGCCCCCATTGTCCTTCATATATTTCACTCTTTGGTAGTTGAGGTGGAGACTTTGTGCTACACTTCATCCTATTGTGTTACTGTGTCCAGTTACTTTTACTACCCAGGAAGGAATCTAGTTGTTGACTGAGTATTATTTTTGAAAGAAGAGAAGTACCTCTAGAAATCACCTAAGAATTTTCCTATGTCTGTGAACATCATCTCTAAAAAAAGAGAGATGGATGGTGTTATCCTACCCTTAGTGTTATTTTTAGCTTATATTTATAGTATATTAATATATCATAATTATAGGGAACCTCCCCTTGATGAGAGGAGAGATTTGTCCCCTTTTGATGTGGTTGACCTACACATTTAGTTGATAAATCTCCCTATGCTATGGTTGAAACACCTATTTTGCCCTCAGTTAGTTGGTGACAAAATATTCACCCAACACATAATAATAATGATCATAATAACTAAATATATTTATTTTTTCTTGGTTCAATGTTTCTTAATCTCATTTTCCTATAGCTTCCCACTAATATACAAAATCTTAAATTTGCATGTAACTCCATAGATTCACAATTTAAAATATATACTAGAATCCCAAATTAGTTAAGAGCTTAATAATGAATATTTTTATGATGATTATTGTTGCATTGTTTAATTTGAGTTTCCACCTATCACCACCAGATGTTATAAGGCTCATATGATTATTTTTATTCCTCCTACCCCTATAGCTCACAACTATCTTAACTTATATCCTACCTCTACTATCAATCCTAGTCTTATAATAGATCATGTAGTTTGAGTTATTGTCACTAAATGAGGTTGATTACCTCATCAGGAAAGATAGGAGGAACAAACTCATGTAATCCTTCCCCATCCCCAAAACCATCCAATAATACTAATTAATCAATCTAAAGGGTATGATATTTTTGACCGGTTAAAGAGTAAAATAACTAAGATTTTTATGTTAAAACTACTTCAGGAAGCTATTATTTTTAAGTATAGTTTATATCAAACATTAAATCAAACACATGAATTTTTTATTGATTTCATGATTAAATGGAATTAAACCTAATAAAATAAATATTAGAGTGAAATGACTAACTAAATCAACATCCAACCATACATTTCACTTGCAGAGTTTGACATAAAAGCATACAAAAATATGAGAGAATTATATTTTATAGAGCCTAAGTGTTGTATTTAACTATGTTTGACATGTAGGATGCCTATCCCATAGTTGGATCTGATTTATTGATTATCATTTTGAATTTGGACACTAGATCATGATTGGAAACTAGAGCATGGCACTCATGTCCTACACAACACTTTTTTCCTCTAGTGTTTTCCACCTGATCTAATACCTATAAGTCTAAGATAACATTTTTTATCTATGAGATTCTCTATCACATATCTGTGTTCATAATATTGAGCATGTATTTTTCCTTCTCATTAAAAACCTAATAGATTCCTACACATAATAAGCACACAAAGATAAAATATAAAAGGTGTAAATGGGGAAACTGGGATATGGTTTCATTATCCTCAAAACCCATGTTGTCCTAAGTGTTTCTTATATAGACTCAATGATATGGACCTAATAACAATGTATATCTCCCTTAAGTAATGTGCATAATCAACCAAGCATAAATGTGTATCTAAAATTATCTTCACCTAGGCCCTCCTCTTTGTCAAAGTATGCAATCTAGATGTGGTACATAAATAATTGAGTAATATGCAGAGATTGAGCTTATTATGTATCGATATTATTTATTAACTAGTGCTAAAAGATAATTTCCTCCCTTGTAAAATGTCTTATATAACCCTTTAAATATAAGACTCCTAATTTTAAATTTTAAAAACCTATTCGTGCATCCACCAATTCAAACAAAGTTAAAATGGTCATAAAAAGAAACCCAAAAAAGAAGGGACCTAAAAAATACTCTAAAATTTTTGTTAGAAAATAGTGCAAGGACACTAGAGTAATGCTCTAGTGTCCCCTTGGTTCTATTATCCAAAATGGAAAAAATGGGGTAAGAATCAAATAAATGGCTAGGGGGCCCTATAATTATGTCAAATACTAGCATTGGAACACTGGGAGTGCAATATAAAGATATAAGATCATGAAAATGTTAAAAAGACATAAAAATACCAAAATGACACGTGTGAATAACGATCTCAATCATCATTAGGAACCTCATGTGAAAGAGATACAAAATACATAATGTTTATGTTTTCTTGACCAAAATTTGGGTGTATATAGTTTCCCCCCTTTTAATTTAGTAATGTAATAAAAATTAAAATACTAGAATAAAATAGAAAGTTTGTACTTGTACTTACCTATGAATGCATGCATTTTCTTGAAATTGGAGATTCCATGGGTTTGATGTGATCAACCCACATAGAGAGAATATGACCTCTAGTCTTGTTCTATTCTTGGGAAAAAAATTGACTAAGAGTTTGAGTAATGCCTATGGAGATGAATCCACAATGTGGATGCCCCTATATTAAATACAAGTAATCAATTACATTATGAGGAATAAGTTATGATTGCCCCCACTTTGATATTTATTGAGTCTAAACAAATAATTGTGATTGTGGAGAACAAGCTATTTTTTATCCCACTTTGATATATAGGTAGAGATGTGCATAGAATTCAAAAATTATTATCTAACCTCAGCCCCACATAACTCAAATAATTTGGGTCTGGTGCAAATTTTTTGAGTCAACTATTGTAAGATTCATTCTGGTGTAAAATTTATGTAAAAAATAGTTTATTATTATGTACTAATTTTTTTGTAATAAGATAAAGAATGACATATTTATATCATCCCATCTATATAATTCAATTAAAAAAATTAAGAGATGAGGGGAAATGTGCCATACAACATGCCCCCAATCTAATAACTAAGTAATTGAACCACATAATTTGAGTAAGAAATATGGATTCTGGGTAGTAAACAACATAGAGAATTCCATGGTTTTCCATTCTTTCTATATAATTTGGTGAAAAAAATGGGAGATAAGATACATGTGTTATGTAACATGCCCCCAATATGATATTTGGATAAATTGAGATGTATAATATGAGTAGTAAAGTTGTGCTTATGTGGACATACATTTTGTGCATTCCCCCCATTATTAAAATTTATGTAAAATTATCTATGTAAATCTACTAAATACTAAAATAAACTATGATAACTATGACAACTAAAATAATTGTCTTTTGTATATCTAATAATTGATCTAAATATGAGTAATTATATAACTATGAATCATTGTATAGGTTTGATTAACTGAGTAAATCTAAATCACTATGTATGTTTGACTAAATATTTGTCTAAGTTATATATGAATAGTGCATGGGTATGCCTCTTTTTGGTGAGAGAGATAAAACTATTGTAAAGAGATTGAGCCAAAAGTTATAACTAGTAACAGAGGAGTTAGTAGTGAAGTATATAAGATAATATCATTAGAATGGATTGAACTATTATTGGTAGGAAATGAATTATGTATTGATATTGATATAAGCTATTTGGTAATAATATAATTGGTAACATTCATCGAGTATAGGTTACCATGATGTTGATTGAATAGGTATAGGAGTGAGACCTATATGGTAAAAAATGTGTCAAGATTTTGTTCCACATGGAAGAAATAGTATTGATATCAGAGATATGGTTTTCAATATATTATGGATTCAATTTATAGGTATACATGGCTAAATAATATGTGGATAATACCTTAGTAGTGTGTCATACACAAAAATTATCCTTATGAACTACTTTAGTAGGGGTTTTTATTCATTTATAGTATTTTAAGAATTTAAAATTTTGAGCTCTAAGTATGTTGAAGATGTCATGAAGGAGAGTGATCACTCACACATGATACAAGGAGATAGAGGCCCTTATCCAAGCCAATGAGGAGGTGAAACTAGTAATTAACTAAAATTGGTTTGATTGATTTCTATGAAAATTGTGTTCATTTCAATTTTTATCAAATTTTTGGACCTATAGTGTGATTTTTCACCCCATAATTCCCTTGTCCTTCATGTGACACTTGTGTCCTAGATGCAACACTCTTATCCATGGGACAATGCTCCTATCTAAAGTTGTAGTCCTACAACGAGCATTATAGTCCACATAACAATTGTAATAAGGGATATGCTAGGATTATATGCCTTGTTTATTTATGTATAATTTTTATACTATGTTTTGATTATTGATTATTGTTATTTGGTTGTTTTGGTGTTATGCAGTTGGATATACATAGTAGATTTCCAAGGATGCCAAATGATGGAGACTATTTGTGGGTTTCCATTGTTATATGAGGAAAGGTAGATTATTGAGAGGGTCAAGTTAGGGTATGTGGGTTTGTTAGATTTCATGGAATGGGATGCTTGTATGATAACTAAATTAGTTGAGTGGTAGAATGTAAATATATACACATTTTGGCTGCCTACCAGACAAATAACCATTACCCTAAAGGATGTATGGATGATATTATAGCTGCCTATGACTAGTAAGAGAGTGGTGATTTAGGATGTTGTGAGGTGTAGGTATATGGATTGAGCATATATATAATTTATTGGTAGTAAAAATGTTGATCACCATACAAGGAGTGATTCAGATGTGATATTATCCATGATTGTATTATCAAATGTTCTATAATTATGGAAGTTCCCAATATTTCTATTGCCATCATTTATAGTTGTGGATGGGAGTGGTATATTTATATCATATCATATGTGTAAGATTATCTAATACCTCAAGGATTATGGTAGCAAATATTCTTAGGGTAGGATGATGTTGGCCCACCTGTATTGTCATCTATACAAGTTTACTCAGGAGTCTTTTGGTGTTGGCATTATTGCATTACTAGGCCTATGACAATATAGCAGTTACATGGCTAGTGGGGATGTTACATCTTGAGTGGGCATATCCATAGGAATTTGTGGAGAGGTGGACTCGTGCTACATTAATATAAGATCAGAGAACCATGTGGTACTAGTAGATACTAGATTAAGTGACTATTAGAGATATTATTTGGAGACCATATAGAGGTTTTATTGGGTGGCCAAAGTATAGTGTATAAATATATCATATTCATATTAGTTGTTGGCTACATGATCGGTGATGAATGTGTATTAACCCTTTTAGTATGAGAAAGTGATGAGATAGTTTGGGCTATTTTAACATGTGACCCTAGCTTCATGGGTGTGGGCAGGAGTGTGCAAGATCTAGTGAGATTAGGAAATAGAGGGAGGCCCTTGATAGTAGATATAACACTAATTACCATGGACAAAAGGGATCTAGAGATAAAGATTCCAAATGTGGATGATGTGGGGTGTATGGATGTGTATATAGAATAGTGGGGGATCCACTATTCCTAGGGGAAGATTTGTAGTTGATGATGTTCTAGATCATAAGCATCTAAGGGTGGTTATAGGTATGAATTTTATTAGGTTACATTTTATATTTGATATGTTTGTATATTTGTCTTGATTTGAATGATATGTGTTGATTAGGGACTAATAAGCATTTGATTTTATGCTGGTGTAGATAATGAGGAGTATTGGATGGTGATGATTGAGTTGGTACTATGTGAGATAACATGGCATGTTCTTGATGATGTCATAGAGGATGGATTGATTGAGAAAATTATGGTGGTTGATGGTGTGCACACACCCTTATTTGATATATCATCAATTTCCACTTTGATGTATGTGTGAGTGTCCATAGAGATAAATGGTCTAAGAGCTAAGTTGGGTAGGTAAAAGATGCCCCCACCTGATCTTATGGGCATACTAGGTCCTAGTCTACTATATGATTACATTTTATTACATCAAGAACATGTTAATGTGAAAGCACAACTAGTAATGTATGATGATAGAGATAAGAGTCATAGGTCATGCTTCAGGATTTAAGTTTATTTTAGGGGCTTGATTTCTATGTCTCACATGGTTAGTGATATAAAGGATAGTGAGGATGGAGGACCTGTAGACCATACTCCCATTATAAAGTGATTTACTTGTTGTAGCATTGTATATAAAACTTTCAATATATGTAGATATGATATATTTTTTATTTAAAGTTGTCATTGATGTCATGTGTTTATGTACTTTAATTTATTTCAAAGGAAGTTTGAGGACAAGTGTTGGTTCACAAGAATGTGGCTATGGTCATTAGTATAAGGTTTAATGATTGAGCCCACTAGTGTGGCCTTTGAGTGATCTAATGGAGTGTCTTGTGAAGGATAGTGAGGTATGGTGAAATGAGTGGATAAAATTATGTGGATTTATTTGAGGTAGTATAAGTTTCATGTCTTTAATGAATATCTTTAGAGCTTCATGAGTTTAGAGAGAGAGATTATCTTCATATCTTATGTGTTCAAGAAGTCTAGTTAAATCTTGGGTAGTGTCCTATATGGTCTACGGATACTTGGTCAAATGATAATGATGTGAGATGATTTGTATCCTATCTCAGATGACTAGAGGTGAGTAGTGAGCTATATAATATGTCTTAAAAATCTCAAAGTGGTATGGTGCCTAGTAAGTATGTTGATAGACTAGTTCTTAAGCATGAATATGTCTTGTAAAGGCATGATGGTGGTGATATGGATGTGTATGAGATTGAAGTTGTGTAATATATTGTTAAATCATGTGATAAAGGTGTTTATTTAGTCACATGACTCTCAGAGTGAGCCAAAGGGGTAATTTCTTCTTTAGTGGTCTTCTCTTGGACCTAGTCTTAAGACCCTAAGTAGAAGAATGAGGTATCATGATCAGTTTTGGAGACTTGTGAGCTCATGTGAGGATGGATTGAGTTTTGAAATGTTTTTTCAAGTATGTTGTTGTATCTTAAGGTTTTGAGTTGAAGGAGAAAGCATGAAAATGATTTTGAAGGTCTCTTGTGTATCCAAAATAAAGAGATGAAGACCTAAGAAATATTTTCTCATACTTTTTGGCACATGTGACTATTTCATGGGAATCTAAGATCTTGGGTAAATATGGAAAAGTGTCCTAGAAATTTTTTCCAAGTATTAGGAATTGGTTTTAGGGGTGGCATTTTATGAACAAATGTTAAGAATGGAAACTAGTTTAAAACCCTATAGTGACCTAATATGGAATATCTTGATGGAAATGGATTAGAATGGATTGGATGACATGGTTTTATTATTTTATGATGTATATGACTCTCCCAAGTACCTCTAGGTGTCATTTGTCTATCAGATGAGTAAGTGGAAGCTATAAGAAAACCCTTGTTTCTCAAAAAAAATTATATAACAAGCATATTTGACTGATTCAAAGTTGCACAATGGATGGATGTTGAAGCTTGTGAATTATACTTCATGACCATAGTGGTTTATTATTAGCTTAATAAATTCAAATATACTAAATTGGTCATATAATTTGGCTTATCTCTAAAAAGTCCAATAGTGAAGACAGTGAGAAAAACCAAGTAAAAGTGAGAATGAAATTAAGGATGAGTCATCATAGATTATTAATGGAGAAATTACATGGGATTGTTTTTAAATACCTATAACACATGTCCATATTGGTTATATGTTTTTTAGATCATTAAAAATGTTGAAAATGTTGTTCACAAGATGACCTATCTAGTGAAGATGGACAATGAAGGTGTATGTTTCAAAGATTGATCTATGTATTCCACATTTTCCATTAGACATCTATATATTTATGTTTTAATATATTATAATGATCTCATGGGATCATTCACAAGCATAAATATTTCATAAAATTATACACATATGTTCTAAAAGTCATGTTCACCGTGACTAGTTTTCAAGGCAGAATGGCAATTCTGAGTAAGTTAGTGGGAGTGTTGAGTTGAAGGTTCCCTGACCTTAGTTGAGTCATCCAATGCATATATTATTGTTATTTAATAAATTATTCTCCTATTCATACTTTATAAATTATTGAAATTTATTATAAAAGGATTAGAGTTGTAGACACCTAAATTTCATTTAGTGTCAAAATGCACCTTAATTTATTTAAATCATTCTTCATAAATTTATTAATCATTTTTAACATTTCTTCCTAAAATCAATTAATTTATTAATTCAAATACTTTTTAAAAAGTCAATTTTTTATTTTTTATTCTTTATTTTAATTATTTAATTCCTTAATTTACTAATTCAAACTTTTCCCACTTTTCTCTCCCTCATCCCAACCAAATCCATGAAAACCTCCACTTCTTATGACTCCTCCACTAAGTTGTCAATCCAATTTGACTAAGTCTACTAACCAACCCCTTTTTTTTCTCCACCTATTTGAAATAGTCCCTATCTTCATGGATGAGGACTCATCCTTAATCATTGATCATTTGCAACCTTGAAAAAGTCCAATTGATCCTCCACCATCAGATTGTAATAAATGCTTCTATAAATAAGCTTGAAATTTCTCATTCAAAAAAGAACAAAAATTTTGAAATCAATCACAATCTTAAATTATCACAAATAGAATCAAAATCAAATCAAAGTCAATCTGTTTGCATCCAAATTCTACCCATTTCACCTTTGCATTAGAGAAGTGAGCACCACATTTTAATGGAGCAAATCATATTTGAATCGCAATGGAAGATTCTTGTGTCTAAACTGTGAAGGTTTTGATTATTGTTTCTTGCATTTGTTGCTCTACCTTTAGTATAATTTAGCTTAAAATAGACTTTTTATTTTTCTTTACACTTTTTTAATTCATACATTTTTGGCACACTCGATGGGATTGCCCACATATTTTAATCTTTTTGTTTATCTTTTTGCATTTAATCTCGTTTGTTCTTGAGCTAGTATGGAATACAGGTTGTCTCAGATTTCATGTTTGGTTGTACATTTTTTATGTGTAACAATGATTTAAGAACATATTTTAACAATTTTGTTGGACTTAACAACATTTTTGTCACTTTTTCATATTTTTTGTGCCTTTTTTGTCTTTCCTAGGTGAACAATGATTTTGTGTCAAAATAGTGATTTTCTCAGACAACAATGATATCATCCTACCTTGTAGTGATTTCAGCATTTTCTATAGTGATTTTGTCTTTTTGTGCAGGGATTTTGCCTTTTTGTGCAATGATTTCATGTCCTTCTATAGCAATTTTATTTTCTTCTATAGTGATTTTATCTTTTTCTATAAAGATTTTGTTCAAACAATCATTTTGTTGTTCTGTACAGTGATTTCATTGAGCATAATAATGATATTATTTTTATAAGCTTTTTCTATTTTTATCTTTTTCTTACGTGTTCATTTTGTAATTTTGCTTTTTTATTTAACTATGTAACAGTGATTTCATCATAAAGGCTTATTTTTTATGTGTTTTTTGTGGTTTTTCATTTATTTTTGTAGGTTATCTTATTCTTCAACCCAATCAAAACAAACTAATACCTTGTTTTCAGAATGATAGCCAAAGATAATTTCAAAAATCAAAAAATCAAACCAAATTTTCTTCATTTGTTTTCACTAACATCTTTTATTTTTAGTCTTTTTCATTCCTAGTAAATAAATCACACTTTATTATCTATAGAGTAAATCTATCTATTTGTTTGTCTTCTTGTTTGGTTGTAACAGTTGTGTATGCTCTTTTCTTGATGTCACATTGGTAATGATACCTGGAAATCAAAAACAATCTTGTAACTTATCTATTACCCTGATTGATCTTGTGTATGCTCTTTCCTTGGCATCACACTAGTGACGATACCTAGAAATCAAAAATAAGTATTAACTCTTTATTTTTTCTTTTATTAGGGTCTCTATTGACCATGGATTTCACCACCATGTAATATGCCAAACCCCATTTTTTGATAGGGTATATAAATTGAGACCCAACTATTTCAATTGCCTAAGTAGTTGTGTGTTTTAAGTACACTGTGATGTGAGGGGCTTTCATGTTCCATTACCTAGGGTTTCAACAACTAGCTCAAGATATGGTATTGATAATTGTTAAAACACTAAAACCCCTATAGCTATATTGGGCACTTTGGTACAAGACCTAATAGTGTGCATCCACATATAAATCTCTTCCATCGTTTTATTTCCCCCTAGATAAGCTCATGTATACCTTAATCCTAGGATTGTATCTTTTCCATTTGACTTCGGTGCATCAGTTAGCAATCAGCACTGAGAAGTTACTTTCCCCACACCCTCAAAACTAGACTCAGTGGGCCATGGGCATGGTAGGATCCTCCATGATTATCACCTTGAAACATTAGGCCACAGTTGAGAGCATAGATGAGTAAGTGGCAATAGAAAGCCCAACAGTTGTTGAATACTCTTTTTGCCTAGTTTTTATCCTTTTGTTTGTGCAAGTTATCTATTTTTATTATTTCTTTGGCATGTGTCTTAGATATTTTTCTTAAAAAAATTATCAATATTTTATCCATTGTAAAAAATAAACATGGCCTCTTGGAACAACAACAATCCTAATTCATTTCAAAATCATAATTTCAATAGCCCATTTTATGATCTAGAGTTCAATTTGCCTAACTTTGATTCAAGTTCACCTTTGAATCAAGTATGTTATCAATTCAACCAAAACCTAAGTCTAAATATGCATTCAAGGTCCAATTTTAACCAATTGAGCTATAACATAGATGGAGATTTGAACTCTATAAATTCTTCATTTAATCCTCATCAACAAACCACCTCTTAATCACATTTACCCTTGGGATAAAATTTTCACGCCAGAATAGGATTAAACCATTCCCCTAATTATAGTGGCCATAATTTTCTAAATAATCCCATGTCATCTCCTTACTAAACATCACCTAACCAGAATCAAACCATGCATATAAATCCATATGGCTCAAACCTTGGTGTTTCCATGAACCAATCTTATAGTCCACCTTCATCACCATTTTTCAAAACCCACATATATCAAAATCCTTTCACTAGCCAAATCCTAAATCAAGTGAGCCCAAACACATTTTATTCAAATTCACCTTTCAACATCCATCAAAACCAATCTTTTCACAATGTTCAAAATCAACTATTTGATTATTCATCCACTTTGGCCCAATCTTCAAATCCCCAATTTTATGCAAATCTAACCAATCACTTTTCTGAAATCTAATCCACTTTTTCCATTTCATTTTCCACAAATATAAATCAGAACACTTCATCACGGTACCCTTATACCATTATTATAACCACATTTTAACCAAATCATTATTCATCTACTATATATGAAGCTCATATCCACCAATAAATGTTAGATGCTAAGTAAATTAGGCATAACTATCCATCCATAGATCATAATGATCATCTCTCCTATCTAGCAAGATAGGAGATAGCTGATGCAGAATATATTTGGCATAATCCACATCGTTTCATACTTGATAAGCCAATATTTCAAGCATATAAAGAGTTCCCTTCATCACCAAATAATATTATATCTCATCCTAGTCAAAATGGGGATCCTTCATCCATCAAACCACTATTTACAACCAAGCACCTACCTTTGACCAACATCCCATAAACACAAAGACATTACCCAATCCACCAGCAGACTTAACATACTATTTTATATCACCACCCAAAAGTCCCTTATACCTAAAATCTCTTAATCCAAAATAAAATATCTCTAAAAGCATCATTACAAAGAGATGTGGTGTGAAGACAATCCATCAAGATCTCCTATTAGCCATAGTTTGCCCTCAAGAAAAGATATTGTCAAAATTTGATATTTGCTTTCTCTTGAAGTTTAAATAAAATTCAATATCCTCTTTAGTGCCAACCATTTTTTAATAGTAGACACAAATGTAGGAAAAAATAACAATGTTATAAAAAGGGAAGAATCTTCATTCATCATTAATACCAACACTATCAACAATATCATAATAGTTTATTCAATCACCATTAGCACGATTCTTCTTTTTCCTATCAACATTATGTTACTTGTACATGTCAACTAGAACCTACAATAAAGGATACCATTAGACTAGTCTCATTAGAATTTTTCAATTATCACATCTATCAATCTTCATGAGAGTATCCCTTTAAGAGAAACATTATTAAATCAACCACTACTTGAAGCTATAAGGGAAAACCACAAAATGGTCATAGATCAAAGAATTGGTTCTCTATTACTTGAATACAGTCACACCCAAAATATTTCACATGTCTAGTTAGTAAGGTGAGACACAACATGG
Organism: Torreya grandis; assembly: GCA_037957365.1. Taxonomy (NCBI): domain Eukaryota; kingdom Viridiplantae; phylum Streptophyta; class Pinopsida; order Cupressales; family Taxaceae; genus Torreya; species Torreya grandis. The sequence continues at coordinate 809,825 of JARHVA010005657.1, read as the reverse complement.
AATGATCTCCATATAATTTTATAAGAAAGAATCCTAAATCCAATATTGCATACCTATTATATTGCATTAGTGGAATGGCATTACAAAAAATTAGATTCTCACTTTAAGATCAATTTTAAAGCACTCAATAGTCAGTTTGAGTATTCTGCATTCATGAAGGAATTAAGAATAGTCAACACAAACCTATCCTACTTTAACTTCTATAGTATTTGGTGGTTAATCCATGGTGCTTAGGTAAGAGATATTAATTTTTATACATATAGAGAACTGATTAGCCCATGATGCTTGGTCCTTTTCAATAATATAGCTTTTAATCCTTACAGAGAAAGACATCTACATTCAATGGTGGTTAGATGAACTATTATAATACTTCTATAGTTTAGTTTTACCATTAAACACATCAACGTAGGTTTCTTTGACAATTACATCTTTTCAAGACAAATTAAAGTTACTATTGATCTTTGTTAATGAAATTTGTACCTAGACATCTTTATCCAAAAAGGGTTTGCTAATAATGAAAGACTTTTAGGGTGGTTTTCTAGTATCACTTGGTGGGTTTAGCAACCTCATCCTGGTCATGTTATCTTCCAAGTTTCTAACAGGACTGAAGTAGAGATTGATGAGGAAATCCAATCCAAACAACATCATTTATCTAGAGTCGACATGATGTGAAATTATTAAATCATGTACATACTACATTTTATAGCCTTCATAGGATACAAAATGCCAAAAAGTAAAAAATAAAACATAAAAACCATAAAAAGACAAAAAAATCATAGTAAACATGTTTTTTTTGTTTGTCAGTATTGCCTTAGTGTTTGGGGTCATCTTGTTAATATCACATTCTGTTGTCATGTAAGTTTAGTTCTCTATATATCATGCGTGGCATTTCGTGATTGTTTAGTCATTTGTTTACATAACATTAAAGCTTTCAAAACTATAGTTTATCTATATTACTATCTCAGATATCACCTCAAAATTTATAATACATTGGGTCTTGATTTATGTGTTTATGAGTAAAGTAAATCAATTCATAGTTACCAATATTTATGATCATACTAGCTAGTTGGTTTTATCTAAAAGATAACCTATGATAGAGTCTCCTTTATTTTAAGGTTATCCTTTCAAAAATTAAGAAAACATTTCAAACATGCTATAAGAGGAAAAATGGAAAATCTACTTGCCTATTATTTTCTTCGATGAAGAATCCTTGCATCTTACTAGTTGCATGGGACCATGATCAAGAAGTACAGTTTACCCATAAAAGCAAACATACATATTAAAAAAAATAATCAAAATAACAAATCAATATTTCTGTCCCTTCATTGATATTTGGTGATGAACCTTTGCATCATACTAGTTTCATAGGATTAGCATTAGGGAGAGATATCCTTACTCACCTTTTTATAGTCTTCAGTGATAAGCCCATGTGTCTGCCTGGTCACATGAGATTATTTATTAGGAGTTATAAATCAAATAAAAAGTGAATGGATGATCAAACATAAAAAAAAAAGAGTAATTCTTCAAAAAAATAGCTTTTTTATTTGACTTGTTATAAAGAGAGTACTTCATCCCATTTACCAACTCTGTCAACAACAAGTTCTTTTAAGATAAATTCAATAAAGCTAGTATTTTCATAAATAAAAAGTGAAAATGCACACTTTACTACTATTTATAAACACTTTTTCATCATCCTTTGAAAATTAATTTTTATCTACACATCTTTATCTCACTGCAAGTTGAGAGTTATATGTTATGTACACAAATGGTTAAGCTTTACTAGTATAAAAAATGATCAATGTATTTGACTAAACCTTGTATCAAATGTTGTCATTGAAAACTAATTCTTCTATCATCATGTGTAAAAAACATTATCTATAACTACTCTTGCCTAGGGCCATGATATTTGCAATAGTTCCACTGCATAAATCCATTTGTGTCAGTTTGTTTCCCTTATAGCATTGTTCAAATTTCAAGTTGTTATTGCATTTGTAAGACCAGTATTCTTGCTCATAGTTCATGAGAGTGTCTTCCATAATCTTTCCATTCAAAACATTAAAAATCCACAAAAACATTCAAAATATTAGAAACCTAAAAAAACATATAAAGCATTAGAAATTTATTTAAAAAATTCAAAATATTTTAGAAAAATCCAAAAAGCAAAAAAACATCAAAAAACTTGGAGAAAATAACTACAAAAAACATTCATAAAACATAAAAACAAAACAAACCAAGTCTAAACAAAGCAACCAAATTCACATGTTCCATAATATAACCATAGTACTCATTACCCTTTTATTCCATTTGTATGTTCATTGGGTGGGTCATTCATGCATCATTTTTATCACACACTTAGTTCACCTCATCAACCATCCATTTTTTCATCACTTTTTGTATTTGGGAGAACTACATATGGTCTAAAATCCACACATGGACATTGTCTAAGTGAATAATGTAGGCAGTGCTTAGAGAGACAAGGTCTCTATGGTTAGCTCAACCACTACCTTCACCATCATCCATCCCCCCTATCCTTTACCCTTAGGCCTTTTTCTTTGGCTTCTCTCTCATCTATCCAGTGTTCATGCTTTCTCTTGAACATGATTCTTCTTCCATCCCTTGCTTCTTTTTTTGCCTTAGCCATTTATTTGGTTAATTTTATCCTTTGTTTCTTTGCCTTAGAAATTTATTTGGTTAATTTTTATCCTTTGTTTCTTTAGCCATTTATTTGGTTAATTTTATCCTTTTTTTCTTTGCCTTGACCATTTTTTTATTTCTTTTTTATCTTTTACAATTTGTTTGGTTGTTCTAGCTTTTTAAATCTTATCACTCTTGGTTTTGTAAATCTTTATTTCTTTAATGTCTTCATTTATATTTGAATCAATTAGCAATAGTCATTCATTTAATATTATTAGTTTATGTTTATGCCTTTCATTGTTAATGTATATCTTTTTCATTTATATAGATTAAATCTTATTGTCTTACTTTCTTGTTTATTGTTGAAAAGATTATTTTGTGTAAAATGCATACATAGTATGGTTATGACTATATCATGATGTACTTTGCTCAAACACATAAATTATTCTTCCTTTGTTTTTACATGCTTTAAACATCAAAATTCATCATGATTATTCCATATCATTGATGATACTATGTTTTAAAGCTACATTAAAAATTAGGTTGCTCAAAATACTCCAAACTTTTCAAAATACCAATGCAAAGGGAAACTCATGTTATGCAGCAAAATTTCATCCATAATCATACTTTACATTTTAGACCCATATATCCATTTCATTTTATAAATAAATCATACATTTCATTTCATAACAATCATGCATCTATACACAACCAAAATAAATGATGAAGAAACAATTCTATAAATAAAATTACATACATGTTAAATACAACTAATATACATGAAAGTATGAATAGTGATATCCATGTAACCTAGTCAAAACAATAAGTCAAAGTCCAAAGTTTGTAACTACCAAAGTCATCATGTGTGTGTGTGTGTGTGTGTGTGTGTGTGTGTGTGTGTGTGTGTGTGTGTGTGTGTGTGTGTGTGTGTGTGTGTGTGTGTACACATGATGACTTTGGTAGTTACAAACTTTGGACATTGACTTATTGTTTTGACTGGGTTACATGGATATCACTATTCATACTTTCTTGTTGTGTGTGTGTGTGTGTGTGTGTGTGTGTGTGTCTATACAATAGATACATCATGTGTATACATCAATATAGTCCATCACCTAAACCTAGGTCAAAACTAAGCCTTATCATGTCCCTTAGAAGGGGTGTCCACTATTTGAAAAGGCTCTAGCTATCGTGGGGTACCCCATGTTGGTTTCATCCCTCGTGATATATATCTTATTGATCTCTCAAACTCTATTGGTCACATAGATCTAGTTGACATTGATTGTCTAATAAAATAATATTTAAAAGATGGCTCACACTAATGATTTGGTATAATAACCTCATATAGACTCTTATAGTACATGGCCTACTCCATTGCCCTCATCACTCTATCCAAAATGGCTAACTGACCTATCTCAACTAGATGTGTCCTCACCTCTGCCAGATCTATCCAAGCTGTATCTCTCTCCTATCTATATCTATGTATAAGGGATGTATAGTATGGGGCATGTGTCTCTGTATCACAAGTACTCACCCCTATCCTTAGAGAAGCACCATCCATACCATCCAAAATTTAATGTAATCTATTAATCTCTCCTTGTAAATGCTCAATCTATGTAGCTTGCTCATCTCTAGTAACAACTATACCCTATAACTTGGCCACCTCATGATGTAATCCATTAATCTCTCTATCCCTTTCCTAAATATCCTCATTTAGCCTCTCAATTAGGTCATGATCTTTTGATGTCCATGGGTAACCTATAGTCTCTCCTCTATCTATTTGTGTAATATGAGGAGGTCATACTAACATATCATGCCCTGTGTCCTCATGACCTATGTCTACATGCCCTGTGTCATCCTCACCCTCCACATCTATAAAAGGAGAGTTTCCTCCTATTGGATGATCAATATATAATCCCATCTCTACACTTCTTGTGTAATTTCCATATCCTCTATATAAGTAATGGGGACATCATGCATCTAGCTAGTCTCAATAGCTCATCCTTTATCACTATCTCCTCCTTTGTCACCTACAATAGCCCTCCTAATATGGGCTTCCAAACCTATGCCTTGAGGTTACCTACTCAAGCTCATTTATAACCTCTACCTCCATATCCTCAAAGGTCTATATGGTAGTGTCAATCTTAATGGCCTTTGCTATGCCCACCACTCTATATAACCATCCACTACCCTTACATCTATCACATCACTCCTATCTCTCCATCTCACTATCTATAACTCCATCTAGCTATGATTGGCAATCAAAGGATAAATAATCATCCCCCATTGTCACCTCTCATGTATTATCTGAGCAAATACATGTGGACAAGCTGGAATATGTTATCTCACACCAAACTACCTTATCACTATGTATGGTCTATATCTCTTTATAATGTATACGTGTCTCCCAATAATGTAACATGGAGTCATCAAATAATCCATATATATATATATATATATATATATATAGCTAGTCAAAAATAATGTCAATATAAGGTCTCCACATAAAATATATGCATATGCTAGCTCATCTATAGCTCTCCTATAGAACTCTAAGTCACCCAAATGTCATTTTTGTAAACCAAAAATCATGTGCCATACATAGGCCATTGGCTCCCCTCCCTGCTGAGTGTCCAACTATCCAACTAGTCTCTTAATGGCAATATGTTCCCAACACCAAACTTGTAATAAAGTTGATGACCCTATATCAACTTGGCCTACGTACATAAATTAGTGAAGATCATGATATAAACTAGCTAAAACATAGGGGGACCATGCAAACCTAACCCCCATCTCCATCATGTCACCAATAACATTTAATAATCCAATAATACATAGTCTACCACTCTTATCAGGTAGCAACATGCCACTAACAATTGCCTTTAGAACAATAGTCAAATAATCTATCTCTAGATCCATGCAATAATAAAAATTAATGTCATTCCTTACAATTAGGAACATTCTCTCAACAAAAATCTTGAACAGAGTCTCATCTTATGGACCCTGTCCCTAATAGACTAACCTACCTCAAATAGGAATGCCTAATATCTGATAAGTATCCTCTAACATAACAGTCATATCACTTGTCAACAAGTGAAATGTATTCATGTCACTATGCCATCTCTCATCTAGTGTAGTCAATAGTGCTCTATCTACACATATCTCAGGCATCCATGTAATATAGGCAAGCCTAGTCACCTCTAACACACCCCACTCATACTCTATGAAGGTCGATAATAATGACATAGCATGCACCCTATACTCCTAAGTCACTATCACTAATAATACCTCTTACAAATTCATAACATTTAATATCATTCAACATTGTTAGACATTACACCTATACATATTTTTCATCAAATTATCTTCATCATCCATTATTATTATTAAAAAAACCTTAAAATATTTAACAAAATCACTTCTAGTTCTAACAAAAATGCTTTCATTTTGTGCAAAATCACTACCATAAAAATTGTTTCACACTTTAGCAATATCACTACCATGCTTAGCAATATCACTACCCTATTCAATGATTTCACTATGGTGATATTTTTTTGACCCCACAAACAAAATCATTGCTAAGAATTATAAAATCACTGTGATGTTGAATGAAATCGCTATTTACCCCAATGATATCATGAAAATATTCAATGATATCACAATTCTTAGAATATCAATTTCATTTTAGTCAATTTTGAACCATAATAAATTCTCACAAAGATTCAAAAATTCTAAAAATTTAGTGACTTATCAGAGGGCCACTCCTCTTAGGGCTCTTTAAATGTCTCACTCACTCCACGTAGTGCTTGTAGTGAGGAATGCGGTCTATTTCTTCTCACTAGCCTTAGAGTCAAATTCTTTCTAATCACTAATTTAGCACTAATTTTGAATATTATTTACATAAATTATTTTTGAAACCCCCCCTAAGCCCCTATTTATATTAAAACCCTAAGTAGCATTTTCTTTATTCTAACCTAACAATAGTTAATTGTCAAGCCTTAAATCATTTTATTTTCACATAGCTATCAAACCCTTGCAATTATTTATTGACGTAAGAAAACAAAAAATCATTTTTAAACTCAATAATGTTTTTCTATTTATAGATCCATAGTTTATTATTGCTGGGATATATCATTCCCACACCTACTTCTTCAGTCCTTGAGCCATTAACAAACAACAATAAGTGTACAATCTCTAAGTGGTTTAAATTTTTGATTTTCAAATCAAATATCTAATATTACCTTACTAAGGGAAACTCTTTTACATTACCAACACATTTTAACTTTGGCATCATTCTTGAAATAGATTGATTTTTCATTCAGTCGCTTAACTATTCCCTTTTTTCATTAATTTAGAGTGTGTCTATTCCTCACAAAAACCCTCAAGGGGGCATCATCATACTCATTTTCATTGCTTTGGGGTAAATTTTTGATTTTTTATTATCAACACTTTAATTATTTTATTATTAAAAATAGTATTGCTTCACAACACCATTTCAAAGAGGGGCAAATGTAGACACCTAAATTTCATTTAGTGTTGATATGCACCTTAATTTATTTAAATCATTCTTCTTAAATTTATTAATCATTCTTCTTGATTTAATTATTAACATTTATTCCTAAAATAAATTAATTTATTAATTCAAATACTTTTTTAAAAAACAATTTTACACCTTTTATTCTTTATTTTAATTATTTAATTCCTTAATTTACCAACTCAAACGTTTCCCAATTTTCTCTCCCTCATCCCAACCAAATCCATGAAAACCTCCACTTCCTATGACTCCTCCACTGAGTTTTCAATCCAATTTGACTAAGTCTACTAACCAACCCCTCTTTTTGATCCACCTAGTTTAAATAGTCCCTATCCTAATGGATGAGGACTCATCCTTAACTGTTGATCATTTGGAACCTTGAAAAAGTCCAATTGATACTCCAACGTCAGATTGTAATCTAGGCTTCTATAAATAAGCTTGAAAATTCTCATTCAAAAAAGAACAAATATTTTGAAATCAATCACAATCTTGAAATATCACAAATAGAATCAAATTCAATCTATTTGCATCCAAACACTACCTGTTTCACCTTTGTGTTGGAGAAGTGAGCACCACATTTTAATAGAACAAATCAGATTTGCACAATGGAGGATTCTTGTGTCTAAACTATGAAGGTTTTGATTGTTGTTTATTATATTTTTTTCTTTAAATCTAGCATAATTTATCTTATAATAGACTTGTTCTTTGTATTTGCACTTTTTTAATTCATACAGGAGCATTGTTACCAAAATGGCTTGTCTAAGTGAGTTAAGACAATGTGTAATAAGGCTTTGTAATAGGTATACAAGTTGAATTCTTATAAAAATTCCATTATATTTTTATAAATAATAGTGATAGATAGGTCTCATATGTTCATATCAATATATTTTTCATCATGAAAAATCCTTTTGTTATTATTTAAAGTAAAAAATCATGTTGATTAGTTTTTGAGGTTTCTAACAGTTATGAGTAGTCTTCTAGAAAAGATGAGTTTAAGGTGATTTGATCAGAGTTGATTATAATTTACATTAATATGTTCTAAGGTTATTATGATTTCATTAATAATCATTAAATGTTCTTGTAAAGGTGTTGATGGTCAAATGATCATGATTGGGTTATGAAGATAGTTGACAGTTCTGAATGGTCATGTTGCAAGAATGAGTTAGAGGCTTTAAGATCTATGTTGAAATGTATCAATCACGTGGTGATCACCCTAAGGTAATGAAGTTTATATCCATTTGATTTTTTTTTTATATTTATATTAAAAAAATGGTTGTATTCTTCATTTGTGTGAGACAGACTTTTTGGGTGTGTGAAGACCTAGTTGTGAGTAGTACTAATAATGTGGTCCAAGTAGCGAATTGGACTAAAAGGTGGTATATGCCTATATGGATATTATAAGGGGTCTATTTTAGGTACATTTAAATTTTTTATGTCTCAATAATTTTTAATAAGGCTAAGTGTAACATGTGATTGAAAAGGCCTAATTGCATTAGGTCTCTTTTAGGCCTAATAGTGGTTTTGTTTCGTATAAGTAGCGACTGGATGATTTAATCAATATTTCATGTATGAAAATTTTTATTTAACCCATTTTAATGGTAATCCAAATGTTTAAAGGTTTATGGTTTACCAAGGTAAAGCAAGGGTCTTGTATTTATATAATGTATAATAGGCCTAATTGTGTGTGTAGTAAAGAAGAGACCAATGAGCAAATAAAATGGTAGATTGTGAAGGAGTGGGAGGTATTTAAGATCATTATAATATGGGATAGATAATATTATGAATATATAACAAAGTTTCTTCATTTTTATGACAAGGTCAGTTGACCTAATAAGCCTAGTAAGAGTCAAGTTGAGCGAAGAGGCCTAATAGGCCATTTGAGAGAGATAGAAGAGTGTGAAGATAAAAATAAGGTGATAATCATTAGTTAAGTGATAAATTAGCATCCAAATTTGATCAAATGCTCCATTTTTTTGAGTTGGTGTTGAATTACCTAGGGGGTTGGTGCCTCCTTGCAAGGTTGTGCTTGTTAAAGGACTAATTGAGTTGATGCTTGATTAGTGAGGGGTTGGTACTCCTTATGGGGTTAGTGCCTTACTAAATATTGATCCATTTCTTATAGGATTTTATTTCAATATTTCTTTTATTATTTTTTTTCCTCATGAGGGTTTCCCACATATCTCTTGTGTTCATATGTTATATGCTTATGTGGATGCTTATTTATGCATGGTTAATATATGCATTTAAATGAATGCTTTATGAATGATAAGTGAAATTGAATTAATGTTTTAAGATCATTGATTCACCCCACCTAGTGGTTTTTATTCCAAAAACTACTATCATATCAGGTCTTTTGGGAGATGTGTAACAACCTAAAGGTGATCCTAATAAGCACAAGCTTAAGTATGATGATAACAATGTTTATCATGATCATAATGATGGTCTACCAAATAATGATGTTAATAGCAGAGCTAACAAAGAAGAAGAAGGATGATGTGATGATTCATTATCAACTCTTAAACTAAGGTGAGTTATGTTTTACTATAAGACATATGTCAAATTTGAAATAATGTCAAAAGTGTTATTTACCAACTCAGAAGGAATATGTAAAAGCAAAGTCAAAAGTCAAACCTAAGTTGAAAATTATTCTAGATGAGAAGGCCAACTATAATTATATGTTGTGACATGATAATGATCATTAAAAGAAGCTATATAATCCCAAGAATATCAAATTTTAGTTTGTTGGAGGTGTGATTGCAAATATGGTTTCATGATGTATAAAGGTATGAGCATGTATACTTATTTCTGTTTGTATGATTATTAAGAATATAAATTGATCATGAGTTAAATGAAGGTATATGAGTTATAGATCGGTCTATAAGACCATTTAGATTATGAAGACTATTTGAAGTTTATTAACAAAGTTGGAAGTATTGTTGAAAGACTTAAGAAGATGATTGTACCTTATGGGCATGATCAATTGTGGACAAAGGTGTTTGATCATATGACATGATTGGGTTGTAATGACAATTTCAAGACTCCATGGGATAGTAAGACTTATAAGATCTTTCAATAAGTGAATGAACTTGTAAAGACTTGTGGAGTTCAATGAATATCAGATAGATTGTCTTGAAATGAATCATGTGGAGTTGAGTGATTTGGGTAAGTTTCAAGGTGACATTACGATCATGTAATGCATGTGGATAGTGTATGAGGGTCTTAACAAAGTATGTGTAGTAAAAAATTGATCAAAGTAATCTTACTTAGAGGTATGATATACCATAGCAGTCTTGATAGAGTTTGATGAATTTTGCATACATAGGTGCTTAATGGTATTTGTCATAAAGAATGATATATCTTATGTGGATAAGGATGGATCCAGGGCCATGTAGTACATATGACCATATGTCTTGATATCACATAGGTTTGATGGAAATGACTATGATTTGAGTATGAAAAACATGGTGAGATCATAAAGAACTAGTAAGAAGATTACAGAGTTACTTCATTGAGTGTTTTATGTGCACCAAGATGACTTTAAGGTTCTTTAGTGGATATCAAGGTGAGGTGTCCTTATGAGTATTCTAAGTATTATCAAGTGGTTTCAATCATTTCAAATCCAAGGGGGAGATCTTTATTTAGTTATTTCCATATATAAAACAAAGAGAGTGATGTTAATATGTTTGAAGGCATTACAAGATGGTCTACATGGTCATCTTGTATGTTAGATGGAAGGTGTTGCTTGGTTTAGGTCTACATCTAAACCAAATCCTAAAACCTGCCAAGTCTATTAAAGTATGATGGAAATTTATATAAGCATGATTATATTGAGGATTGTTGCAAATATTTGTTTGGAAGATATGAATTCAGACAAGACAGAGTGTTGCTCATATGGATGATAGTGTGTTCATCATAAAGGCATATAGTAGAGGTGAAGAATGGAGTTAGGAGGAGCTAAATTAGGTCCCTTGAGTGTATTATGAGATATTGGCATGACTCTTGTGAGAAAAAAGTCAAGGATTAGTTCTTTGTTGATTATGTGGTCATTATATGAGGTTTGATGGTCTAAGGTAGTTGTGTATTGGTCATATAAATCACCAAAGGTTAAGATGTAGCTCTTGTATGCAATCAAGGGGTTGAAGAGGTCATATGGATTAGTTATGTTAGAGGTATGTTCACTTTAGTTGGTATGATTCTAAGGTGTGCATAGATTAAGGGGGAGTATGTGAGATGTTTCAAAGGTTTAATAAGCATGTTTTGTTTAGTATGATTTGAGATCCCAAATGAGAACAAGCATTGAGAAGTATGTATAGACAAATGGGGAGATTGCTAGCTCTGAGAGTGTGTATGACCTTATGAGAGTGTGTATGACCTTATGAGAGTGTGTATGACCCTTTATCATAAATTTCAAAGGGGGAAAAAGCTCTTGATGGTAAAAATTTCTATGGGAGAAAGTTCTTGATGAAATTGTTCAATTTGATAGAGATAGTGTAGTTTGAGAATGATTAGTTTAATGTGGTTTGCCATCAATGATAAAGGGGGAGATTGTTTAAAGTTTTCATTGATGTCATGTGTTTTTGTACTATCATTTATGTCAAATAAAGTTTGAGGTCAAGTGTTGGTTCATAATAAGGTAGCTATGGCCATTGGTATGAGGTTGATTGTTTGAGCCTGCTAGTGTGGCCTTTGAGTGATCCAATGGAGTGTATTGTGAAGCATGGTGAGGTATGGTGAAATGAGTGGATATAGGTATGTGGATTTTTTTGAGGTAGTATAAGTTTCATGTCTTTAGTTAAGATCTTCAGAGCTTCATGAGTTTAGAGAGATAGAGATTATCTTCATGTCTTATGTGTTTAATATAGCTAATTTAATCTTGGGTGGTGACTTATATGGTTTAAGGATGCCTAATTAAATGAGAGTGATGGGAGATGTTCTGTATCATATCTCATATTTTTGGAGGTGAGTATTGAGCTATAGAAGGTGTCTTGATGATCTCAAAGTTGTATGGTGCCTTGTAGGTCTATTTGATAGACTAGTTTTTAAGCATGGATATGGCTTGTAAAGGCATGATGGTGGTGATATGGATGTGTATGAGCTTAAATTTGTAAAATGTAGTGTTAGATCATGTGAAAAAGGTGTTGAGTTAGTCACATGACTCTTAGAATTAGCCAAAAGAGTAAGTTCTTTAGTGGTCTTCTCGTGGACCTAGTCTTAAGAACCTAGGTGGTCGAATGAGGTATCATGATCAGTTTTGGAGGCTTGTGAGCTCATGTGAGCATGGATTTAGGTTTGACATGTTGTTTCAAATATGTTGGTGTAGTTTAAGTTCTTGAGTTGAAGGAGAAAGCATGAAAATGAGTTTGAAGGTCTATTATGTGTGAAGAATGAAGAGATGAAGACCCAAGAAAGATTTTCTCATGATTTTTGGCATGTGTAACAATTGCATGGGAAGTTGAGCTCTTAGGGAAAGATGGAAAATTGTCTTATAAATTTTTTCCAAGTATTAGGAGTTGGTTTTAGGGGTAGATTTTTATGAATAAATGTTAAGAATGGAAATTGGTTTAAAACCCTCATAGTGACTTGATATGGAATATCTTGATGGAAATGGATAAAAATGGATTGGATGACCTATTTTGATGATTATATCATGCAGATAACTCTCCCAAGTACCTCCAAGTGGTATTGGTCTATCAGATGAGTAAACAGAGCGATAATAAATCCCTTATTTCTCAAAAAAATTGTATAATTACTAGTGGAAGCTATAACTCTCCAAGGCAAGGATCCCACAAACTTATTTATTATGGAAAAAATTGTGAAACAATATTCTCAAAGATCTAAATATTTCAAGAAAATTGTCTGCATCAAAAGCTCAGAATTAGGTTTCTTTTAGGAAAATTATCTGCATAATTTTCCCAAAGGCATAATTCTTTCAAGGGAAATGTTTGACAAAAGTTCTAAAGGTAGGTTTCTTTTGGACAAACTGTCTGAAACAAAAGGCCTATATAAATACTTCCAAAACAAAAATCCTAAAGAGTATTTTTCTTAGGAAAGTGCCCTAAATGAAAATACCAAAAGGTCATTTACTTTCAAGAAAATTATCTGAACAATTTTACCAACGGGTCATACTTCAGCAAAGTGTCCTAGACAAAAGTTCTAAAGGATCACAAGTGTCACCAAATCAAAAGGTTCACAAAAGAAGCCAAGTATGAATTATTTCAAGAAAATTTTCTCACGCAAATTTCTCTAAAGATGTCATTTCTCTTAGACATTTTATCTACAGTAAAAAGTCTTGAAGACATGAATTCTTTTAGACATTTTATCCACAAGAAATTATTCAAGGCATAAGGTAGACTTATTTCTTTTGAGTAATTGTCCCATGACAATTTCCCCAAACAATTTGTCTGATGCAAAAGAGCTATAAAAAAATCCATTGAAGAAAGTGGTTGAGACTCAAAGCCCACAAGAAATGTCTAGCAAAAGGTCTGAAATAAATAGCCCAAGAAATTTATGATCCAACAGAGTGATGTTCATGAAAGTGTCAAAATAAAGCTTAGAAATCATCCATTGGAGCTTAAATTTGATGGTCTATGGGATGTCAAATGCATCTACGTGGATGTTAAATGATGGTCATGCAAACATTAAATTCAAGCCCCAAAAAATAACTATTGAAGTTAAAATATCCTAGTGACGATCACACAAATGTCAAATATGTTCATGTAGATGTCAAAAATTTGAACTCATTAAATAGCCATTGTAATTTGAAAGGAAAGATCAACAATTGATGCTCAACCATATAGGAGATCTAACAGTGATTGGTGACTGATAGTTTAATGGGACCAAATAGATCAATGGCTCATGTTCAATCATAGATTTAGATCTGATGACATGTGAGAAAGTCAATGAGTCAAGGAGCTTGAGAGGTCACCATATGGTGTATGCACCTGAAGTATTAGACTAAAAATAGGATATCAAGATCATAACATGATTAAAAAGTGGTATAAGCATGTTCAAGTTGATAGAAGAAAAATGGAGCATGTTTAATCATGAAAATCAAGATCAATAGTGAAAAAGGGTCAAATAGGTCAGTAAACTCTAAGTAGAAATGTATAGGTGACAAGTGTCATGAGCACATGGGTCCTAGTAGAGGATTTATGATTTGCATTCATTTGAATTAGGTAGATCAACTGAGTAAGATGAGTTAAGGGGTTAATGATCTGAGTTAGTTTTCAATGGCCAATCAAATGAAGGTAAGCCCAAGTGACTTAGATGAAGGTTGACAAAAAAAAATTTGATAGGGCAAGGTAAATAAAATGTATGGATCTAAGTTTGAACATGGTTTAGTTTGGACTAGAGCCAATGTTTCAAAGGATACTACTAAGGTAGACATGCATAATTTAATGGTTTCACCTCTGGGACCAACTGCATGAAAGGTACCCTTCTCCCCACTATTATATGTCATAATAAACTAGTGAAGAATAGTTAGCACTAGGATAAATCCCTAATAGATTGATCTAATTGTCCTAACTACATTGATGCCAAAACCTAGCTCTGAACAACTTGATCCTACCATTGTAACTGTTAAGGAAGATCAAGGAGGGAATGATGTAAATATGCAACCACTTGAAGTGACCTTGATCAGTCAAAAGGTTTGAATGGGAATATTTTGTGGAGGTAGTTGCAACTATTGTTCAAATGTATTTATGCTCATTTGATTCCTTTTCTTAGTTTCAAAACTCCCTTTCTTCTATAAATATAGCCCTTGAGCTATTACAAAAGTATCATGCCATGTATGATGAAGCCCTACTAAATTGATGTTATATTTTGCCTTTGAACATTAATACAAGTCTATTTTTGAGTTTTGAACAATTGTCTAAGTTTGTAAGTGATGTATGGTGATGATAAGTGATAATTCCCTATCCTTCGTTCCCTTATCCTTTCATATTTGACCAAGACTTCCTAGTATAATAGGTCATATAGAGTGTAGTCTAGTGTTTAAATATTTTTCAAGTGTACAATTTTCCTTGGAGTGTGTAATCTACCTTTTGGTTCATTTACCTTGTGTTGTTGCTCACATCTCACCTATATATTAAAATACTCATGTTAGAGCCCATTAAAGCTTAGAGACTAGTTTGTATGCTTTGTTTCATCATGGTAGAATTATGATTGTCATGTGGAAGACATTTTGGTACATCACCTCCTTTGGATTATGTTTAATTTATGCATTCTCTAACTCTTTTCCCTATAAGTAAGTAGTAGTTAAAGTGATAAATAGTGCATTATATATTCAAGGATCTAGCCCTTAAATCTAGATATTCATTTCCAATATAGGTACACCCACATACCTATAAATGTTCCCATATTACCCAAATATATAATAATATTGAACAACTTCTTAGGGAAAAATATTTGGTGATAACGGTTTTAGCATGATCGGTGGGACCCATTGTCTTCAAGACAACTTGTCAAGGTGTATGCTAGTCTTGACAAACACTAGTAGTAAATTGGTGTGTCACTCAGCATTTTTTGACTCCTCAAAGTAAATCTAGTTTTAGACCATTATTTTGTGATAAACTTGCCCCCATAATTCATGGTCCTCTCTAGGTCATCCTCTGTTAGAACATCCAATCCTATTAATCCACCCATTTCGTTTGAAATCCCTCTTGCAATTTAGTATCCATAGCCTAATCTTCCCTTTGAATAATGAGTAGATTTTTCTAGGGAGGAAGAGACGGAAGAGGTTGAAGAATTTGAATATATTAAAAAAGAATACATGGCTAAACCTCATGCTTTCCCTACCTTCAATATTAATAATCCAATCTAACTTCATTCATATGATGTCATCCCTCTTAATGCCACAAAAGGTGTGCCCACGTTTAATGGTGAGAGTCATATCACACCTAGTGAGCACATTATAGATGTTTCTAACTTGTTTAATTTCCAAAATATTATTCAAGAGAAAATTGCCATTATACTCCTTTCCATGTCCCTTAAAACGAAGGCTCTTGATTGGTATAGGACTCTAGAATGTGGATGCATCACAATATGGGATGAGTTTGGGGTATTGTTGACTTCTAGATTTGGAAATGAAAGTGGCCATGTTTCTCTCATATATCAGCTCAACATGATTAAAAGGGGACCAAATAAATAATTCATGACTTTAATGAAAGGTTTTAGAAGACTTGGCATAGGTTTCCTCCTCCTATGAGACTACCTTTTTATTTTGTGTTACCTACCTACTTGAAATCCATTGGGACTAACATTATTATAATGCTTCAATCTATGGGAGGTTCCAACCTTCTTGAAGCATATGAGCTTGCTAGCAAAGCTAAAAATAATCTCATCTAATCTAGAATATTTCCACCTAAAGTTTTTATGCTTCTATCATCTATGTTTTTGCCAATGCTCCAGATGTGGCTCAAACTGCTAATGCCAATACCAATCCTAAGGCTGATCCTAAGAAGGCAAATTAAATATGAGTGACAAAGATGCATATATCCAATGGTCAGAGGCTAGGCTTAAAAGAGGAAATATGTCTCAAGTTGCCTATCATAATCCATACCCCCATCAGCAATAGTATGGTTATCAATATGGAGGAGGAATAGGTCAATGGCAGCCTAACTCTAACAGGCCTACAAATGTGTACAATCCTAACTCTACTACTAATGCAAGAGAGATGGTACCAGTTCATACCAATCTAGTGTAGGGAAAAGATTGGAAACAAGACCAATTCATGGAGGCTAGTGAAAATGGAGAGAAATCTCTGGTGGCTTAAGGATTATTTACTCCCCTCCTATCAAATGGGGAGGAGGTGATGATGCAAGTTAATGAGAATTAGAAATCTCAAGGAGAGATCTTCACCAATTTTTTGGTTGAAGACACTTTTGTGCTAAATCAATGATCCTCTATTATAAAAAAAATAAGAGCTAAGAGAAAGTTTCTAGGAGGTGGTAGCATCATGCCCATAGGCTCATCTAATCCTCTTGTAAGGAAGCAAGGCATGGCTGCAAGTGTGATAGTTTCAAAAGCTCTTATACCTCCAACAAGTCAAAAAATGGTAAGGTATGTTTGAGGTACCTCTATTCCTAAATTTCTAAGAAATTATTTACATCTAAGGACATAATAAAAGGTGATTAATAATGCTCTAAACATAGTGGATTCCCTAAAAAGTGTTAAAGCATCTATCTCCCTATGGAATATACTTCATATGCCTAGCCAAAAAAAATGTTAAAAAAGTAATTATCCACTATTCCTACTAGTCCTTCATCTTCAAATCAAAGTAATACTCATGATGTCCTTATAAATGATGTTAACACTATTATTGAACCATCTACTAGGACTGAGAATCCTCCACCATTTTAACTCACCCTCATTATAGGTGATAAATTGGTGCATAATTTCATAGTTGATAGTGGAGCCTCTACTTCAGTCATGCCCAAAGTTGTAGCTGATAAGTTGGTCCTGAAATATTAGACACATAGAAAAGGAGTGCTCTAGCTACATGGTATACCTGCTAAAACCATAGGTATGATAAAAAAAACTTGAAGGTTTTCTTGCATGATTGTCCTAGCTTTCCTATCCTTCAAGATATATTTGTTGACCTCCCATCTCACTTTGAAATATGCATGTCAAGGGACTTTATATCCAAGATAGGTGGCCATCTCTCAGATTAATGGTCTTTCTTAGATTTTATAACAAGGTATGGGGCCAAGGTGACAATTATAACTTAACCTCTTTTGATATTTCATATTTAACCTTACATTGAAGCAAGTTCCTTGAATTTCATTGTTGATGAGAAGGAGGATCTTAATGTGGATGGGGGATCTTCTAAACTTGAAGAAATTTCTAATTTATTCGTGGATGAGTATAGTGTAAATGCATATAGCCATGATCCTTATACATACTTTGAGCAGACTGACCTTGGGACTTACATTATACATGAGCAGCCATTTAAATCTAAGTTAAGCATAAAAAAATTTCATGTTGTTAAGTGCAACTATATGATTCATGAGTATGATGATCATAGGTTGATGAACCTAATTGAGCACCATAATGGGAAGAATGATGTTTTCATTCTTTCTATTGATGAAGATGCTCTAGATGGTGACACTCATGAAGAAGAGGAAGATGACTTATGGATAACATTTGAAGCCATATGTCAATGAATTGACAAGATTGGTAATATTCCTTCTTCTCCCAAGAAATGTATGTTTGATGTGTTTTTCAATGAAAATAATGAGTAGGCTCTCATGTGTTCTATAAAGTATGAAAGTAAAGTGCATGTTGTTAAGTAATATGGACATCAATTTTCTATTCAAGAGCTTATAGTTCTAGAGTGACCCAATGAGGTCAAGGCAAAAGTTGTTGTGCTTAAAGGATAGTTAGGAGATTCATCTAGCATTGCGTGATGTTCAGAGGGGTTAGATCATAACAAATAACTTGATACTTCCAAGCATCAATTATATCTTGTACAATAATATAGAAAGGTTGAGGCAACTATCATCCTTCCTATTCTACAGTATGAGGAATGTATATTAGATATGGTAATGATCAAAAGGATTGTAGCTCCAACCAAGGCTCTTAGAGAGCAAGAAATATCATCCATTAAGGTCCCAAATAGTTCACTTGAAAACATAATAAAATTAAAAGGTGATAGGCTTCTTGATCACCTACATATGCAAGTGATTGGTGATGAGCATGATCCTCATGCTAGGATACCTTCATGGAGTGATAAAGATGCCAAGGGAACCATTTTTGACCCTAGTTGAGGTATGATTAGATGTTTTACATCTAGAAGTTAGTCTTGTAAATATTAGGTTAGGTGTTTGTTTCCTTTATTATTTTGTTGTGTCCCAATAAGTGTTTTTGAAGCACATATGTGTTTTTGTTTTATGTTTTATCTCTATTTTTTTCTATTGTTTGGTGCATTGTAAAGGTAGTTTATATATCTAGACTATATAGTTATGACTCTATATCCCAATGGATAGGATTATGCAATTGATCATGGCATAATAAGCATGCCACCTTTGGGAAATTTCCAAAGATGTTGACCATTTTTCCCCATAGGACAAAATGGATCAATTCCCTATAGTTAGAATCTTATATAGGGTCTTTTTATAATGTTATAGGGTATGTTAAAACTCATTTGATGTCATTTCATATGCCAGTCTAAGTGTTGGTCATGGTATAGCTTAGTCCTTATGTATTTTGGTGTCTTAAGGGTCATTTTTGAATCACATATGCAAATGTTAGATTTTCATGGTACTGAGCAGTTGTAAGAGTAGGTCTAAAAAAACCTAAGTTTTCACTTGGGAGATATTTTAACTTTTGGCTAAGTGTTAGAGAATTTAGGATTCTCTCAAAGAAATTGTTCCACTTTATTTGACTAAGTGGTGGGGACTTTTTTGGGAAGGTTGTCTAAGGCAAAGATCCTACAAACTTATTTCTTTTAGTCAAAATTTTAACAATAATTTTCCCAAAGATCTAATTGTTTTGGGAATATTGTCTGTATAATTTTCTCGAAGGAATAATTCTTTTGGGGAAAATGTTTGACAAAAGTTTTGAAGGCAGGTTTATTTTGGAGAAATTATCCAAAACATAAGGTTCATAAAAATAATTCCAAAACAAAAATATTAGAGGGTATTTTTCTTGAGAAAGTGCCCTAAATAAAAATTCTAAAAGGTCATTTTCTTTTAGGAAAATTGTCTAAATAATTTTCCTAAAGGATCATTCTTTGATAAAGTGTCCTAGATATAAGTTCCAAAGGGTCACAAGTGTCATCCAAATTAAAAGGTCTACAAAAAAAGATAAGTATGAATTATTTTAGGAAAATTATCCCATGATAATTTGCCAAAAGACCTCATTTCTCTCAAACATTTTATCTTCAAGAAAAAATATTGAAGACATGAATTCTTTCAGACATTTTATCTGCAAGAAATTGTACAAGTCATAAGGCAAACTTACTTCTTTTGGGCAATTGTCTTGAAAAAAAATTCCTAGACATTTTATCTGATGTAAAAGAGCCATAAACAAATTCCTTAAAATAAAGTGGCTAAGACGCAACTCCCACAACAAATGTCTAGCAAAAGGTTTGAAAGAAATAGCCTAGGAAATTTGTGATCCAACAGAGTGACATTCATGTAAGTGTCAAAATAAAGCTCAGTAGTCATCCATTAGATCTTGGTGGGATGTCAAATATGTCCATGAAAATGTTAAATGATAGTTTCATAGACATCAAATTCAATCCCCAAAAAATCACTATTGAAGTTCAAATATCCTAATGATAGTCATGCGGATGTCAAATACGTTTACGTAGAAGTCAAAAATTTGAGCTCATGAAATAGCCATTGTAATTTGAAAGGCAAGATCAATGATAGATGCTCAATCATATAGAATATCTAATGACAAGTGGTGATTGATAGTTTAATGGGCCCAAGAAAATCAATGGATCATATTCAATTGTAGATTCAAATCTAATGGCATGTGAGCAAGTCAATGAGTCAAGGAGCTCGAGAGGTTACCACATGCAATAAATGCATGAAGTAGCAGATTGATAGTAGGATCCCAAGATCAATGCATGATTAAAAAGTGGCATGAACATGTTCAATATAATAGAATATTGATGAAGTGCTTTAGTGCATTTAATCATGCAAATTAAGATCAATAATAAGTGAGAGTCAAAGAGGTCAGCAAACCCTGAGTAAAAATGCATAGGTGATGAGTGGCACAAGCATATGGGACCTGGTAGAAGATCTATGGATTGAATTTTTTCATATAAAGTAGATCATAATAATAATATGAGTCAAGTGGTCAATGATCTGAGTCATTTTTTGATGGTCAATCAGATGAAGGCAAGCCTATGTGACTTAGATGAACGTCAATAAAACAATTTTTGATGGGGCAAGGTAAATAAAATATATGAAGCTAAGTTTTAGCATGGTTCAATTTAGACCAAAGCTAACATTTCTAAATATGTCATTGAGGTGGACACATAGACTTCAATGGTTTGACCTCCAGGACCAACTACATGAAACGTACCCTTCTCCCCATTGTTACATGCCACAGCAAACTAGTGAAGAATAGTTAGCACCAGGACAATGACCTCATAGATTGATCTATTTATTATAACTACATTGATGTAAAAAATTATCTCAAAAAAACTTGGTCCCACCATTTTAACCATTATGGAAGATCAAGAAGGGAATGATGTAACTTTGCAACCACTTGGAGTGACCTAGATCAATCAAAAGGTCTAAATGAGCATATTTTTTGGTAGCAATTTTAACTATGGTTTAAATGGAGTTGTTCTCATTTGATTTATTTTCTCAGCACCAAATCTCCCTTTATCTAGCATCCTTTCTTCTATAAATATAGCTCTTGAGCTATTGCAAAAGTACCACACCATGTATGGTAAAGCCCTATTGGATTGATATTTATATTTTACCTTTGAACATTAATACAAGTTTTTTTTTGAGTTTTGAATAATTTTATAAGTCTAAAAATGAGGTATGATGATGATAAGTTATAATTCTGTATCCTTTCTTCCCTTATCCTTTCATTTTTGAGCAAGAGTTCCTAGTCTAACAAGTCATATAGAGTGTAGTCTAGTGTGTAAAGATTTCTCAAGTGTATATTTATCCTTGAAGTGTGAAATCTACCTTATGGTTCAGTTACCTTATGTATATACTCACATATCACCTCTATATTGAAATACTCATGTTATAACCCATTAAATCTTAGAGACTAGTATGTATGCTTTATTTCATCATGATAGAAATATGATGGTCATGTGGAAGACATTTTTGGTACATCACCTCCTTTAGAGTAGGTTTAATTTATGCATTACATAACTCTTTTCCCCATAATTAACCATTAGTTTAAGTGATAATTATTTCATGATATATTCAGAGAGCTAGCCCTTAAATCTAGAGGCTTATTTCTAATATAGGTACATTGACATACCTAGAAACGTTCCCATGTTGCCCAAATCTAGAAAAATATTGAATAACTTATTATAGGGTAAAATATTTGGTGAAAATAGTATGAAACATTTTATTTAACCCATTTCAATGGTAATACAAGTGTGTAAAGTTTTATGGCTAACCAAGGTGTGTGCAATCAAGAGTATTGTATTTATATAAGGTGTAATAGGCCTAATTATGTGTGTAGTAGAGAAGAGACCAATGAGTGAATAAAAGGGAAGATTGTGAAGGAGTATGAGGTATTGAAGACCATAATAAGAGGGAAGATATACTATGATGAATATATAATATATTTTTTACATGTGGATGATAAGGTCAGTTGATCTAATAAGCCTAGTAAGAGGCACGTTGAGCAAAGAGGCCTAATAGGCTATTTGAGAGAGATGGAAGATTGTGAAGAGAAAAAGAAGATTATCATCATTAGTTGAGTGAGAAAAAATTATGTAAATATGATTATAGGTTTTATGTGTCTAATTTGGTGTTGAGTTACCTAGGAGGTTGGTACCTCCTTGCAAGTTGGTGCTTGATAAAGGACTAGTTGAGTTGGTGTAATATCCCTTCAAATATCAAAACAAAAGCTCCGAATTGCTTATCTAAATTTTTGCAAAATATATTCAAATAGATAAATAAATCACAGTATAAATTCTTATTTATTTGCTCATAAGCTTCCAATAGAGATCCTCTGTCAAGTATACAAATAATATTGAAAGTACGGCCTTAATAGCCTGAATATTCTACAAACTGGTCTGAATCTGGTACATCTCAGCCTGCTGTGTAAAAAACACAGTCGCCGACGTCGGTTATACTACCGTCATCAGTCGACCTGTAGTCCTTAACTTTTCGACGTCGGTAATATGTCGACCGATGTCGGTCTCTGTAGGTCCCTGTTCGCCGATGTCGGTGCCTGAACTTTTTGTAGATGCATACAGATTTTCACGGATCTGTACGAAAGTCATACGGCCACTGATATCGCACAACCTGTATGCTTGATCTTGATTTGTAGAATTATGGGCTAATAGAAAGATCTATATCTAGATAATTCTTGAATCAAAACCCAAAATAATGAAAATACATGTAAACCCTTGTGATAGCTTTTGTGTGAAGTTATCTCTCAAACTTGTAAACACCTGTGATAGCTTCTGTATGAAGTTATCTCTCAATTTGGCATAGATCAGCTGATCTTTCACAACCTTTGAATCGCACACAATGAAGAGTTGACGTTCTTCAATGCAAATGGAATCTTGGAACCCTTAGCTCAGTCTTCACAAAAGAATTTCTTAACAAGAATCAATATCAATAATCAATCATGAATACCAACTCTCTCTCATGAGAGATCCTTATACCCCTCCAAAAGTGTGCTTGCTAAAATTAGATTCCCTTAAACTAGACTTAGGGCTTCCTTAAATTAGAACTAGGGTCTTAAAATTAGACCAATTCTTAAATTAGAATTAGGATCCTAAAATTAGACCCAATAATTAATAATTAATTAATACTTAATAATTAATTAATAATTAATTAAGATTGGACCAAATAATTAATATTTGATTAAATCAATCAAATATTAATATCTCCCTTAATTCATGTCCAAAAGAGCCCAAACGAAAGCCAAGCCCAGCTCCATCAAGACCCTCTATCCATCTCATCAGCCTACGAGGGTCGCATAATAGGCTAACCATCTACTCTGCACATGTCAACTAAAAAGGGGACATGACAATCCGCCCCTCCTAAAATTGCTTGCCCTCAAGCAATCACTGAATGATAAACCAATCAATCCACCTAGATCCCAAATGAAGTCTTGATCTATAGTGCTACCAACCAACACAAACTCCAAGCCATGTCCATCACCACTCTCATCCAATGGTGTCACATCACCTCTATCTCCTGTACGCATATCATCGTCAACATGTGACCCACCTATAAAAGGAAGCTGAGACTCTACCACATGTGCTAACTCTTGAACTGGACTCACCTCAAGACAAATCTCATCCTCATATCTCTCCTGTGTTGGTGCCAATGTGCACTCGTCATCGCACTCTATCATGTCATGTAGTATAGGCATCTCCATCTGATGAAAAAACATATGTTTGAAGCTGCTGCCCTGTATTGCCTTAAGAATATGTGTTTTCCCATCAACCTCAAAATGAACCTCCATATTTTTGAGATGAAGAGTAACTTCCTCAAATGAATGAAGCCACTTCATACCCAAGACTAATTCTATGTCCCCCATGTTCACTACATAATAATTAGCCTTGAACTCATAGTTGTTCAAGCGCAATGGGAGGTCTCTAATCATATGCTCACACCTAAGAGTGTGACCATCGGCTACCTTAACTCTAATGCCCTCAAAATCTTTGGTTGTGAGTCCACGCTTCTCCACAAATCTAGCATCTATGAAATTATGTGTGGCTCTTGTACCAAGAAGGGTGGTGACCTTTTGCCCTGCCAAAACTCCACGGAGTCTGAATGACTCATCCGACTGAATGCTGGATAGGCGTGCCTCCTGTATATGAAGCTCTAAATCTACCTCTACCTTAGGCTTTGAAGCCTCTGCCTCCTCAGAACTATCTTGCTGTTCAGAATCTTCTGATTTTGCATCCTCATAATACACCCACATCACACGATTTGCTGTGCCCTTAGGCCTCAAAGGGCAATCATGATGGATATCATATGGACCTTTGCAGTAGAAGCAAAGCTTATTCCTGCGTAGATCATTAAGCGCCTCATGATCCAAAGGTGGTGCTACTAGATTGGCCTTTGAATCATTTTTAACCCCGGATTTATCTATGTTAAAATCTGGTCTCTCTGTATCCCCGTTGGAGTGCTTACTGTCCCTGGATGAATAAGTACCTCTGGAGTTAGATCTACTTGATGGGGCTGCCATCTCCATACTGCACACCTTCTTCATAGCTTCCTATAATGAAGGAGGATCAAAGCCTTTGATCCAACCTCTCAATGGTTCTGTCAATCCCTCCATGAAGAGTACTACTAGTCGCCTCTCTGAAATGTCAGGAACCATGACTGATAACTTCTGGAAGTCACCAATGTATGACTCTAGACTGCCGCTTTGGTGCAACTGTGCCAACTCTCAAAAATAGGACTCTAGATCCCTCCTATCAAAATGCTCTACCAACTTGTCCACAAACTCCTGATAAGAAGTGATCTGATCATGATGGAGTGTCACCATCCCGTGGTGCCACCAATCGTGAGCTACTCCCTCAAGATCTAGTGTCGCGTATCTGATAGCATCTTCCTCGGCCATCGAACGCAATGTGAGAAAGGTGTCCAACTTACTAATCCAAGCCTGCGCTATGACCTTACCACTTCCGTCAAACATCACGAGTGTGAGCCTGCGTATAGCATGCTTAAGATCATAGTTTTAGATGTCTAGGTTTCTTATCCTATCTACCCAATCTGTAGTGCTCTCTCCTCAGATTAACAAAATGATCAAAGGTCATCCTCTCACGAACATGAGGAGGTAATGAATTCCACTCATCATCTGCAGCCAAGTCAACATCTACAAATGAGGAATCTCCTACCTCCTCTTCTACTGGAACTTCTAGTTCCTCTCGAACAAACTTAGGATGTTTAGGTCTATCTGCTATTCTGGAGTGGCCCTGCTGGGGTCTCTGATTAACCGTAACATCTTTGTTATCACCTTGGTTCCCATTCTGTCTATCATGTGGGTTCATCCTCCTTATCATAGTAGTTAGTGCCTATAGTGCTTGTGTCATCTCATGGTAGGATTCTCTGGTACCTAGATCATCATTATGTCGGTGGGCCCTAGGTGGGCTACCCTCTCGTCTATCACTCATGATAATCGGCTGTTGTTCTAACAACTGGGTACCTTCAAGCAAAGCTCTACTACATGTGTAATACCCGTGTGGTCCCAACTCTTGTGGCTACATAAGATTTTCAAACCCTTAGGATGGCAGGATTTAGCTCTGATACCACTGTAATATCCCTTCGAATATCAAAACAAAAGCTCTGAATTACTTATCTGAATTTTTGCAAAATATCTTCAAATAGATAAATAAATCACAGTATAAATTCTTATGTATTTGCTCATAAGCTTACAATAGAGATCCTCTGTCAAGTATACAAAGAATATTGAAAGTATGGCCTTAATAGCCTGAATATTCTGCAAACTGGTTTGAATCTGATACGTCTTGGCCTGCTGTGTAAAAAACATAGTCGCTGACGTCGGTTATACTATCATCGTCGGTCGACCTGTAGTCCTTAACTTGCCAACGTCGGTAATATGTCGACCAATGTCGGTCTCTGTAGGTCCCTGTTTGCCGATGTCGGTGCCTGAACTTTCTATAGATGCGTAGGATTTTCATGGATCTGTACAGAAGTCGTATGGCTGCTGATATCGCACAACCTGTATGCTTGATCCTGATCTGTAGAATTATGGGCTAATACAAAGATCTATATCTGGATAATTCTTGAATCAAAACCCAAAATAATGAAAATACCTATAAACCCTTGTGATAGCTTCTGTGTGAAGTTATCTCTCAAACTTGTAAACACCTGTGATAGCTTCTGTATGAAGTTATCTCTCAATTTGGCAATAGATTGGTTGATCTTTCACAACCTCTGAATCACACACAATGAAGAGTTGACGTTCTTCAATGCAAATGGAATCCTGGAACCCTTGGCTCAGTCTTCACAGAAGAATTTCTTAACAAGAATCAATATCAATAATCAATCATGAATACCAACTCTCTCCCATGAGAGATCCTTATACCCCTCCAAAAGTGTGCTTGCTAAAATTAGATTCCCTTAAATTAGACTTAGGGCTTCCTTAAATTAGAACTAGGGTCTTAAAATTAGACCAATTCTTAAATTAGAATTAGGATCCTAAAATTAGACCCAATAATTAATAATTAATTAATACTTAATAATTAATTAATAATTAATTAAGATTGGACCAAATAATTAATATTTGATTAAATCAATCAAATATTAATATCTCCCTTAATTCATGTCTGAAAGAGCCCAAACGAAAGCCAAGCCCAGCTCCATCAAGACCCTCTATCCATCTCATTAGCCTACGAGGGTCACATAATAGGCTAGCCATCTACTCTGCACATGTCAACTAAAAAGGGGACATGACAGTTGGTATTTGACAATTGAGGGGTTGGTGCTCCTTGTGTGGTTGGTGCCTCTATATATATTGATACATTACTTATAGGACTATATTTCAATATTTTTTTTAGTGATTTTTATCCCCTATGATGGTTTACCATATATCTCTTGTGTTCATATGTTGTATGCTTATGTCAATCCTTGTGTATGCATTGGTTGAGATATGTGTTTAAATGAATGCTTCATGAATGATAAGTGAAATTGAATGAAAGTTTTAAGATCATTAATTCACATGCCTCCCACTCTTAGTGGTTTTGATTTCAAATAATTTGACATGTTTATATCTCAATAATTGTATGTGATTATAGAACTTTAAAGGTTTGAAGAGATAGGCAATCAATGTTACTAATTACATATGTTAGAATGTTAATAATATGACTCTATAATCACTTATCTTTGAATAATGTATAGACTAACTGAATCCATAAAAATCATTGGTCCACCTTCTAGTAAAAATGAACTGTGAATCATGCTTCTTATTATGTGTAACTGGATGAATGTATGTTGGTGGTGACACTACTATGGGAATATGTTTAGCAGGAATATATATATATATATGATTGGTTAAAAAAATATTGATTAAATTTCTCACTGTGACCCTTGGTTGAGTTGAATTTTCTTGTGTCACCACACTAATTTAAGTTTGTCTCACTCTTTATATTGGATATCATTTCTATTGACTCTATGGTGTAATAGATTTCACATAACTAGGTGTTCTATAAGATTCACTACTCACATGATGAGTAACCAATGGTTCATTATCAAGAAGATCTTGGGATAACTTGATCATGGAAGAATAAGATCTAAGAGAATGAGGATAAAGATACTTATATGTCTCCATCAATAATTTGATAATGTCTTTGTCAATATAATGTTCAATGTGATATTTGAGTGTACAATAGTCACTATCCCAGTGACCATTGATGTGATGGCAGTTGTAATATGGTTTATTTTTGGATATATCTAGATGGTATTGTTGACTAATTTGACCCCCTAGTAAAATTATTTAACCCCCCATGTAATTTCAAACTTTCATAGATCCCCCTAGGTTGATAAATGTCCACATGATCTTAAAAGAGGTTAAATAATATGTCTTAACCTTAGTCATGCTTGTATAGTTTACCTCATGTCATAACATACCACTTTTATACCAATTTAATGATTGTGTTACTTTCATGAGAATTAAAGTGTTTCAAAGAATGATATAACTTCCCATGTGTCATATGAGAGTCGAATAACTATCCTATAACTAATAATTGTACGTTTCACATTGAAAACAAGGAGATAACTATAAAAAAAGGAGTTTATAAACTTGTATGAACTGTAAGACAATTTTGGCACATTTGTGAGATACAATAGTGTCCTTTTAGCTTCCCAAAACACATTTTCACATTCATATTTCCTTGAAAAATCCAAAAGTGACAAAACCTAATTTACCTTGTCCATTGCTCTCTCATGTAAGGTCAAACAGGTCATCAAGTTTTCTATTATTATGAATTAGATGGGTAGAGTTGAGAAGAATGAATTTTATGGATTAAATTAGTCCTTGTGAGCTTCAATTCCATGGAAATAGATTGTATATTGATGTATTGTGCTTAATGAACTATCTCTTAGAGTGAAAGTGACTCCTAGTCGATTGTGCATTCCTAACACTTGCAAGTCTTCTCATTTACTTATTTGATCTAACATTTATAGGTGGTGTATGTAATTTATTAGAACATGTCCTTTATCTTCATGTTGTTTCCAATTGGTTTTCATGTGTGGAACATTTTTGGATATTAATTATCACCCTCTTTGTGTTATAAGTAATTACATTTGTTTGTAGGACATGGCTTCACTAGTTGCAGTGTTCTTTTCTCTATTAGTGGTTTCAAAGCAGTTAATGAGCATGTGTTTCATCTCTAAAACATGGAGGGTAATTTATCCATTAAGGTTTTTCATTGAATACTTCAAGGTTGATCAAGATAGGTTTCTCAAGACATGAGAAAATAATGATCAGAGATCTGATGTATATAACAATCTACAGTCACCTATGAGATTTGTATGGGTAGTTAAAGGACTATTCAAGCCCAAGAAATAGGTTGTATGTAATTCATAGATTGAAATATGTTTCTCAAGTAATTCAATAATTATGGTGTTGAGATTACACTCAAATCACAACCCATAGTCAGTCAAAGCAATAAAATATGCTAAAGGGCTGAGTTACCTAAATCTCTTCAAATAAGGGACCCTGCTCTACAAGTATCATATGTTGGTGAATGTATGTGAGGTCTGTGTGAGCCTAATGTGTCCCTCCTTATATCCTAGATCTAAATGTTATACCTTCACATGAGTGGATGATTTCTAAGCTAAGGAGACTGATGATTGAATGGTATCAACTTATGTCAAGTTACTACTAAGTATACTTAGTGATACACAGTGCTCTTAAGCCTAAATAAACTTGCAGCATGAACATAGACCTATAATGCATTATTGGTAGGTGAGTGAGAACTTGGTTCTAATACATAAGGGATTTCATATAAGTTTGTAATGTCTCTATGAAATAAATAAAATATATATGTCTAAAACATAATTTTCAAATATAAATGTGCACTTACAAGGATTTCATATTCCCTAAAAATATACACCTACACTTTGAACTCTTACATTGCCGACTAGCCTAAGCAACAAGGATGTTAGTTAGATGATGAACAGAGGTATGAATGAGATTATTAAAATGACCTCATATGTATTCAACTTAATGTAACAACAATTCTCAAACATTCATAGACACTTACAATAATCCTTTCAACCCTTCCCTAACTGTACCTATAAGTTGACACAGTCAGACACTCTAGTTATAACTCATGCAAGATGTAAGTTTGACAAGGTTGGGAGAGGTAAAGTTGAATCACCATTTTTAATGCATAATCACACTTTTATAACACATTTATACTTGATCTTAATTGGAAATTAACATATCAAAGGACTATTTTTCAAATGCCACACTCAGCCTATATAGACCCTGCACACAATCATTGTCATCAGTATTTAGTTAGAGAATTTGAGGTGTATAAGGTGTTAGAAACATATATAAGACTTGGAAATTTTTCCATATTCTCTTAATTACCTACTAAAAATCTTAATATCCTCATTTGAGTCATAAAAATAGGGTACGTGTACTCTTTTATATATTAAACAAAGGGCACTCCACAATCAACAAGTCTACAGACCTAGACCATGAAGGCTAAATACATGAAGGGAAGATTTTGGAATGGTCCTAAGATGATATCTAGAATTTCATTAGATGTTAATAGGGTTAAATTAATACCTATATTCAATGAAAACTTCTACATGTGGTCACATGTTCAAATACTCAGTCTAGGTCTTTAGGCCTAGAACTAGGCCTATGTCTTAATGACTTCCAAATCCATCCAAATGACTATATGAACCTTAAAAAATATATTATTAAATTAAATGGAGAGTAAAATATTAATTATATCCATTATTTTACAAATATAATCCCAAGAATAGCCAATTTGACTTAAAATTATCTCAAACCCACCTAGAAAACACTACAATAGATTAAAGTCCACTTTCCTTTACTCACAATTGTACAAAGGGATTGAATGAGACTCAAAAGAGTTAGTTATAGTTTAAGGGGGTTTATATCCCAAATGTAGTGGGATTTTTTTATATTTTTTATCTTAGGATTTTTTGAACAATCCTTAATAGTCTAAGCACCTAAAACCCTCTCAAAACTCTCATTCAGACCCGATGGTGAAGATATGAAATAATTTGCATTATAAGGTTTTTAGATGCTTAAAAAATTGATTTATACTTTTTTATCACTCTTATAGTCTCCTCAACACCCATTTGGTATGTACTATCTTCTGTACAGACTGACTTAACATGAGGTATTATGTAAGTTTTGACTAGCTCTATAGGTACAAAGGAGAATTCTTGGGTGAGAATCATTGTAGGAGGTATATGGGACTTGTTTAAATACATAATACTAATTTATAATCATATAAAATCATGAAAACCTCTCTTCCAATCTATTCATTATATACAATCTAAGTGAGACAGTGAGAAAGCAATATAATTGTCAAGTTGAGAAGTGAAAAGTGTTATAGTGAGTTTCTTGGAGGTCTATATGATTGACTAAGTGACAAAATGTATTCAACATGTGTTCTAACACCTATACAACACATTACAACACATTATCTTAAAAAACTATACTTCACTTAGAAAATAAGTTTCAAGGCAAGCTAAAGGCTAATGAGTGACTACTAGAGAGTGAACATAAGTGTAAAGAAAGAAGTTATCAGTTAGGGAGGCATATGAGGGTTGTTAAAACCTTATTGACATCATCTCATGATAGTGAAAAGGTGTCAATTTCCCATATATCAGTTTCAATTATTCAATTGGATGACTCATGATCAAGGCAGTTTCAAATAGGAAGATGAAGAGCCTTTAGACCACATTGAGGGAGAATGACATGTTTGTGATGGACACTTGTCCAAGACCACTTCTTGACTTATTCTCCACATAATTATCTATCTTTATAACTAGTTTTTGTATCTTGAAACTTGGATTGATGATTTTTCAACTTACATTCTTCTCTCTTTTCTCCTTTTCTCTATAAATTCAAGTCATTTTGGCAATTATATATAGTGCATAGCTAGTATGGTGAAGCCCTGCTAGTTTGGCACCTTGTTTATTCTTTGAATAAATTTATAAAGTTGATATACTCTTTGTAAATCTTTCTTAAGCATTCTAAGTGGTGTATTTTCATGACAAGTGATGAATATTGTTTCTCCTTACTTTCATTCCACCCTTGTATGCATTGTGTGAGTGGCATCTCTTCTATCAGGTCTCATAAAGTGTATTAATTGTTGATGTGTGCTTGAAGTGTGAGAGGGACTAGTATTGTCAAGTATCTGACCTTATTTTCACCCACCTCTAGTTATGCATATAAATCTACCTCTACGAGAAACACTTATGCTAGAAGGTCATAGAGTTGAGTTAGTTTTAGTAGCTTTCTCTCTTAGTATATATGCAAGTATCTTTGTGGATTTATCTTTGGTGTATCATCTCACTAGTATAGGTTTACATTCTATTTCCTTCTTCCCTCTTCACCCCCAAGTGTTTGGTCTAGTGTAGTGTGTGAGATTAAGAAACAAATCAAAGTATTTATCCCTTTAACCTAGATTTTTACCTTTGTCATAAGAAACCCATAGGCCTAGAGGTAATCCCATGTTATCCAAATATTAAGAGGCTCGAACACCCTCTCCTAGGGTGTAATATTTGGCTAAAATAAGTATGATGAATGATAATTATTAGGATTAAGTGTGATCATCCTCATATATAATGTCAATAAAACATCATGAGGCCTATCTTTAGATGAATCAAATTGTATAGGCTCTCTCTTGGTATATTGTGTTCTAATTATAGAATAATATTACAAACTAGGTTAGTCCATTTTTAGTGACCATAATCAAGAATAATAATCAATAAATAACATACTAATCTTATTCCTTTGATCAAGAAAGGTCTATGAAGTAAACAAACAAACAAGAAATCATAAAAAATACAAGTTATACATTCCCCATAGACTCTCCTTCAAATTTGGTTCACAAGCATAATCATGCCTAGATATAGAGCTCTAAATTTTTATCAATGTTGTTGATCAAGATCCTCCAACATAGATTCAAGAACTATTAGATTGGTTTGTGAATGAATTGAAATAATTGGGTGAAGTTTTAGATGGATTTTTGCATAGTTTCTTTACATTAGGAAAACTTGTTGAAAAAGTGAGATGACCATGGTACTTATAGGTTTTTTAGATTGTGGGCTTAGATCAATATCAAGATGTGTGGCTACAAATGGATTCAATTTTTGAGGTAAATGCATTGATTTTGTAAAGAGATTGCATTAATGAGGCATAGCTTGCCTTAATTTAGATATTTATTTTTATTAATACCTAGTGTATGACAACTTTATGATGATGTCACAATGATGTCATAATTTAAATATTTATTGAACTTTGAATATGCCATAACTAGATAATTAGCTTATTTCCATGGATTTTTTATTTAGTCAATTGATTTGATTTACTTATCTAATTAATCCTAATAGTTTTTAGGTGCTTTATGTAATGCCAAAATTGAATATTTCACTTCAGTTAATTACCATAAAATGTTTCCTACAAAGTGTTAATTTGATTCCTAATAAATTAAATTATTCTAACATTTGGTTATAGTGTCATGCCTTAATCAGGGATGCATCAATACATTTCAAAAATTGCACATGATGTGTATAAATGAATTAAAGTGTTTCAATGGTGTTTGGCATATTTTATGCATTACTAAGGAAATTTGTTCTAACTTGTAATTTTGACATGGCATTAGTGAGAATTGAATGTCTACATTTTGCCCCTATCTGAAAGGGTGTTACGAGGCATTTATATGAAGTAATAGCTTTTCAAAGAATAAAAGGTCATTTAAAATGACCATAACTAGAAGAAATAATTTCACTCCCACTTTCAGTGATTTTAATTTATTTGTGAAAAAATGGGCTCACAAAAATTCCCCAAATAGTGTTTGAGAGGCCAATGATTCCCCCATGATAAAGGGCAAAAATAATAATTTTGAGGATGGTCCCTTGAACAGAAGAAAAAAACACATGTTTCAATAAAAGAGGTATAAAAATAGAGTAATTAAAATAAAATGAAATGAAAAAAATAAAAAATGTAAAAATAAGCCTCCTATGAAGAAAAATGAAGCACAAATAGGGCCAAGGTGAAATTTCTAAAATTTTGGCTATAGAATGGCCCCATGGGGGTGAAAATTATTAATTTTCACCCTCA
Source organism: Torreya grandis (assembly GCA_037957365.1). Classification (NCBI taxonomy): domain Eukaryota; kingdom Viridiplantae; phylum Streptophyta; class Pinopsida; order Cupressales; family Taxaceae; genus Torreya; species Torreya grandis. Next base: position 775,684 of record JARHVA010005657.1, on the reverse strand, counting down.
CCATATAGAATTATAGAGATATGGTTTTGTGCATGAGATAATCAGATAAAATGGCCCACATCCCACATCATATACATCTTGGTGAGCATGTGTGAGAGTACCAACGGATAGTAGGGAGTGGGGGAATCGATAAGTAATTTTTTTTCTAGTCAAATTCATCATTTATTACAACTTAAAAAACATAAAATGAAAAACCTAAAATTTTAAAAAATATGAAAATGATGAAATTACCCATGAAAATGATGATATCACCAACCAAATGGTGAGGTCATGGCTAATTTGGTAAGATCGCCAAAAAACTTTAAAATTGCCAAAATAGTGAAGTTATCCTTTCAAACAAAAATGTCTAAAATGGTGAGAATGTCAAAGAAATAATGAAAACACCAATTTGGATGGAATTCACATACTAGCGTATATTCTAAGAATAGTGAGGTCATCTTGTTGATCAATCGGGATGACCTGTAAAATGAAAAACCTATTGAGAAATTTAAAAACATGGGACAGTGATAGGGAAAATAGTGGTAACACCCTGCCAAATGGTGGGAATGCCCTACTAAATGGTGGGAACACCCCATGTAATGGTGAAATTACCAATAAAATAATGAGATCATATATCGATAAACTTATGAAAATTTTAAAGAGAAAAAATCTAAGTAGGCTAGAAAAATAGAAATACTAAGTAGATGAAATTGGCAAAGTGGCTCAACTAGAAGAAAATAGATAGATGAATGAAGTGATTTTTTACATTATCCATAATCTATAAGAGTGGATAGAGGTGGTGATGGCCTGAAATTGGTATTCATGAATTTTATGCCATCTTGGGCTCATGTTTAAGGACTTGGTAACTTTTTTGTAAGTAGTGGATCTACTGCACATTGCATGTATACTAGTTATTCGAGTAGATAGGGCTTACTTATCAGTGTGACTAAAGTGTTGGCATTATAAGACATTGACATTCCATATTTTTATAGGTGAGGCCACTATGAAACTATAGGAAATTTAGAGGATTCTATGATTGTTGATTCAGGGATAGTGAATCTAGTGGATGCAGCAGGGCAAGATAGCCATGTTAAAGGACCTACTTGGAGTGATAGACATTATGATCAAGGGTACGGATATCAGCATTGATGCTTTATAGGATATATCATTTATTCTAAATCTTATCCAAGTATCATTATATTACATAGTAAGTAGTGGGGATCCCTATTCAGCATGTGATATACCAAGTTTTATAGGTCTTAGGTGCATAGTTTGCATAGTTAGTTATATATTAAGGATATGAGATAGAGGACAACTAGGATGGTGGTGGATATGGGGTTAAAGGTCATCCTCTAAATATAATGATGATTGAGGCATAATCTTATGGTTTTTGGCATGGTATAGATGAGGTAAGAGCCTCTGGGACATGTAGATTAGTAGAATATCAAGCCTTTATAGATAGGCTATAGAGAGAGATTGTTGCTAGGCTAGTAGATATTGTCAATCTCAAGTAAGATATGGTAAGGTTACAAGTTGAGTTGAAAATTTCTTAGGGAGATACTATCGAAGTTGTTGCCAGGGTTTGAATAATGTGAATTCAATGGTCAAGTGATCACACGAGATGAAGCTAGTGCACACCACAAAGAAGCTAAAGCAAAGTGAAATCACTGAAAGAGATAATTTGCAAAAGACAAATAGGAGCAAAACCCAATATTTGATTCACTCGAGATGGCCATAATGAATAATACATATAGGAGAGTTCATAAGTAACTCCTCCATAAATGGTGGTCAAAGAACCCCAAGAATAGACTGTAACTCCTCCAGAAAAGGTGGTGACAAGGTGCTAAGAATAGAGAAGTAACTCCCATACCTAGAATAGCTGGTCAAAGGAGTTACTTATGACACCTATGACACATCTATGACACACATCTCCACATAAGCTAGCATATCCCACGAATGTAGGAAAACTCCATGTATTCACAAATACATAATATTCCTTAATTAAATAATAGGGAAAAATAAAAACCTACACTAACACTCCCCATAAGCACAGCTTAGGTGGGTAGTGTGGAAATATAAAATGGGTCTCGGCAACTAGGCCTGATGAGGTACCCATGTAAAAATGCAATCTCCCATAAGATAGAGAAAATGAGAAAACTCGTAGGAAAAAACTCCCCCTCCAAAAGAGAGACATAAAATAAATAAAGAGGCTAGAGGGCCCCCCCAAAGATGATGTTACTGCAGATGTAGACCACACCCCAAGAAGAACTCATAGATGAATAAACTTGATCTTAGTGAAAGATTTGGTGAAGATGTCTACAACCTAATCTGAAGATTGGAAAAATATCAAGTCAAAGACCTGACTATGAATAAGATCTCAAATGAAGTGCATGTGAATCTCTATGTGCTTGGTCCACTGGTGCTGAATCGGATTCTTGTAAATCTGGATGGTACTTTGGTTGTCACAAAAAATGATGGTGGGCTACCAAATGGGAATGCCAAACTCATAAATAATCCCTTAAAGCCAAATAGCCTTAGTAGCTACATTAATAGCTCCCAGGTACTCTGCCTCTATGGATGATATAGCAATAGCATTCTGCTTCTTGCCATACCAATTGATAGGACCAAAACCTAGAGAGAAACTTTAACTAGACGTGGACTTGCGAGTCTGTGAATCGCCAGCCCTGTCTAAATCTATATATCCAACCAAGTCAACCTCTATGCCAAATATATAATGAATCCCATATCTATGTGAACCTTGTATGTAATGCAAGATCCTCTTAGCTGCTTTCCAATGTAGCTCATGAGGTTCCTACATAAATCTAGAGATAAGTCCCACTGCATATGATATGTCAGACCTAATGTGAGTCAAGTTGATGAGACTACCAACAAGTTGTCAATACTGAGTGGCATCAACCAATGATGAGGAATAGTCAATGTCAAGCTTGAATCCTAATAGAAAGGGAGTCAGAGATGGCTTGCAATTAGCCATGTGAAACTGAGACAATAAATCAAGAGCATACTTAGGTTGTGTAAGAGAAATCCTTGAATCTGACTATGAGATCTTGATGCCAAGGAAGTAGTGCAACAAACCTAAGTCTATCATGTCAAATCTATCTTGGAGAGATGCCTTCACCACTACAATAGCTGATGAAGAACTCCTGGTGATCAAAAAGTCATCAACATATAAAACCAAAATCAGGAGCAAATCATGCTGCCACAAGAAGTAGACATTGGGGTCAGAATGGCACCTAGTGAAACCCACTGTGAGAAGGAAGGAATCCATCTTGGCATACCAAGCCCGAGGGGCTTGTTTGAGGCCATAGATAGATTTCCTAAGTTTGCATACTAAGGAAAAATCCTGTACAAATCTTGGCACCTGCTCTATGTAGATCTCCTCCTCTAGGTCTCTATGAAGAAAGGCACTCTTCACATCCATCTAGTGTACATCCCAACCATGTACTATGGCAATAGCCAAGGTGAGTCAAATAAAATTCATCTTTGTAATGGCTGCAAAGGTCTCTGAGTAGTCAATGCCTACCACCTATGAAAAACCCTTGGCGACCAATCATGCCTTGTATTTATCAACCAACCCATCTACTGCAAACTTAGTCTGATATATCCACCTACATCAAACCATATTCCTTCCCTTAGGAAGTGAAGTCAAGTCCCAAGTGTGATTTTTGATTAAGGAAGAATATTCTTCACCAATAGCACTATCCCACTCAGGTACTCCCGATGCTTGTCAAAAAGTATATGGATCCAAAACTAAGGCAAAGAAGGCATGTGGATCTCTCTAAAAATCCCCCTAGTATGTCTATCATTTGTGGGATCTCCTACCCAAGTGCCAACACTCTCAAGTGTCTATCTAGCCTAAAGTGGCCCAGAAGTGGACGAGTTAGGTGTTAACCCCTCATCCTCTGACTAACTAGAGGTGGATGACTCTACATCACTATCCTCATTGTCTAAACTCAAAGAAGAAGAAGAAGAAGAAGAAGATGTCTCTGGCTCAGGAACTTACTATGGCTGATCTAAATTTGAGGAATCATCATGAAGAAGTAGATCCAATGAGAGAGAAGAAGTGTCAAGTGTTGAGTCTCTAGGACTCTCCTAAAAGTGGACACTTCTCTCAATGAACAACTCATGAGTGGTCGGATCTAGAAGGCGATACCCCTTAACACCATCTGGATATCCTACAAAGATTCAAGGCTTGGACTAACATTTCATAGATTTGCATTTCTTCTTTGATATGTGGGCCATGGCTGGGGATCTGAAAACCCTAAGGTGCTCAACATCAAGTTTCCTTTTATGCCAAGCTTCAAAGGGTGTTATCCCTTTTAAAGCTTTGTGAGGAACCCTGTTTTGAATGTAGCAAGCACAATTAATGGCTTCAACCCAATACTGTGGTGCTAAGGATTTGGAGTGAATCATATAGCTACCCATCTCTTTCAAGAACCTATTTTTGCATTCTGCAACCCCATTCTGTGAAGGACTATAAGTGATGGTGCACTACAAATCAATCCCCTTTGTGGTATAAAACTACTCAAAGTTGTTGACATACTCCCCTTCATTATCAATTTGAATAACCTTGATGGATTTCTCACTTTGTTTCTCAACAAGAGCCTTAAATTCTAGAAATTTTTCAAACACTTTAGACTTTTGTTTGAGAAAATATATCCAAGTGTACCTAGAGAAATCATCAATTAAAGTGAGGATGTACTTGGCCCTTGTGAAAGATGGTTTGGGAAAGGGTCCCGATACATCACTGTGGACTAACTCCAAAGGTTTTGAATCCCTCCAAGCTGTGCCTTTGTCAAATTTTGCTTTGGGATGCTTTCCAAGGGAGCACCCCTCTCAAAGTCCTTTTGAGAATTAAACACGAGGCAAGCCAATGACCATGTCATGTTTGCAAAGTTGCTCAAGGTAGCGGTAGTTAAGGTGCCCAAACTACTCATGCCATAATTTTCTAACTCCATTTAAATGAGTCAGTAATGTTGTTGGAGAAGAATCAAGTGCAAAATGTGAGAAGGTGTATAACCTTGCTTGGTGATCTGCCCTACCCACTACCACTGTAGTATCACTATGCAACTCCCTAATAGCCACTAATCTGGTGAAAAACTCAATTATCATGCCCCGACAAATGTAAGTGATTTGGTACACTGATAGGAGATTGGTTGAAAGAGAAGGAACACTTAGAATATTATTGAATTTTCCTCCTTCCATTTCAACTGACCCTCTCCTTGCAATGAAAACTGATGTGTCATCACCCAAACTAATTGAAGTCATGTTACAAGGCTCTAAAGATGAAAACTCAACTAGGGATGAGCCCATGTGGTGAGAAGCACTTGAGTCTATGACACATGAAGATGTAGAAGATGTTGTAGCTATAAGGGGCTTGCCCTTTTCTTTCTCCTTACCCTTGCCTTTTGCCTTAGTAGAATCTTGGGTAGATGAATTTGGCTTGATGGACTCAGGAACACCTATGTTGTGCTTCTCTAGAAGATGAGTTAGATGATCTATTTGTTTCTTCATGCATTTATGTTCATCATACCCTCTCTTCTTACAATAGGCACACTTAACCTTCTCCTTCTTAGGTTTAGCATTGGAGGAGGAAGACTCAGTGTTGTTTTTGGCAGGATTGTTGTTTTCTTTCTTCTTCTCCTGGTCCTTGTTCTTTTTCTTCTTCTCCTTTGGTGAAGTCTTATCCTTACCATTTATAGATATCAAAGCTTGGGGTTGATTAGACTTCATTGTGCCTATTTTAATTAGCTTATGTTGCTCCCTATTCAAGTCAGCAATGAATGAATCCAAAGAAGGCACTTTCCATGTAGTGCCAAGGGCACTTTTTGTGGCATGGAAAGTGGAGACAAAGACTGAATAGCTTGGACCTAACTTTGCAAGAATAGAAAGGATGAGTTGATCATCTTTCTTCTCTATCCCACATTATTTCAATTGTAATCTAAGGGACTTAAACTTAGTGAAGAATAATTGTAGGGTGTCAAAGTTGCTAGGACTTAGACTTATGAGTTTGTTTTTGAGCTCATGACCTCTCATCTCATCAAGCTTCCCAAATAAGGTTTCTAGGGTGTCCCATATGTCTTTAGGAGTCTTAAAGGTTTCTAAATGGAAGAGGATTTTTGGAGACATGGACAAGTTCAGTAATCCATAGGCTTCATCACTACAGTTGTACCACTTGACCTTTTCAACATCAGTGTTGGGTTCTACTTCAGTACTCATGGTGATCCTATACAACCCTTTACTTCTAAGAATGATTGACATTTTAACCTTCCATTCATGATAATTTAAGGGTGTTAAGATTTTAAGTTGAAAAGAATCCATTTTAAGCTGAATTTAGGTGAAGTGTTGATTGCAAGTTCTAAAATTATGCAGAAAGGAGAATGAAAGCAAAGATTGCAAGCACTGAAAAGCAATCACACCCCCCAAAAATGTTGAGCCCCCCAAAATATGTAAGTGCACACTCAAAAGACATTAGGCTCAGCTAAGAATGCATCTTAGAGAAATCAGTGCAAGACTTTAAGCAAACAGGGTGTCGGACTCAGCCGAAAGTGCATCCCGAGAGACCCAATTTTTTTTTTTGGCACTTTGTAAAGTAGTGTATTTTTGAAAATTATCTAGCCTAAGTTGTGGATAATTGAAAAATAAGAACTTTTGAAAAATATGGCACTCGAATCTGAGCTACTATTTACAAGATTTTAAAGTTTTAATTTCCCATAAACTAGTAATTTTGCAAAAAAATAGCACTAAAACATTAAAAAATGCCTATTTTGAGAGAGAAAGTGGCCTTCAAACCACTCGTTGGACTCACACAGAGTGAGGAATCCAAAGGAGGTCTTTGTGTGGTGGAATTGGCCTCCTACAAATCTGGGCCTCACCCTTCGTCTTCGACAGGGGAAAACTCAAGGTTTAATTAAAACCCCCAAATTCCCAAAACTCAAAATTGTTCCTAAAAATTCATTTCTTACTCAATTTGACTAAAATAAATTTTGAAAAATCAAATTTCAATTGATAACTTAATAAAAAGATATAATTACCAATCAAACTGCCTGTTGAGGGCCCACATGAGGCAACAAAGGGAAAAAGTGCACCATTTTCAAAAAGACAGCAGTTTGGACTATTTTCACTTATTTTCACTTGCTATTTGACTACTCCACGCAAATGTATGGCCAAGGATAAGGTGTATAGAGAGCAGGTCTATTTAAAATAATTCCCAATGCCCTTTTTTTGATATTTAGCAACTAAGGTGAAACATCAACATGAAACGCCAAAGCTTGGAGGAGAGTGTGACTGCGCAAGTGTACAGACCGTACGGTCCATGCCAGTCTTCAAGGAAAATTCCAAACCTCAACTTCACACTTCAAGATTAGTTTCACACCATACATTCAACACCAGCATTCAATAAAATATCCAAATGCATGGGTTAAGGAGATAAGTGCCAAAGTGGAAGAGATGACTTTTCAGGAGACACCAGGCCGTACGGCTCATGCAGCCTTCAAGAAAACTTAAGAGGTTCTCCACAAGTTAGATGCCAACACACTAGTTTTTCAATGCAAGCTTTCCAATACCATCAATGACATTCCAAGAAAACTTGTAAATTATTTGCATGTAGGTATGCACATATACTTCACACAGAGAATGAGTCAAACCTACAGATTTGCATCAAGGCTTATATGTCAATACAAACATAATACATTTAAATAAAAAAATTGAATATCCTTTGTAAGCAAATAACTCAAGATTTTAGAACAAACTAATAGCATAACCACACACACAATTACTGAGGTAGCTCTGATACCATATCAGAGTTGTTGCCAGGGTCTAAATAATTCAAATGCAATGGTCAAGTGATCACACGAGACAAAGCTAGTGCACACCACAAAGAAGCTAAAGCAAAGTGAAATCATTGAAAGAGATAATTTGCAAAAGACAAATAGGATCAAAACCCAATATTTGATTCACATGAAATGGCCATAATGAAGAATACATATAGGAAAGCTCGTAAGTAACTCCTCCACAAATGGTGGTCAAAGCACCCCAAGAATAAACTATAACTCCTCCACAAAAGGTGGTGACAAGGTGCTAAGAATAAAGAATTAACTCCCATACCTGGAATAGCCAACCAAAGGAGTTATGTATGATAGTCTTATGACACCTATGACACATCTATGACACACATCTCCAGATAAGCTAGCCTATCCCACGAATGTAGGAAAACTCCATGGATGCACAAATATATAATATTCCCTAATTAAATAGTAGGGAAAAATAAAAACCTACACTAATAGATACCATGAGGCTATAGGCTATTATTATAGTTAGGGACATAGAGATTATGGCACTGAGAGGGAAGGTTTCTTAGATGACTAGTGCTCAGGAATAGTTAATAATTTGGGATGCCAAATTGGTGATAATTGTTAATGAGTGAGATAGGTCATGCTATGAGTGATATAGAGATTAGGATAATGTTCAAAGGCTTTGTGGGGAACTAGATGAGGCACTATAGATTATGTCAAATTAGGGTATGGCCATATCACTTGCTGAGGTGATCCAAGCTAAAGATGATGCCCTATAATTGAAATATGATACCCTATGGTGAAAGATAATGCCCTATGGGTAGATTATGAGGTTGCATACTATCAGAGCATATATGATTTAATTATACTAGTAAATGATAGGGATCCATCTTATAGGTAGTATACATGTAATAAGAGGACTAGCCAGACCTTGATATCTCACCATACTATAATTTTAGAGAGATTAGTGGCCTATTCGACACCATAGTGGAGAGTTATGAGACCACCACCAATACGTCTACCAGCACCAAGCACAAGGTAGAGTTTTGACTAGAGTCCACCTAGGCATAGACATATCTATAGCTAATTTTTTGTTATAGCTCCATGTTTTTGATATGTATGACATATATATACTCTTGTAATGTATAATACATTGGTTTTGAGATATATATGACATTCATTTTTGTTCATTGATATTGTATATGGACTCTGCTATTTTGTGTTATACATGATGTGACTGTTGGTTCATTAGAGATGTTAGATGTAGATTTACTGAGTCAGGATATGGATATTGATGTGTATTTACTTGTCATGATTTTTTAATCTTCTTTTCTAGTTCATTTTATACTTTATGTTTATCTCATGGATATATCACCTGGTATTACTAGATGGTAGATGATTACATTAGGATATGCGCATCCTTGGTTGGAATAGATATAGCCATGTAATATTTGAGCACTTGGATTTTAATTTGGAAAATGAGAATATGCACATAAGTATAAATAGCCTATGATAACATTATTTTTTAATTTATGTGTGGACTAGTTTAGATGTGAATATTTACAACTTAAAATCATGATATAGAACATCAAGACTAAAGTGTAAATAAAGAGTACTAAACAAAAATAAACAATGTTTAAAACAAAAAAGCAAGCAATCAAATAAGCAAAACACATAAAAATACAATACTAAAAAATAAAAACTCAATTAAGTAATGAACAATTATGTGTGTGTAATTAATAAGGTGTTATGTGTGAATGTTATGCCCCTAGGCTAAGGGGATAATGGATAGGTTGAAGTTTTTATTAAGCTCAATAAATGGGGAATTGAAGAAAAAATGAGTGGCCGAGTTACCCCCAAATGCCCCATGCAAATAGATGTTACCTCCATAGTCCATATGGACCTCAAGCCAAACATAGTTCTCCTAGGATTTGGGATAAAAGAAAAGTGATGACAAATAGAGATTGTATTACATAGGTATAATAGGAAAGGTATCATCGCAAAATGCCTTAAGCATTGAGACAATGGTTGCTCAAAAAATGGTGAAAGCATAAGGCAATAGTTGCTTACAAAATAGTGAGAGCATAAGTCAATGGTAAATAAAAATGGGAATGAAAGTGGAAATGAAGAATGGTCGAGCTGACCCCATGCATCCAAGTGATGTATACATAGTTTATTTGGACCTCAAGCCAATGTATTTCTCCCAGAAATGAGATGATTTAATAAGGGAAATGGTAATGTTCATTGGAAATGATTGGGACTAGATAAGAGGGTTCCCACCTAAAATATTTTATGATTGTATATCTCTCATGGAGATTTTAAGCTAAATTTTATCAAATTTTTACCTTTTTAGGATTTTGTAAGTCTTTTCAATGTTTTTAGGTTTTTAGAAGAAAGAAAGGAAATATGAAAAAATGTACAAGGAACCATCTAGCAAAGGAAAAACCACATTAGGTAGAGGCTCAAACAATAAATAAACCAACTACAATGGTAATTTACCATGAACCAATAGTAGAACTTGAGGCAAAGGTATATACCATGTAATAAAAAAATAAGAATGTGAATAAAACATGATGCGGAAATAATATGAGGAGAAGCAATTAGAGGGTGTCTCAAGAAACTATCAAGTAGGTAAAAAAATTGTTGATATACCTTAATACACTTGTCTACAAAATAAGTTATTTATGTTTTTTAATTTGGAGTGCCTTTAAAATGTTCATTGAATCTATTTGTTACACCTATTGGTCATAATCAAGACAACTACAGTAACAGGAAATAGGAAGAAGAATAAGAATAGTTTAGGGAATAGTAAAGGAAATGGTTGAATGAATAATGGCTACCCCCAAGTAAGGGCTCTCATAGACAATGGTTCACATTAGTTAATCATAGAAGCATTTAAGATGCACTATATTCACAGCTTCCTTGATATTTTGCTTATTTGGTATAGCCAGTTTGTATGCCATTGAATTATAATTTACAAGAACAACAAAAGGACCAATCTAGTTGACCTCAAACTTGCCTTTCTTTTTACATTTAGTGTTAGTGTTCTTTTAACTCTCTTTCAATAATCACCAACTTCAAATTCTCTAGGAAGAATACATTTGTTAAAGTTACGATGTAGCTGATTTTGATAGGCTCATAAATGGTCTAATGTTTATTATCATTTCTCATCCAAGAGCTCCAACTTTTGTAATCTAGAAACTCTATATTCCTCATCATCAATGATATTATAAAAATAAATTTATATAGATGGCAGCTAAATCTTTATATGGATAATGACCTCAGATCTAAATACTAAGGAGTATGATGTGGCATTGTAGGTGTGTAAGTACTAGTACAATAAGCCCACAAGGATAGGAATAATTAAAGATTCTAATCACAACTAGAATCATTGATAATATTCATCAAAATATTAATAATGTTTTTGTTTGATGCCTTATTGTGGTCATTACCTTGAGGATAAAAGGCCATGGACCTTTCATGCTTAATATAGAATTTGGTTTAGAGGGATTTGACATTTTTTTTGAATGGTCCACCATTATCATATATAATAGTAGAGGGAATGCCTTAGAAATAGATGAGGTGATATTAAATGAATTGGAAATATAATTTTTTATTATATAAGTGAGTGGAATGGCCTTTATGCACTTAGTAAAATATTTTGTAGTAGTTAGGATATGCTTGTGGCCATCAAAGGAAGTGGGGTTTAATTTTATTACAAGATTGACTCCCCATATATAAAATAGCCATGGTGTAGTGATCATTTGGAATATTAAGGAAGGAGCATGGATTAAATCATTATGTCATTGATAAGCATCACACCTCTTAACAAGTGTCTATCTCTATTGTTAGCCAATGATACTTGGTTTAAAGGAGTTTCTTAGTAAGGACCATATCACTGGTGTGGGCCCCACAAATTCCTTCATGTATGTCTTTTAACACTAATTTGGATTATTTCAATGTTAAATAATGAATTAGCATTCCATCATAGCCTCTATGATAGAGTGTTTTACCAAGTAAAGTATATAGGGAAGCATTATGAAGAAAGGCTTTGTGTTAGTTTTATGATAGGTCAATAAGAAGAATTTAGTCATTAAGGTAAGTGTATAAGTCTTGGTACTAAGGGATATTAGGGCCAAAAATATCACATACCATCTCAAAATCTATTTATATATTAGTTGAACAAGGTTATCGATAAGGGACTGATACTCTCTAACACTATTATCCACTGTTATCATGAATACAAAGGTTTCCATGGCATTTATTGATCTATTATTAGCCTTGGGTATTTATTCAAATTAAATAATGTCAAAATAAGGCTTGATTTTGTTGACCATATTTTTATAGGGTGTAATCTTCTCATCTATGGTTTGGCATTGTTCCATAGCCTAATTAATGATCAATTGGGAATCCCCATATAACATTAATTATTGAATATTACATTATATGGAAAGACAGGGTCCTGCAATGAGTGTTTCATACTCAACCATGTTATTGGTGTAGTGAAATCCAATGTGGAATGCCTTGGGAATGACATCCACCTAAAATGTGATGAAAAAATGCCAACTCCATATATATAGGATGTGAATGATCCATCAAAGTATAATTTGTATAGTTTAGATTTAATATTCATTGCCTCCAGGGTCAAGATTGACTCATCTAGGAAATCAAATATTTGCGGTTTTATATTTAATAAAGGAGCTTAGCAAGCTACTCTACAAGAACATATTCCTTCATAGCCTTTTAATTTTGATATTCAACATTAAATTCACTTAGTAACATTACCCATTTGGCCATGTATAATGTCAAAGTTCCTTAGATAATAAATATTTTAGAAGATCAATCTTGATGATAACAATGGTATTGTTATTTAACATGTAGTCATGCAATTTCTGGAAAGTGAACACCATTGCTAAACAAGCCTTTTAAATTATTGTGTAGTTCTTATCATATTCTATAAGTATCCTACTCAAATAATAAACTACATGTTCTTTACCTCATTCATCATGATGAGCTAAAAGTCCACCCAGGGCATGTGTTATTGCAAGTATGTAAAGGAGTAATGGTATTCCTAGTGTAGGTGGCATCAAGACTATAAAGTTGGCCAAATAGGTCTTCAATTCTTTAAAGTATTGATGACAAATTTTATTCCATTGAAATTTGAGACCCTTATTTAAAATTTGATTACAAAGATGGCATTTATCTATTAGTTGTGAGATAAACTGATGAATGGATTGGACCTTACCTTGTAGGTTGTAGAGCTACTTTAGAGTAAAGTGTGGAGGCATTTACATAATGGATTTAAATTGATCAATATAAAATTCAAAGCCTATGCATGATATAATAAATCCAACCAATTTTCTTGAAGTGATCCCAAAGACACACAACTTAGGATTAAGGCATACCTTATATTCATAAAGTCTCTCAAAGATTCTTCATAGAAATTTAGGATGTCCTTTATGTTCCTTTGATTTGGCTAAGATTTCATTAATATAATCCTCAGTAATATCATTCATAGTGTCATGGAAGATGATAGTCATGTCTCATTGATAGATTTATCTAATGTTCTTCAAGCCAAATGGCATGAATTGATAATAAAATTTCCCCCACAAAGTGGTGAAATTTTTTTTGTGCTATTATTTAGGTGCAATCTTAATCTGATTATATCTCTAGAAGCTATCCATGAGGGATAACATCTCATAACCTATTGTTAGGTTGACTATCATGTCTATGTTTAGTAATGGGAAGTCATCCTTAGGGAATGCTTTGTTCATACCACTAAAAGCATTAAACAAGTGAATTCCCTAAGGTTTTTTGATTATCAAAACAATATTAGAGATCCATTATAAATAATCAAGTGGTCGAATGAAACCTACTCCCAATAATTTTCTAGCTCCTTCTTAACCAAGATAGCAATGTGAAAATGTATTTTCCATAGATTTTATTTGATTGGTTTGGCATTTGGATGTATAAAAATTTGATATACCACTAAAAATAGGTTTAAACCTAGCATGTTTTCATAAGACTAGGCAAAGATATCAATGAAGTCTTTTAATATGACAATAATGAAGTCATATTCCTTAGTAGTGAGTGAAACACCTAAGTGAATTATTTTTGGGTCATCATAGATACCAATGTTTACTTCCATTATATATTCCATAAATATTGTATAACCATCCTTAAGAATATTAGGTAAGGAAAGAAATTGATCTATTTTAGCTACTTGTGAGCCACAAGGCTCGCCCATGTAATGAAAATCAAAATTGGCCATGTTTGGTAGTAGCCAATTAATAAATTATTTTAGAAAGTATTATACCAATTATGTAAAGATTTTATGTTCTTATTCATTAATGTTAGACCCAAATACAATCTTAGACTTAGAGGATGTTGAGCTTCCTGAGGAGGTAAGTGAACTTTCCCATCTAAGGGTGCTTGAAATAGGTTTTCACCCATGGACTTGTCTCTCTCTTTAATTTTTACATGATCCAAAGGTTCCTCAAAGATGTTTTCACAAAAGGATCTAGATGTTTTAATTTTTTCATGACCAAAGAATTTCACCTACTCTCCAAAGTAGGTAGCAATGTCTAAGGTGAAGTCAAATCCTTACTTATGATCACCAATCAACAACCCATCTCTAAAACCCATGAATTTAGTAATGGACTCTTCATTCTAAAATTCATCCAATGGTATAAGTGAATCTTAATGGTCCCAATAGATTAGGTTGTGATAATTGAGGGAAAGGGGATAATGGGATGTGATGGTAAGAATGGCATTGGTATCGAATAAATTGGTACTAACCAGCTCATTATATGCTCTATAATGGGATGTTGTGTCACTATCAAGAGTCTCTTCATCCATTGATGAAGTAGTATCACTCTCAAAATATATGGGATCACCCCCAGGTGATGTGAACCCAAGACATTAATTTCCTATATGTGTTGCCTCTGGTATAGGTTCAATAATGCCTTATGTTTTTACCCCTATACCTTTTCCTTTATAGTCTTAATTATCCATAATTATATTATAAATGGGTATTTAACACTTTGAAAACAAGAATCAAAAATATCACCATACAACCAAGATCCTTTATAATGAATAGGTTGATCTTAGTTTGGTGATGTGTCTTTTACAAACACAAGTGGTTGGCTTTGATGAGCATTGGTATTCTTTTGCCATATCATTTGGGCCTATCAAGGATAGGTTTAGGCCTTCCATAGGATTTAGTGGATTTGGGTAATTTACCGACATGAAAAGCATCCTAGATGTGATATGTGGCAATGTCAACTTCTTCAATGGTAAAGTAGGAGGAAATCGATATAAGAGGTAACTTAAAAGAAGTGGATGCGAGATCACTAGGCTCAATATAATAATACTTGGGAGACTCAGTAACTATGTTTTTATCATTTTTTCCTACAATTTCAATGCTAAGATAATAATTGAGTTCCCATACTTATCTTTTAGGTTCTTGAAATATTAATATGGTTGTAGATCAACAAGAATAGTGACCTCTATTCCAGAATGAGGGAATTTAATGCTTTGATGTAATATGGAATGTATTGCTTGTATTTCATGGATTCAAGGATGACCAAGAAGTAGATTATAAGGAAGTTCTAAGTCAATGGCATAGTAAAGGGTGTCATCAGTGACAATCCTAATAATTATAGGTAGATAAATGGTACCTAAAGGTTTTCTTTCTACATTATCATACGATTTTATTGTAATGGTATCCAACTGCATATCCACTCTATGTATCCCAAATGCTTTATCAACTTCAACGAAGCTATATTTAACCTTCAACTATTTCTATTAGAACCCAATTTACTTATGGTGGGAAATTATGGCCTCGATATATAGTGGATTATTATGTATGGGACCAAGGGATGACATATCTCTCTGTCAAAGGTAAGTTGTTGACTTGGGGACAAGTAACCCACAAGTACTTGGAATTGGGTTGGGTCAATGTCATTGGGTAAATTGGACTATTGGATAAAGTCATTTAATATTATTCTATGAACTTTATACCTACACAAGAGATCTAGGATAGAAATTTATATAGGCATTTGTTCAATTGTTCACCAATATTATATGGATTCTTAGTAGAAGGGTGTGATGGTTTGGCTTTCAGTGATGAAGAGTTTTGATTGGGATTGGTAGTGGTAGTGGAGGAAGCTAAAGGGTCTTGGAAGGTAAATCTTGGATGTCTAGTTGTGACCACACAATTTAGAGTCAAGAAAGAGTTATCTAAATTATAAAAATTAGGTAGAGGTCTAGGGATAGTAATGCATGATGGTTAAGGTGCAGTTGAATCACAACAACCCATGTTGGAATTACCTATGGTCAAAGTGGGTGGTCCCAAAATAGAAGGGATAATACTATGAGGAGTGTTAGATGATGTATAAGTAATTACCTTGATATTATCAAGGTAGTTACTTGTAACATGCCCTATGGCATTGCCATAATTGTATGGTACATTTTGATAACTAATTTGGTTAGTTTGGGTATCATGATCTTGATTATGATTGGCTTGATTTTGATTTTAGACTTATTCTTGATGTTGATTATGGCCTTATCCTTGATTTTGATTGTGTCCTTAACCTTTATTCTAATTATGGTCTTTTCCTTAATTCTAATTGTTTATTTGTTATTGACTTTTTTGCTTGAGAAAGGGTTTTTCATCGATAACCATATCTTGGTTAGTATTAGGTGACCTTTTCTCCAATTTGATTTCTCCATTTTCAATCAAATCTTAGATAAGATGGCTTAATTTCATGCATCTTATATTTCATGGCTGACCATGTCATGGTAATCATAGTAATCATTATCTCAATCCCATGTTGTCTTGGGTTGACCCTCTAGAAAGGGTATTGGAATAGGCCAAACAATCATACTAACCACTGATATTTTTTGCAATACCACCTCAATGGGCTCCCTAAGGTCCTAAAAACTCTATCTTGGTAGTGTCATCATCATGGGGGATCTCTTTACAATGTGAGGGGAGGATTAGGTGGGGTATTTTGGGTAGGTGGTGGATGCTTTATTTTCATGTCTCAATTTTGTGACCCCATTACCGACCATGTTTTTATTCTTAATGAATGTATTCAACTTTTCAATTATGCTTACTTAAATTGGTGATTGATTTTGGATTAGCACTTGAGATTGAGAATATATATTTAAAATACCCTTGTCAATAAGTTCCTTTTCAATCTTCACCCCTTTGTCAATTATTTCTTCAAATGTGTTTCACAATGAAGTCTTAGATTATAGTCAACCTCAGAATTTAGGTTTCATGAAAAAATAATTGATCATTATTTATTTGGTAAATTACACAAAAAATTACTAGAGAGGGATTTCCATCTTTTTAAATATGTTGAGAATCTTTCTCCTCTCCACTGCTAAGCATTACATAAATCAAATACCGTCAATTCAAGTTCTATGTTATAAGGGAAGTGATTAATAAACATTTTTGATAAGTCATAAAAAGTGGTTACCAATCCCTTTGAAAGCTTGAGGAGCCACTACAAGGATTTTATTCCCAAACTACATGAAAACAAGTGAAGTACATAGATATTTGTGAAAGCTACTTCTCGGCATGCAACAAAGAATGCCTAAAAATGCTCTTTTGGATCACCTTTCGCTTTATATTTATAAAACTTTGGTAGTTTGAAATGAAGGGGAAAAGGTACTTGGATAAAACTCATGTCTAAAGGATAATGTCATATTTCATGAAATTTATATTTCTTCGGCACTTGGTTACCTGCTTGAAGTTCATAAATAATTTCCTTTATCATATTCCACTCTTGGATGTTTGGAGCATTTTGTGATGAAAGGAAGGTATTTTACTAGCTTGATGGCCTTGGTTGGGATTGTTGTAAGTATGAATGGATCTCCTTTGCATGATTCTATTAGGGAAATTAACCCTATATCCTAAATTTTGAGTTTATTGATGGATTTTCTATTGGTTCAAATTTGAATGGGAATAAGTAAGGCATTGTTGATTTTGAGGAATTTGATGTTATAAATTATAGGTGATTTATTATCAGTTATGAGGAATTTATTATTGTTTTTGAGGAATTTGGTGTTGGTTTATGAGAAGGCATTGTTGTTGTGAATTAAAATAAGTATGTAATGTCTATTGGGAACCACTCATCTCATGTCATGGTGGTGGATTGTTTGCAACTTGTTATTACTGATTTTTGGGCACTTGTGCATCATTTTCCACTTGTTGTATATTAGAAAGGATATCTTGGTGGTAAAAAAGGTATGTTTCATGTCAAATAGAACTTGTTATGTAGAAACTATTAGAATGGCTTGTTTAGTAGGAGCCTTTGAATATACATTAGATGTAGATTTGGCCAAAGGGTTGTTGTGTTTGTTCAAGAAAATATTGTTGATCTATAAATGTGGTGTTATTGAATGAGGTTGATGCTAAATAAGTGGTTAAATTATCTATAATTTGGTTTGTGTGTTTTTGGCTAATCTGTTGGATTATAGATATGATAATCTAGCCATGTTGGGATGGGTTAAAAAGTTCCACTTCCCCTTGCTAGATGATGCAAGTGCTGGTTTTGTATTCTCAATACGGGCTAACTTTAGGTGATAGTTACTTCTTGAGGTAATTACTCTATGTGAATAATAATTCATAATTGGTTTGTGTGGAATTTAGGTGGGATCTTAGCTCCAGATTCTAGTAGTCTTAGAAGTGACTCATCCTTACCTTCTGATATTTAGTTTTTGATTTTTCCATGACTAGTTCTAATAATGGGAGGGAGATCTTCAAACACTATTGGGTGGTCTTTACCATCCTCACATTTTTATAATTCGTAAGGTATTATTGTATTTACACCCTTAGGGAGGGTTCCTTAGGCTCTCACCAACTAAGCTACACAAGGGGAACAACCTCAGGCTATGAGTATCTTGTGGTGAGTTAGAAACTCTGGATAAGGTTGGCTTCCTCTTGATAGATCACCTAGACTAATTAGTATACTTATAAAAGGGTTATAGAGGGGGAAAAATGTTACTAATAAAGATAAAATGGTTATGCACCAAATTTAAATGAGACACTCACATAAGCTTGAACCCACAGTAGATCAGCATAAGATAATTATTGCTCACAAAATCTCACAAACTACCTAATTGCATAAGTATTTAATGAACTAGGCTCAACAAGCAATCAAAGAAGGGCAAAGAGGAATTCTAAGATTCACACCAAGCATCTATTAATGGAAACAAAAGCACAAATATAAACCTATAAATAGATTAAAGACACCTTAAAAGAGGAAATTAGAAGAACAATGGATATGAAAGAATGTCCTTCACAAAACCATCATGCACAAGCTTACTAAACACTAGTCAAAGGTAATAGATAGGTAAAAATTATCTTATTACCTCAAGAGGTAGTTCTTATAAATTTTGACAAGGTCTAGGCTTATCAAATAAGAGTGTCATGCTCTTTAAATTTAGAGTCCTTGTGAGATTTAAGAATTTTGAGAGAGAGAGAGAGTTTCAATGAGTATCTCTTTACAATGGGGAAGAAAATGGGAGATATAAGAGAAAGAGAAGGAGCATGCCATCAGAATCAATAAATGACTTACCACCATCTTTCAATGAATTCTCAACCATATTTTGATCAAATCAGAACTAGTCCTCAATCAAAAAATTAACCTTTATTTGTCCTAATAGCCTCTGAACCCTCTCATTGGTTGAGAAATACACTAGAAGACAAGAATCTGTTTAGGTTGATGAGTCATGATCTATAAGGAAGGAAAATCTTTAAATCCCTCTAAAATTCTATTGAATACTCTAACTAAATTTTCCAATCCCCAAATATATCCCTTAGAACTCTATGTCATCTTCTACTTGACTTCATTATAAGGATAAAATCCCCATATCTATGGACCTATTAGAGCCATGACTATGTCTAATTTCAACAATTGTAGTTACCTATTTGTTGAGGATATGACTATGTCAAAAGATTAGATATTTCTTTATAATCCATTTATATATACCCCTAATCCAAACTCTAAACCTAGGTCTATAATAGATGAAAACCAATCCCATTTATTGGTTTTCCTATAATCATCATATCAATGAAAACCACATTAGGCCACTTGATATTTATTAAGTCTAAATAGACCTATTTTGCCCCTAAGCATTGTGGAAGCTAAGAACTCATTACACATGTATATTCCCTTAAAATAATAATGAATGCAATCATGAAATGACATTAAAACCTTAGATAATTTACCAGTTTTAAATCTTCAAACCAAATGTCAAAATTGAGCTCTATTAGTGCCCTTTGGTCCTAAAGTATTTGTTCTAGTTTAACCTAGATCATACTTGGATCTTGATTTTATGCATTTACCTACTTGGATCCAAAATATCCATTGATCTAACATGTTTGAATTTATATCATATTCCTTGGGATATTTATCATATTTCAAAAATATGATTATCGATGCCTTGGACATGTGTCCTCCTGTGCCTTTAAATATTCAATCAAACTTGATCTGTTGATCTATTTAGGAGTCCCCTAGCTTTGAACTTCATCATTAACCATTGATATTTGATCCGATTCCTATATCATACTAATTTTCAACCCCACACTTATCCTTAGGATCCTACTATTAGTTTCATTTGGTTAATGTGCTTGTGTCACATGGTAGCCTTGTGTGCAATCTAGTTTATTGACCTTTTGACCTCAAGTGTACCATCGATCTACTTTACATGGTTAAACATGTGCCATTGAACTTCCTTATATTACATCAAATGTGCACTATTGATCCTTTAATTCACCATTATCATACCATTTTTTGACCCCACATTCAATCTCAGGATCCTCTGACTTGCTGACCTCAAGCTTTCCATTAATATTTGATTCCATGATTAAATGTGTCATAGATCATTTTAGGCCCATTGACCCAAGCTATTATCTATATTTCATTGATCTTGATTTGATAAAGAGATATTTTGACACTTTTTAGATCCACATCCAACCTTAGGATCCTTTGAAATATTTGAATTCAAATGGCTACTTCCTATGGTGTTAACTTGAGGTCCCCATGCACGTCCCACTCTACTAGTTCAACTTTGAAGTCTTATATCTTGAGATAAACAACTCATCAAGATACCAAATTTTTAGAGTGTATTGATGGAATAAATAACATCATCTTCATGTAATTATTTAGCTTTTTTCAACTTCTAAAGTGTAATTATTAAAGGCACAACCAAATTACCCTATTTTTTTCTGTATGACATGCCATGATGATCTGCTCCCTTAAGATTATCAAATTTACACTTTAAGCTTGCTTAAAGTGTTTTAAAAACTTTCAAAATGGCATGAGGCATTTATGAAGTCTATTTTTTCCTTCATTCATTTTATCATTCATCAACTAGGACTCTACTCAGCATCTTTCCCCACATTCAAGCAACATTTTGTATGTGGGCCAAATTTGGCCAATATTTTTGGTGAATCAACTAGGAAGCATGCATGTTAAGCCTAAGAACCCAGACCATTTATCTTAACTAATCCATTGGGAATATGGAGTCACAATTATATCTCCCAATTGATATGAAATGATGTATGGCTAACCCTTTTCTAGAAAACCTCTTCTTGAAGAAACAAGGACCAAAACTAACAATGTGCCCAAGGCACTTATGAAAGGGCAACACACAATTAAAAATAAATGTACACAAGGCACTTAGAGGAAAACATAAAAATATACTCTAATATATACAAGGCTATAACTTAAAATTACTTTCCTCCTGGATCAAATGGGAAGCAATTAGCATCATTCTCATGTGATGGATAGGGATGGAAAATACCTTGATTTTAAGAGCTCATGATAGGTGGGTTAAGATACATGATTTTTGACTCTTTTAGTAAGCACTCAAGTGGATGAAATGGGACAAACATGTCTCCAATGTAGACATATTGGTCCATTTATTCAAATATTTCTCCATATTGGACTATAGGAGTGCTTTCAACTTTCTCACTTGATGGCTCCTCTGAATATGGAGGTTGACTATCTAGGTTTAGGAAAAAGAGTTCTAATTCATTCCAAAAAGTAGCTTCCTCTTAGTCATCTGAGGCAATGCCAACATTAACACCATTCTTGTTATGTTCACCTTGAAATGATCCATATGGAAGCTCACCAACCCATTTAAGATTCAAAATGTCATATTCTTATGGTTTTTTATCTAACCATTTTCCTTCATTCTTAAAGACATTAATATTAATTTCAATGGACAATTCATCTTGAGATTGGTCAGCTTCTATAACCTGATATTCAAGTTCATTTTCATACTTTGGAGGCATAGGCAAGTTTAGAACCTCTATCTAGCTCATGAAGTCATGGTACAACTATTACCATATTTCATTTTAATCCTCCTTTTTCTCTATTTCTTTCTCATCATCATCTCGAACCATACCAAATAGAAGCTCTAAGAACAAATCAAGATCTCTTTTACTCTCATCTACAACTTGAACACACATCTATTCAAGTATGTAGGCATCAATACTCCCTTTAAGCTCTAATTCATTAGTGTTAAATCCATACCATGAAGGTTGGTCCAAACCTAACTTTTCTCCTTTTGGATGAAGTGGGATGCCTATCATTATCTCTTCCTCATATACACTTGTATTGTCCTATTTAGGCTTACCTATGACTACAAGTTCCTCCTCTATCCTTTGTAAAATAGGTTCTTTCTCTAAAAGGGAGATGGTGGGAGGCTAAAAAAGTTTAATTTACTTACAACATAAGAGAGTGTCCTTCTAAATGTGGACTTTGAATGGTCTCTTTAGAGGTTCTTTAGCAGGGGAGAAACTTCATGGATCTCTTGTAGGGCAAGTTCATTGAGTTGATCTAACACCTCTTTTTCTTGAACTAGTTCCTATATTTCCTTAACTAGCACTTCCTCATTCTTCCTTATACCTTCTTTGATTGATTTGTATATGGGTAATGTGTAGGGTACAACCACTTTCTCATCATATTGAATGGGTATAGGAGAGGGTGGTTTCATAAGATAGGGCATGACATAGTTAGGGTCATTGTCATAGGAGAATCTCCATGATGAGATGGCTTCATTTTCTTTAGCTAAATAGTCTTTAATGATTTTCTTGACTCTTGACAAAGATGAGCTTTGACAAGGTGGACTAAGGGGTTGGGTTTGAATATAAAATGGAGTAGGAGAGGCAAATTAGGGTTTATTTTTGGCTTCTCTCTATCTCAAGAATAATAGATAGTCATTCTCTTTCCTAACCTAGTCTTACTTAACCTAGCACTCTTCATAAAACCTCAACTCTTGATCTCAAATAAAATATTGGTATTTAAGATTTTCTTGCCACCTATAACACTCTTTTACCCTATCAATCTCTCTCCATTATCTTTCAAAATCATGTCTCATCTCACTAAGACTTTTTTTAGGTTGACTAAAAAGAGACAAACTCTGACAAGGCTAATACATTAAATCTTGAGATCCACTTGGGGTGAAGCCATACACATTTATAATCTGATAAGAAGGATAAGGAATGAGAGAAGATGTATTTTAATCAAATGGTTGATGATACATACTAAATAATGATGATTAATAACTTGCGATGCTTAAACTAGCTAGTGAATACTTGGTGTCATCATTGATGTTTGCACACATGCCTTCAAAGGTTGATTGGATGAAGAGAACACCAAAACTCTTCACTCAGTGAACAACGTAGTGGTCCCACCAGGCATGCAAAAAACTATTATAACATTATTTTTCAACCTTGGGGAAGGTTCTTCAAGCTCTCCCCATATAAGCTAGATAATAGGAATAACCTTAGGCTATGGGTCTCCAGAGAAGGTTGACTTCCTCTTGATGGATCACCTAGACTAATGTTTATGCTTGGAAAAGGGTTAGAGAGGGGGAAAAGGTTTACTAAGAAAAATAAAAGGGTAATATACCAAAATTAAATGATATACTCACATAATCTTGAACCCACACAATATCAGCATAAGACAATTATTGCTCACACAATCTCACAAACTAGTTAATTACATTTGTATTTCATGAACTAGGCTCACCAAGCAATCAAGGAAGGGCAAAGAGGAATTATAAGATTCACACCAAGCATCCATTAATGGTAATAAAATCACAAATCCAGACCTTCAAACATCTTTAAGGCAGCTTAAAAGAGACAAGTAGAAGGACAATGGATATGGAAGAATCTCCTTCACAAAACCATCATGCACAAGCTTACTAAACACTAGTCAAAGACAAGAGATAGGTAAAAATTATCTCATTGCTTCAAGAGGTAGTTCTTACAAATTTTGATAGGGTCTAACCTTATCAAATGAGAGTCTCATACTTTTTAAAATTAGAGATTCCTTATGAGAGTCAAAAAAATCTGAGAGAGAGAGTCTCAATGAGTATCTCTTTACTATAGGGAAGAAAATGGGAGATATAATACAAAATGGAAGAGAAAGAGAAGGAACATTCCATCAAAATAAATAAATGACCTAACACCATCCTTAAATGAATTCTCATCCACATTTTTATCAAATCAAGATTAGTTATCCATCAACAAATTAACCTTTATTTGTCTAAATAGCCTACAAACCCTCTCATTGGCTAAGAAATACATTAGAAGACAAGCATCTATTTAGGATGATGAGTCATGATGTATTAGGAAGGAAAATATTTAAAGCCCTCTAAAATTATATTGAATGCTCCAACTACATTTTCCAATCCCCAAATCTATTCCTTGGAACTCTATGCCATCTTCTACTTGACTTTGTTATAAGGACAAAATATTCATATTTATGGACCTATCAAATCCATGACTATGTTTGCTTTCAATAGATATAGGTACCTATTTGTCAAGGATATGACTATGTCAAAAGATTAAATATTCCTCCATAATCCATTTATGTATGCCCCTACTCTAAACCCTAAACCTAGGTCTACTATAGATGAAAATCAATCCCATTTGTTGGTTTTCTTATAGTCATCATATCAATGAAGAGCACATTAGGTCGCTTGATCTTTATTAAGTCTAAATAGCCCTATTCTTCCCCTGAGCATTATGGAATCCAAGAATGCATTACACACATAAATTACCTTCAAAAAAAATGAACATAATCATGAAATGAAGTTGTAACCTTAGACAATAGGTCGTACTATTTCTAAATCTTCAAACCTAATGTTGAAACTAAGCTCTAATTGTGCCCTTTACTCTTGAAGTATTTATTTTGGTTTAACCTAGATTGTACTTAGATCTTGATTTTATACATTTGCCTACCTAGGTCCACAAGATCCTTTGATCTAATGTGCTTGCCTTTATGTCATCTTCCTTGGGTTATTTATCATATTTTAAAAATATGACTATTGATTCCTTGGACACATGTCCTCCTCATGTGCCTTCTACAAATTCGCTCAAACTTGCTTTGTTGATCTATTTGAGAGTCCCTTGGCTTTGAGATTCATCATCAAGCATTGATCTTTGATATGATTTATATATTGTGCCAATTTTCATCCTTGCATTTATCCTTAAGATCCTACTTTAAGTTTCATCTAGTTAACATGCTTATGCTACATGAAAGGCTCATGTGCAATCTAGCTTATTGACCTTTTGACCTCATGTATACCATTGATCTGCTTTTCACAATTTAATATGTGTTGTTTAAATTCCTTATATTTGATCAAATGCACACCATTGATCCTTTAATTCATCATGATCATGTCACTTTTTGACCCTGTGTTCAATCTTAGGATCCTTTAACTTGTTGACCTCAAGCTTATTATTGATCTTTGATTACATGATTGAATGCATGTCGTAAATCCTTTTGGGCCTACTGAATTGAGATAATATCCATGTTTCATTAATATTAATTAAATAAACTTATATTTTGACACTTTTTTTATCCATGTTTAAGCTCAGGATCTTTTGAAATATTTGAATTCAAATGGATACTTCTTGTGGTGTTAACTTGACGTCCCTACACACATCCCACTCTACTAGTTCAACTTTGAAGGATTATATCTTGAGATAGAAAACTCATCAAGATACCAAATTTTTAAAGGGTACTCATGGAATAAATAACATCATGTTCATGTAATTCTTCAACTTTTGTTGACTTCCCAAGTGTAATTATGAAAGGCATAACCAAACTACCTTATTTGTTCTTACATGATGTGCCATGATAGTCTGGTCCCTTAAGATTGTTAAATTTACACTTTAAGCTTACTTAAATTTTAAAAAAATCTTTAAAAATGGCATGAAGTTTGTATTAAGTCTATTTATACCTTCTTTCATTAGAGCATTCATCAACTAGGACTTTATTCAGTTTTTTACCCTGCATTCAGATAAAGTTTTGTATGTGGGGCAAATTTGGCCAACAAGTATCCTAAGGGATTATAAAAATTTTCTTTTTATAATCTAGGGCCATAAGAGGCCCCACTATGAGTGTACCTAGACATGTTTCAAATGGTTTTTGAATTAGAGAAGGGTTGGACCTTTGTTGTCCTTTGACTCTAGTTTTAGGAGTAAAATAAGAATAAGATCAAAATAGTCTCAAAATTTAGAATTAGTTTGACATGAAAACCTAACTTTGAATCTAAAATAAGATGGGCAATGTAATAGTACCAAATGATACAAGGCCTTATTTCAATTATAAGGGAAAACATGACAAAATGGCTAAGGATGGTTTTGAAAAGTGGACAGCATAACACCTTAGTATGTGAATATGTGAGGACATGTTTTGAGACTTTTGTTTCTAGAACTTGGCATATTTATTTGAATGTGGTTTTGAACACAAAACTAATTTTGACAAAGTAATTAATAAATCATGAATGTAACTTAGAAAATTACATGGGTTTATGGCTTAATGACTTATTCCTTTTAATATACTCACCTTTGAAAGGATTAAAAATTTAATGGTTCATTAATTAATTAAAATAATTATGATAGCATTTTAATTCCACCTTTATCTCAAAGGTCTGTATGAAAATAAAATTTTCAAGGGCAAATACCTTTGCAACCTTGCATTAATGAGAATGTCATGGTAAAAATGGTTTCTATTCTAAGCTTTCATTTGGTAAACTAGATGGGCCTGATATACCTTTTGGTACATGGGTACAATAAATATCCATCAATTGGATGTGAGATTTAGTAGGCCATTCACCAAAGGGTCTTGTCACTTTGTGACCACTTCAATCATTAGGGTCTCATTGAAGTTCCACCAAGATAACTATGCTCTGAGGGACATTTTAGCTAAGATACCACTATCTTAACCTCAATTTTTATACCTCATTAGATAACAGGGTTGGTATAATGCTAGGATGTGACTTCGTAGTCAACGCACCCCTAAAACTCAAAGGAAGGTAATGAATTCCACCATGTATAGTCAAAAAATGAAAAAAGGAAAAACATGATTTATTTTTTATTCTAATGACCCCATGGATTTTTGAGAGAAGAGCATACTTCAAAATGGTCTTTTGAGTAGACAAGTAAGTAAAATTATGTGTTTTTAGTCACCTAGGCTCCTTAAATGGGGAAAGCGGGGGCATAGGCACAATAGTTTACACAAAAAAGAATAGAAATAAAAAATTAATTAAGTAAATAACAAAATACATGTGCTCTTAGGATCACCAAGTTAAATATATGTTCATTGTTAAGCATCAAATAGAAAAGATGATTGAAATTTTCCTTGCCAATTGTGTAAAACAAATTGTAAATATATAAAAATATATAATAAAAATGATTAAGTATTCAAATAGTGATATTTACTATCCAAGAAAGTTGAAAAAATTAGTTTTTAAGTCTTAGTAAAATTTCATATAGGGTGATCCCACTGATTTCAAGTCAATCTCATTGTTCTTCAGTGGGTCAAAGATATAGTTTTGGCAACTTCATCAATTAGCAAGATGACCTCACCATTTTATAGGATGAGTTCATCATTTCAATAAATTTCACAATATAAAACATAATTTACCTTTTAGTTACCTTATCATTTTTACGTTGACCATGTTGATTACATGTCATTCCTACCATTTTACAGGTCAAGCTCACTGATTGTAGGAAAACACAATAAAAATTGGGAAACTGATCTTGTTGATTTTTTACCACCCTCTCTGATTTGTATTTTAATCCCACTAATATGTAGGTCAAGTTCATTAATATGATAAAACACATATATAAAATAGAGAGTGATAAAATACAATCCCATCGATCCACAGGTCAAACTCACTATTTACAAGAGTGATCTCATCAATTCGTAAGGAAACCCCATTAATCACTAGAAGATAGAACACATAAAAGTTAGAAGAAAAAAGGAAAAATTAGTGTCATTTAATAGTCTAATTTTATAATTAGAAGACTAAGAAGGCTTCCAAAGATATTTGTGGGATGTGTGGTCCTATCAATTCTGCCAAATGTAGAGTAAGATTACAAAATAAGTTAATACATCATTAGTGACCAAAATCAAGAACAAAAATCTAGAAATAACATACTAATATTACTCCATCATTTAGGCAAGGTATATGAAGTAAATAAACAAATAAAAAATCATAAACAAGACAATTTATATGTTCCCCATAGACTCTCCTTCAAAGATAGTTCATAAGCATGATCATGAACCAGATGTAGTGCTCAAAATATTTAGCATTTTCAATGAGCAAGAGTCTCCAACATCTCTTCAAGCACTATTGGATTGGTTTTTGAATGAATTGGAAGAATTGGATGAAGTTTTATATGTATTTATGCATAATTTATTTTCAATATAAAATATTATTCAAAGAGTGTGATGGTCTTGGTACTTAAAGGTTTTAAAGATTAATTATGGCCTTGGGATCAATATTAAGATGTGTGGCTACAAATGGATTAAATTTTTGAGGCAAATATATTGATTAATTTAGAAAGAGGTTACCTTAATGAGGTATGACTTGCCTTAATTCATATATTTATTTCCATTAATACATAGTGCATGATAACTTTCTAATGACATCACAATGATGTCATAATTCAAACATTTGTTGAACTGTAAATATGTCATAACTAGATAATTAGCTCATTTTCATGGATTTTTTGTTTAGCCAATTGATTTGATTTACTTAGCTAGTTAATCATTATCTATTTTTAGGTGTTTTATACAATTTCAAAATGTGAATATTTCATTCAATTAATTTCCCAAAAGCATTGCCTATAAAGTGTTAATTTGATTCCTAATGAATTAAACGATGTTGGTAGTTAGTTACAATGTCATGTCTGAATCAAGGATGCATTAATACATTTCATAAATTGCACATGATGTATGTAGATAAATTAGAGTGTTTTAATGGTGTTTCATCCAATTTTTGCATTATTACAATCAGTTGTTTTGACTTACAATTCCAACATGGCAATGGTGAGAATTAGATGTCTACACTACTCATTATAGGAGTTGGTCTATAAATTGATTATTTCCCTTTGTTGATTACTTTCACTTATGAGTTATGTTCCACATTTTTATTTTGAAGAGGTGGATTAAGTTATTGAACCCAATTGGATTACCTTGATGGTAATTGCTCTAGATTAAAATATGCCTTTGTATTTACCTAGACTAGTCCTAATTGTTTCTCTAATGTCATAGTCGTATGACAAAGATATTGAAATGACTTAGTTGTTTGATATAGAAACTTTTCCTTAAGAAAAAATGTTAACCAAATTGTACCCCAAGTCAAATTTGTCACCCCCTATGTAAATTCAAACTTTCCATGGTATTTTTATGTGTTCATGTCATACTTATATGGTCCCTAGAGTCTTCATCTAACCTTGTTAGCATAGTTTAAGGTTAGTTTGGAAAAGTTAAGGTAAAGTCATATTTTGGTCATATAGTGATCTAGGGGTGTCATGAAAAATAGGTCATGGTAAAGTTGTGTCATAGGTGATTAGGGGATCATTAATGTTATTTCATGTGTTAAACATCTTCTAATAATATTTGATGAACTTTTGAAATGCCTAAGGTTCATTTGCTAGCTTGAAGGTTATGAAAATGAGTAAAAAGTGGGGTTTTGGATAATATTTGTGTTTATCAAAGTTAACTAACTTTAAAATACATACCATACACCTTCCATGAATCTTGGATCAGTTACTTAACTATCACACCTATCAAATGATCAGAGAATGTTAGATTCTTGGTTTTTAATGTCATATTGAAGAGTTAGAAGAAGTTGTACAAACTTTGGTAGTCACTTGAAGGTAAAAAGAGTTGAAAAGTGTATTTTGATATTATACAGGTCAAGAACAAGCTTGGGAAGAAGTTTGGATCTCCATAGTTGTAGAAAACTACATCTCTCTTTCATCATCCACTTCACAAGCTAGTGAAGGCCAAAATCAATCAAATGGTACATGTCATACAAGCAGAGTTAGGGGATAATATTTTTTCAAAATTTTATGACCCATATGGTCATATAATTTTTATCATTGTTCAATTGATTGGTTATCTTAGATTTATGAATAATCATTAAGAGCCCAAACTACTTTTTAAGAGGTCAAAATCCCACATGCTGAGTCTAGAGAAACTCCAGAATGAATTGTGAATTCTTGGATACATAAAAATAGTTGTATTATATTAAAATATGTCTATATATTCCTCACACTTGTTCACCCATATTCTTGGCACATGTGAATGGTCCTTTGCCAAGTAATGGCTCTTGTACATTATCTGCAAATGATTATCTTTTTTTGTGTTCATGAGGTTCTAAAGGTGGTCTATTATATTTGAGTGGTTATTCATGGTCCTATAACACCCTCTCAATCCACTCATAGTCTCTTGGTTAGATATATGTTCCATATAAGTTCTAATTAGTCACATATCTATATTAACTCCTTGAGACTATTTTCTATGTTTGCATTCAACAAGATATTTTGATAAGTTTGATATGTTTTTTAAAGGAACTTTAAGATATGACTTTAAGTTTGATATTATGTACATATTTGAGGTAATTATCTTGAGTTATATCATTCATAATTTCATCCTTTCAAGGTTCTAATCACAAAAGATTATAGAATAGTCACATACCACCTATAGGTCTGTCATCCAACAGAAATCAATGTTATCAACATTCTAGGTTGAATATCTCAAGCATGAAACATTGTGCTAGATTTAATAATTAAATAATAAGGATCATTGAATTTTCCAAACAATCAAATCCAAGTGGTGGCTAGCTAAGAATGCTCCTAAGAGTTGAACTTGTAGATTGTATGTGTGAAAATAGTGGGTGCATAGAGGTTTGAATATGTTTTGAAAAGTCCTACAGACTTGAGATAAGTGAGATAACTCTCTTTATGAGGGTTTATCCATTGTAGGCTTCATGATGTAGTAATAACCCTAGGCCTAAATCAAGTGTGCACATAGTCAAAACTGCACTCAACCCTTTCAACATACACCTACAGCCAACTAAGTGAAGGAGTGTGCTTTCAATAGTGAATGGATCAAAATTTTAACTTCAAAACATTAATAATTTCTCAAGATAATGAGAGAGTTTCTAAACTCTTATCATGAAGTCAAAACCATCAGAGAGTTTGAGGATTGTTTGAAGGGTTGTAAAGCATCATATACAGTCAATTTCTCATAACAGACACCTACAGCTAGTATTGAGATTCTTCTTGGACAATGGATATGATGAAAATCACAAAGGTTTTTAGGGGATCTGAATTACCCATTGATTCCATTAATAGTATCAATAATTTTGGGGCTTCAAATTTTCAAACAAGACTCTTAGAACACCAATAACTATAGATTAGATCCAACTATATGTACAGGGAGAACACAATCACTTCTAGGCATGTTTGAGTGAATTAAGGTCTCTCAACATATTGAATAGTGGTGTGTGATTATTTGAGTCTTATATGGGAGTTAGGTTTCAATTCATTGAATACTAAATGAGTACTAAATAGAGAAAGAGAGCAAACAAGAATTAAGATACATCTACATAGTCCTTAATAACACCAATCTACCTATCTAAGATAATAAGGTTATTTTTTTGGAGAGATAGGCCTCTATATAGATTTAGACCAAGGTATGATACAAGCCTGCATATCCAAGGTAGTTGCTTGTTTAAAGGTATAAAATACTTTATAGGTCTAATTAAGAGTAATATAATTTAAGTATATTTGAACACTAATCTAAAAATTTCTTAGACTCAAATAAATAAACAAACACCTTGGCATACCTTGCTTAGTCCTAGTATGCTAAGTGGATACACAAGCCTATAGAGCAGACCTAGAGGAGATGAAATGAGTTTGAGTTTGAAATGGACTTGTAAATACTAGATAAAATGATGAATAACATGGTTAATCATTCCATGAAAATGTCAATCAATCCCAATAATATTAAAACATAGTAGCAGACCATGCTTAGTCTTACACAGTTTTAAGTACATATTCAGGCTACATAGGATAGTCAGTCTTTAGAGGTGATGAGATGAAGTGAAAATGATAATTTTAAATCATTGATAAGATATTGAGAAACTTATGAAAACATTTCATAATGTTTTAGAGTCTTGATAGAGAGAAAATAGGAAACACAATGAGTTAGAGTCTCTTAGTCATCTTGTCTTACAAACCCTAGTCTTAGAGCAATGAGAGTGTTGGGAAGATTAATGAAGGAATAAGGTTAGAAACCTATTTTAATATGCTAAGGGGTATGTAATATAATCCAATAAGGTCATAGGAGTTCAAAAACCAACTTAGGAAAACTCTCACTTACTCATTTCTCTCTTAGACCTCACAGAACACTTGTTTCTAGTTGAGAGGCCATCTTGCTTTACTTCGTATGGTTAAGAGGATTTACATGGGACCTTATGCTCATAGGGGAATTTATCCACCCTAATTAAATTTTGTTTTATGTAATTTTTTTGAGGATTCATATGTCCATATCTATGAATCATCCTTAAGAACCCAAGTCACTTTAAGGTTACCTAGGAAAGCCATAAAGACTAGGTGAGAGAGAAATGTAATTATATGTCTCTAGATGGAAGATATGGACTTAAAAAACACCCATAACATGTTCAATACTCCAATTATCATCCTCCCATGTAATTGGTTTATACATAACTATATAAAATAGAGTAACAATACTAATTTGTTTTATTTTGTAGGTCCATACAGTGAATCAAAAATTCAAATTAGACATGGAGATAAAGGAGGATGTTCCATAACTAAATCACACACTTTTTTGGGGTTTTGCACATCTAGGATTCTATGGAATCATTTTTCACTCTCTCGGTAGTGAGGCCTAACTAAGGCCTAGTTAGGAGAGAGAAAGGGAAGAAAAGGACATCTCTACTCACTCTCATAGCATGAAATTATGTATAGAGCTATAATTCAATAGAGGGTACTATAATATGTCATTATATTCTCGTTACCCTCTATACTTTTATCTACACAAGGAGGTTTGCACAAAACAATTATATAAAGAATTAGGCCTAATTGGGACTTTTGGTAGAGAACAACTTGTTAGGGATAACTTTAGGCCTCAAAATGGATTTTTGAAGGTCCAATATGGTATGAATAGGCCATCAATGAATTTTGGATGAGATAAAGTAACTAAAACTTAGACCATGAAGTAGACTAAATAAAATAGATAGAAATAAAGACTACCTTCCAAGCTTGAAGAAGAGTGTTGATGTTGATGATGGTTGATGAAGATGGAATCCTACATCAATTTTGGTAGAGTTTCATTACTTTAAATTTTTTTAATTCCAAGATGATGATGACCTCTAAAATTATGATGACCTCAAAAATGATAACCTCCTTCAAAAACCTGTAATAAGATGTTAATGACTAAAGACTAACTTACAACTTAACCTTGGGTGAAGGAGAGGGGAGTATTTATAACATTTGATGTGAATAAACATGATAAAATAGAGGAAAAGTGAATAAATTAGAATTTGTCCAAGTAGGACTCATAAATAAGTCAAGGATGAGGTTTTTAGGATTCTTGCCTTGATCATCAGTCTCCCATTTGGGTTGGTGTGTCTCCCACCTTGCACATGAATCCAATTTTGAATGGGAATCATGCACATGGGTTGAAATAAGACTTAAATACTTTTCACCACCCTTTCTTGTCTTCATCCAAGAACATAAAGAGGTGGCACACCAAATGTGGCACCATTTTTCATGTGGTTCATGAATAGTTAAAGATGGGTTTGGTGGGGATTCTCATTTGGGTTGGTGAGTCTTTCACTTTGCACATGAGTCCATCTTTGAGTTTGAATCATGCACATGGGTTTGAATGAGGATTAAATAATTTTCACCACCCTTTATTGTCTTCATTAAAACACTAAAAGAGGTGACACACCAAATGTGGTGCCATTTTCCATGTGGTGCATGAATAATCAAATATGCAGCTAGTGGGGATTCCCATTTGGGTTAAGAAGTCAAAAATGGGTATTAGTTGTCTTTCACAAATCACTAAAGAGGTAGGTATCTTATTTTGAAGCCTAATTTTGTGTGTGAATGAAAAATTCATGTTGAATTCTGGCCTCCTTTAGGAAATTTTTCCATATTTTAAAGGGGGGATTGTGATGCTTATATGAAGTCATTAAGCAAATTGGAAAAGGGTCCCAGGTAGGGTATGATGTCCCACACCAAGCCACATCACTTCTAAGCCATTTCACTCGCCATATCACCTTCCATGTCACTTAATATGTCACTTGCCATGTCACATGCCATGTCATTTTTCATGTCATCATGAATAGTGATAGTGAATAGTACTTTCAAATAGTGATTTTGAATAGTATTATGTGACTAGAATAATAGTTATTTGGTTAGGTTAAGAGGGGTTTGTTAAGGGTTAAAAAGGTTTAGGGGGTCTTTAAGGGGTCTCAAGGTATTTAGTCATTGAAAATTACAAGTGTGTAGTTTTCTAGTGTCTACATTTTACCCCTTTTATTATGTAGCTATGAATTAACAAGATGAAAAATAAAAATTAATAACTTGGTCCAAGGTTAGGGTAATCTGAGTATGGGAGGAAGTGCTCCCCCTCAAATTGAGATATGATAAATAAAGGTTGAAATGGGTGTAGGTTTCATAAGCAATTGATGGGGAATCACTAGGTGGTGCCACAAGGTAGCTAGGTATGTGAAATGCTAATGGGTATGACTAAAAATAATATTCAATATTACATATAGACTAAAGCTATAAATTTTGATAACAAAAATTTTGGGTTCTAAGATAAATGACAAGGTAACTAGTCCCCAGCATTGGTCATAGCTGATCAAGTTAGTCTCATCAAGGCTCCTAGATAGGTCAGTGTTGACTCAAGAATATAGGGTAGGAATTGATCCCAAAAAAACATAAATGGTATATATTTTCATGAGGTGGTGAAAACATATAAAAGTTCAACATGGTAAGGTTGGTCATTTCAGTCAAAAGTTATTACAAAACACACCAATGTTTTGGGTCAAAAGCAACTGATGTCAAGGTGGACATGGTAAAAGCATGGGGAGATTGGGTATGGGTTAGAAGGGGATGGTTGAGATGACTCTAGATGCACATGACAAGCATATGTTGGCTACATAGTTCCATTGATAAGAATCCAAAAATAATTCTAGGCCAAATGTAATTTTTTTGAGGTAAAGGGTGTTGGTTAACTTGGTTGCCCCAATTTCATATCATGTAGTTAGGTCTGGTTGAAGGATGTTGGAGAAAGGGAAGCACCAAAGGGTGGAAATGATGGCTATCAAATAGTTTTTTATGTGTGTGGTATAAATTTTGGATGAGATTACATAGGATTTAATTAGATGATTGCATCAATTATGCAAAAGGAATTTGAGCCATAGATAAGCAGCTTGAATCATGAAATTTCTACCACCTTTTTAAATAAAAGAAAAGGGATAAATATGCTTTACCAGGATTTAGAAAATATAGAACTACTTGAATTGCCATGGTCATCTGATGGGTTCTTTCATCACCATTTAAGTAAGCTGACATTGTGCACACACCATAACAATGTCATTAGCAGCCTATAAAAGGGTAGTATGCAACAATTAAAGGAAGCAAAGTAGCAGAGTTGGTATACGAGAAGTGGTGAAGATTGAAACCTTTGACCTTTGAGCTAGTGGGGTCCCAAAATAAGTAAGCATTGAGTTTTGAGGGAATTCAAAGAAAGACTCTGAGGGGTTTTGGAATATGGAGTGAGGTGAATAATAATAGTAATTAAATGAGGTAGTAGGTTGTGGATTTCATGCATTAAAGCAAGGGTTATTTCAAAGTGTAAGAAGATGTAGTTTGAGAAGGGAGAATCAAGGGGAATTATTTGAAGGTAGGGTGCATGAGAGGGTGTAACTAGCATCCCCACGTGGGTATCCCAAATCTTCCATTTGAAGGTGGTTTTAATTTTGATTCTAACATCTTCAAAGGTTAAAGAAAAAGAGGTTGAAAATAGGCAAGACCATAAGAGGTGGGGAAGGAATTTTCATCATGATGGCTTAATCATGTTTAGGCTTTCTAGTTGGTTGTATGAGCCCACGATCCTAGCCAATTATGTTATAGATCCATAAGATTAGTATATAACACATAATAAACCAAAATCAAGTGAAAGACCTTGGAGATTGTAGCATGCTCAAAATGGGTAGAGGGTTTAAGAGGAAAAATGTCATAGGGAGGGTGAAGGGAGTAGTTGGAGAGGGACAAAAAATATAGTCTAAGCACAACACACAAAGACATTAAAGGAAGAAAGGGATACTCTTAAGGTAATGAACCTAACCAAATTTTAGGCATTAAGGCAAGTGCATAGAGGACATGAGGAAGTAGACAACGAGATGTATGTTGAAGTAGTACATTTAGTGACCACACTCTAAAGAGGGGGAGGTTGAATTGGAGAACATAAGAGAAATCCAACAAGGGATGAGGTGAAGGTGGACCAGGAGATGGATGAAGAGAAAACAATGAGATCATAGATAAATACGAAGGTGGAGAAGGATGGAAGAAGCCAAGCATGGTCATATAGGTTAGGAAGAGCAAGGAAGGGCATCAAGGGAGATGAAAAAAATAAAATGGTATGGAGAAAAGAGAAGAAAAATAAAAGGTAGAAGATGGGGGGTGAGAGATGCACTAAAGAATGACGGATTCGAGAATTGAAAAGGATTGAGAGAGAAGTGTAACAATCATTAAGGGTAAGGGGAGGTTGGTAAATATAGGAGGCCATGAATGGTTTTAAAATAAGTCTAAAACTAGACCAAGGAGAAAATAGTTTGGTGATGAAAATGAAAAAAATAAGGAAATAAATAGAAGAAAGAAAATAGAAGGAAATAAGAGTGAAATAAGGACACAAAAAGGATGATAGGAGAGTGAAGAAGTAGGCGGTATCGTAACCAAGTAAGCATGGATGATGATGGATAATGAAGCAAAGTAGATGGTGGTTTTGGAGATGAGAATGGGATGGAAAATGGAAAAGGGGTTAATAAAAACAAGGGGAAGTAAAGGATGGGTGGGTAAGAAGGTGAAGAGAGAAGGTAAGAATCAACAAACTTGTTAGAAGATATTTACAAGTAGAAGGGGTGATGAGAAGAGATTGTCAAGCCAAAAAGTTGTGAGCCAGTGAAAAAATAAGGGGACACAATGAAAGGGAATGAGATGAAACTAACGGATGAATATCGAGGATGATAAGAACAAAAAGAAAGAATTGAAGTATGGATATAAAGCATGGATACTCACACAGATGTAAAATATAATTGAGTACCAAGATGGAAAGAGGAAAATGGGAATGCAAAGGACAAAGGGCAAGAAGAGATAAGAAGAAAAGGAAAATTATGGAAGGATTCTCAAAGGATAAACACCCAGTTAGAAGCTAGTTATGGAGGAAAAAAAGGAAGATAAAAAGGATAAAAGGATGGGAAAAAAGCAAACAAGAAGAATGGAAAATGGGTATTGTGGGAAGAGTGGCAGAATGGTAGAGAGTGGTGGTACACATAAAGAAAAAGTGTAGCAACTAAAGAAATATAAATCTTGCAAGATGCACAATATGATATGGAATGGGTGAGTAAAATAGAGTGATAAAGAGGGCATGAAAAATAGCCAATGGTGAGGGGAGATGATGAAGATGGAGAAAGAATTTGAAGGGGATAAAGGGCAAGATTGGTAATAAGGTGAAAGAGAGGAAGAAAATTAAAAAAGTGGGTGGGGAAGTGAGCCATAAAGCATATGCAAGGAAAGGTAGTAGTGAGGTCAATGAAGCAGAGTAGGTGATGGCTTTATGGGAGATAAGAGGGGTCAATGAGGAAAGTTATCAACCTTTGTGTTAAAAGAGATTGACAAGTTGGAAAAGTGGTTAAAAGAGATTGACAAGATGAAGGGAGGGAGGTGGTGAGGATATAGGTAGATAATTGGAGGAAGATATTTTAGGTGAGAAGGGAAAATAAAATAAAGGATGTAGCTAAGCTGACCTTAGTAACTAAGTGTTGCCTACATAGTCCAAAAAAACCTCAAGCTGATGTAGTTCTCCCAAAAATGGGGGAAACCCTTAAGAGGAAGTATTAAATGGTGTTAAAACATAAGGATTCTTAAGAAATAATTCAAATCTTTCTTGATGTAGAATGCCCTAAGCAAGAGGGTGTGGTTAGCAATATAAATGAATTAGAAGAAAAAAGGGATAGGAATTAGTTGTTAGTGGTTGAGATACCCATAAAAGTGAAGTAGTGCCTACATAGTCCATGGACATCAGGCCAATGTAGTTCAACAAGGTTTAGGTGAGTGGTGTTCAAATTGGTTGCCCCAATTTGATGTACCACATGGGCAAGTTTGGGTTGAGGGAGAAGGTTTTGTAAAACAATAGTTTTGTGTTTTGGTGAAGGTGTTGGTGAAAGTGAATGGTGTAAATTGGTGAATAGTTACCATAATTATCCCACATTTATTAGGATGAGATATACGAATGGGTAAGGTAGGATAAATTAGAAGGGAACACAATGCTAAGTACCATAAATGAACTTCAATGGAGCTAATCTAAAGAAAAGGTGCCTTTTTTAGGAGGCTATACCTTCTAAAATTATGTGAGAGTAGGAATTTGGAGATAATGTCTACCATTACGAGTTGAGTTTTAGGAGGTGGGGGTCTATCTGGATCTATAGAGTAACTTTGGCCAAGGTTTATCACTACTACAATCTGAGTTTTAAGGGTAGTAGCAAAGTGATGAATTCTAAATAATTTATTTGATGGTCAAGTAGATTATATAAGTAAGGAAGTTAGTAGTGTGGTGAGTAACAAAGGATGGACCTTGCCAAACCCAAGAGCTACATGGGTAGGCTAGACAAATTGTGGTAATGTCTACATCCTCTATCCCAACTCCATGGAACCAATGACTTATTAGTTCTGCTAGGTTGGGATTAACAAATAATAAGCTATGTGGTTGGGAGAAGGTAATCATTTCCTTACTAGGGATGACCTTTCAGCTAGCACAAAAGGAAATACTGCCATGTTTGGGTAGACACTACCAATGTTTAGGGTCCAACATTCAAAGCATGTGGTAATGGGTTGGTAGGAATAGAAGGGTAAAATGGGAAAGAAGGTGAATGTATTTTTGTGAATTCATGGTAGCCTAAGTTTGATGGAAGAGTGTCTATAGTAGGAAGGATTTTGGATTGACCACCATGATTAATAGTGGTAGTTTCAAAGACATGATCATTACAGCAATTGATGGTTGGAAGCCAATTTATGTCAATTGAGGTAATGGTGATAATGATGCTAATGACCACCAAGCACATAATGATTTCAAGATGACAAAATAAGAAAATACATCAAATATGGATCAAGTGATAAGGTCAACAAAAAGATATCCTGATGATGTATAATAGATTTATCAAGGTGACTAATCATATTGAGGATGACTTTTCCACATGAAAAGGTAAGTATACATGAACATTTCAAGTGGGAGGAATATTCAAATTAATTAATGACATCATATGATCTTCCCCATTTGTGGAATGGAAAATAATGTTGTTGAGGGAGATTGGTCATGTATTCTATTTAAAGAATCATGATAAGGATGAATGTCTATCATTGAGTTATTTATGTTTACAGGTTATAGAGGGTGCAAAGAACTACATATAGTTGAAGATGGTGAACAATGAGAACTATAGTGGAGATAACTAGTAACCTCATGACCTAAAATAATCAATATGGTAAATGTGTCAATCTATCAGATACTAAAGCATGTAATGGTGATAATGAAAGTACTTATAGATCAATAAGAGGAAAGGCACCATGCCTTGAGATTGATCCTAAACTTTTACCTATACAATAATGAATAAGGTGAGAATTTCATTATGAAATATGTAGGGATAGAAAACATGACCATTGGACTATCTATGGAAGGAACCCTCATTATCCAAGGGGATGTGCACTGAGGCAACAACTGATGATACCAATGGAAGAAAAATAACCAAAGTAGAGGGATGAAATGGCTACAATAGGTGAGTAAGGTGAAAGACCTAGAGTGAAATATTTTTCTCACCCCATGGGGATGAATGTGGAAGAGGAGAATAGAGTACACCCTTTAGTAGTCACTGATATATGGAATGTTATGAATGTAAGTTCAGGCAAAAATCAAGTAGAAAGATGGTTGAATACAAATCCAGAGTCACCAGATAAGCAACCTAGTGCTTAGGTAGGAAATAATGTATGTAGGGGATTTAGGTGAAGCATGGATAGTCTAATAACTTTGTATGTGTTGTGCGACTCCTCGTACCTAAAATAAAATATTACACAGTTTATTGTAAACATGTACAAAATGTGTTGGATATCATTGGTTGAATTTTATTATACTTAAGTTTGTGTGGATACTTATGAATGTTATGGTTATGGTTAAGGTTGTTGTATCTTTCTTAATGTAAAAAGAATGATTATTATTGGTGCAATATTGGATGGTAAAAGTCGTGATGAAAACATCAACCAAGCACATTAAGAGAGGAATAGGGCATGATGCTTTATTTTTTATAAGGAATAAAAATATACCTAAAGTGGGATCAGCTTAATGAATATAAGTCCTTTAAATGCTACACATGAGTGGCCATTAGTTGATAATTAAAAAAAGTTTCTTGATCACAGGGTGTCAAGTAAGTTCTAAATCCCTTGATTTATAGATAGTCTAAAGGGAAGATGGGTCATAGGTGGTGTGAAGGGTAATGGGTGATATGTATGATAACCTCATGTGAATTAGTTTTCCCTATCTATAGGTGGCCTAAGAATGGTAATAGACAAGTCCATGTCATATGCTAGATGTAGATTGATCAGTGTGGGAAGTCTACATGGGAAAGCCAATTATGGCTTCCAACTTATTATGTTGCTTGAAAGTTGATTATGGACTTAGAATTTGTTATGATAGTGGGTATTTTTCTTTATTATTATATATGGGAAGCTGATCGATATAGGAAGCTTCCATGAAATTGATTTACTTTTGACAAAGTTAACTCAACCATCCTCTAAGCTTATTGGCTTTGTTTTAATGTTCTTGATATTTATCTTTCAAGGGAGAAGTCTACCTTACATGTGGCAATTTTTATTTTATTTTTAGGTAGCTATCTTTCAAGGGAGTAGTCTACAATGCTTAAGATACTAACCTAATTAATTATTGTAAGATTAAATGTGTTTATACATGGACCAATCCAATTAGGTTTAGAGTTTTACCTTTATGAGGGCAAAATTTTACACAAGAAGGTCAATGATATGTGAAAGGGTGTGGTTTTGAGAGAAAGTGACCATGGGATTCCATCTTGTTAGAGATGAAAAGTATACATGAGAACCATGCTATGGGTAGAGCTGTGGTACCCATATTTAGGATTAGGCCATGATTGTGATGGTTAATCACATGGTTCTGTGTTGTAATCAATTGTCCTCAAAAGGGGAGGAGGAAGGTGGGTGAAGGTTAAAATCTCATAATCAAGGGATGAGCTTAAGTTAGACAAACAGGTGAGCCTAATCCTTCTTAAGTTAGGACCCGGAAGCACCATTGATTACCAAGCAACTAAACATGTGGAATTAAACCAAAATCACAAGTAACTAGAATTCAGAAATAACACAGAATATGAGAGACAATACCCAATTATATTAATACTCTTCCAAAAAAGAATTACAAATGAAGAGATGCCACACTCTTCCCACCTTACAGGCTTCCCACACCAAGTGTTCAGTAATTCACCTTCAAGAGCTCACTCTCTCAATTACGGTCCCAACACACAACTCAAACACAGAGTTGGTGTTCACCTCCACCAGCCAGTAACATCGTCAGTCAACCAGTCAGTAACAATACTGCCAGTACACTGAGTATACCCACATACTCAAATTGAGTACACAATGCACTCCAAGTAGATCTCCCATGAACTTGCAACACCCTGCAACTCAAATGATCTTACTTTGGAAGGAACTACCTTACCTTCCTCTTTGCTCTGCAACTAAGTACACACCGTACTCCAAGTAGATCCCACCTGATCTTGCTCCCTGTTGTGTTGCTGTCATCTTGATCCTGTTGCCACCTATAGATCAACCTGGTTCTGCACACCTATAA
The DNA here is from genome assembly GCA_037957365.1 of Torreya grandis. NCBI lineage: Eukaryota > Viridiplantae > Streptophyta > Pinopsida > Cupressales > Taxaceae > Torreya > Torreya grandis. The sequence goes on along the minus strand of JARHVA010005657.1, from coordinate 733,383 downwards.
ACCTTAGACCTCACACACACATACACCTACAGATCAATGATCTTACTTACACATGTAGATCTCTAAACATGGCCTGCACACCTGTTGACCAAGATCCTACATACATGAAGAATCCTTCTAATTCTCCAAACCAGCACCCATACCTGGCACTATGAGGAACACACCTTGCTCTCTTCACTCTGAAGGAGTTAATTTTTGCTCTCTTACTCTCTAGCACAAATTACAATACAGCCTATGAGTCTATTATATAGATCCCATGCAAACAATAATTAGACATCTAATTACAATAATTAGATCTATAGCTCAAGACTAAAATTAACCTTCTTCATGCAAACAACTGGTTCGTTAATGAACTGTCCATGAAACTCGCACTTCAAAACTACACAGGCGACCGACGTCGGTCCCTATCTGCCTGGGGGTGACCAACGTTGGCCGATCTCTAACCGTTGTCGGCATCTTCCTATCTCCACCTAATTGACGTCTATTGGCCTGACCGATGCCAGTGACTATGACACTCAGCACCCTCCTCCAATGTCTACATCAGTGAAGCTTTTAGCTCCACAACCTAACAATCTCCCACTTGGAGATAAACAATTGCACTGTACCTACACCTATACCCCATCTAATCTATTTCCTAGCTTGTATCCCTCTTCAAGCTCAACCTTAAAGACCAGCCACCACACAACCTGTGGTGCAACTCCTATCATCCAAGTAACCTGCCACATCCAAACCTACAAATCCATGTAGTGAATTCCTAACCCTGCATAGCATGTATACCTACTGCTGGTCCCTCTCAAATACCTGAGAAACCACTTCCCCGAATTGGCTCCTAACTCTCTGACAACTCCCACTACTAGGGAAAACTCAGGTCTATACCAGACTTCATGTGATTTCAGACACTGAACTATCCAGCCCTTGGTGTGCTCTAGTTCTGCATCCTACATATTGAACCTCGCTAACACCTAATTCACATCAGCTCCCACTGGAGACAAAATTAACTTGTGATCTTCCATGTCTCTCATGCCAAAGAATTTCACTGCTCCAAATTCCTCATGACATGCCACTGAACTAACCTTACCCTTAGCTCAGCAAAACCCTATATGTACGAACCTACTAGCTAGCATACCATCCACATATAGTAACAAGATAATGTTGCAATCATTATCCAATCTAGTAAGATAAACATAATGGTTACACTAACATTGACTAAACCCATGCTTTGTCATCCACCTGTCAAACCCTGTACCACTGTCCTACAACTTCCTCAAGACCATATGACCTGGCCTTCCGTCTCACGTGTCCATTCTCTCTATTCTTTAACTAAGGTATCCATTCATCTTTTAGTGCTTTCATACTAGCTAGCAACCCTACCAAATCTTCCAATTGGTTCTGCATCCTATTCATGCCATGCTCCCACTGTTTCCTGGATCCTTCCTACTCTGTAGTGAGCAACAAGTATAAAGAAGAGGAATAACAGATTTGAGGCTTACTTACCCTTTCAGTCCTCCATATGGGCATTTGAGACTCCTTAACAGCTTGTTATCCACCCAAAATTTGTTATAGTGACCGACCTCGGTCACCACACAATCTATATCCGACCGATGTTGATTTCATGCGACTATCCTTTCTATCGATGCCAGTTTTCTAACTGACATCGGTCTTACCTGGTCACTGACATCAGTTCTCTAATCGATGCTAGCATCCACCCTACCCAACACCACCGACTCTGGTCTACATATGACCGACATCAGCACCTATTTATTTGACACCAGTTCCCCATGATCGATGCTGATAACTATGTTCACCTGTGAGTGATGGCTTTTTACCTGTGAGCTTTCTTTGAATCATACCCATGTCCAAACTGCCCTGCTCAAAGTTACTCAATCCCATCCACTGATCTCTGTCCATCATCTCCTCTAGAAACACCAAGGCTTTCCAGTTCTTAAGTCTATCAAAGACATCTGACTTCCTCTTAAGAACATGCATCTCCTTCTTGCTCATGTGACCAAGCCTACAAAGCCACGTCTTTGCAAGAGAAGAAGAATCAGTAATATAAGCAAGTAGATAAAGAGTACCTATTTTCTTACCACATGCTAATTCAAGTGCATCCACTGTGAGAGTTTCTATGCATCTCTCATCACCCAACTTTCCTGAAGCAATTATCCTTATCTTCAGAACTGAGACCCGCATGACCTCCTTCAACACCCATGTGTTGGCCGCCTGCAATTTCAGCTTCACTTCCCCTTTGCCAATTCTTTGGCAAGGCACACCAGCCCCTAAATAAATCTTTCCAAAGTCTCCAAAGACCTTAACATGGAAAAATACTCTATTTCGAGCTGCATGGAAAGAGGCAACAGAATCTATAAAACAAGATTCTACTTTATCCAAGGAACATCCCAGAGCATCCTGTGCAATAACACCTACAACATCTGCTTCTTCAGTTCCTTCATGTTGATCCTGAACCAACCAACAATATTTTTTTACCTGCTCTTTCTTTCCATAACACCGTAATTGACCATTCATACCTTTGAATTCCTCCATTCTTAGTGTACTTTCTTCTACCGTTGCTATACTCCCACTCAATCAGAAACCCCTCAGAGTGACTTGTAATCAAACACAAAACCTACTCCTTGCAACCTTAGCTCTGATAACAACTGTTAGGACCCAGAAGCACCATTGATTACCAAGCAACTAAACATGTGGAATTAAACCATAATCACAAGTAACTAGAATTCAGAAATAACACAGAATATGAGAGACAATACCCAATTGTATTAATACTCTTCCAGAAAAGAATTACAAATGAAGAGATGCCACACTCTTCCCACCTTACAAGCTTCCCACCCAAGTGTTTAGTAATTCACCTTCAAGAGCTCACTCTCTTAATTACGATCCCAACACACAACTCAAACACAGAGTTGGTGTTCACCTCCACCAGCCAGTAACAACACCACCAGTCAACCAGTCAGTAACAATACTGCCAGTACATCGAGTATACCCACATACTCAAACTGAGTACACAATGCACTCCAAGTAGATCTCCCATAAACTTGCAACACCCTGCAACTCAAATGATCTTACTTTGGAAGGAACTACCTTACCTTCCTCTTTGCTCTCTAACTGAGTACACACTGTACTTCAAGTAGATCCCACTTGATCTTGCTTCCTGTTGTGTTGATGTCACCTTGATCTTACTGCCACCTACAGATCAATGATCTTACTTACACATGTAGATCTCCAAATATGGCCTTGCACACCTACTGACCAAGATCCTACATACATGAATAATCCTTCTGATTCTCCAAACCAGCACCCATACTTGGCACTGTGGCACTATGAGGAACACACCTTGCTCTCTTCATTCTAAAGGAGTTAATTTTTGCTCTCTTACTCTCTAGCACAAATTACAATATAGCCCATGAGTTTATTATATAGATCCCATGCAAACAATAATTATATCCGTAGCTCAAGACTAAAATTAGCCTTCTTCATGCAAACAACTGGTTTGTTAACGAACTATCCATGGAACTCATAGTTTGGAACTGCACAGGTGACCGATGTCGGTCCCTGTCTGCCTGGGGGTGACCGACATCAGCCGATCTCTGACTATCATCGGCATCTTCCTGTCTCCACCTGACCGACGTCAGTTGGCCTGATCGATGTCGGTGACTGTGACACTCAGCACCCTCCTCTAATGTCTACATCAGTGAAGATTTTAGCTCCACAACCTAACACTGTGGTACCCATATTTAGGATTAGGCCATGATTTTGATGGTTAATCACATGGTTCTGTGTTGTATTCAATTGTCCTCAAAAGGGGAGGAGGGAGGTGGGTGAAGGTTAAAATCTCATAATCAAGGGATGAGCTTAAGTTAGACAAACAGGTGAGCCTAATCCTTCTTTAATAAAAAAATAGATGTAGATGTGAAGCATTAAGAGGCTCAAATTCTATATTACCTTCGAGAGAGGATAAATGATAAGCTTTTGACCCATAATTATGGGCGATGATGTAGGGTCCAAGCCAATTAAAATCAAACTTTCTTTGTTTACTCTTCTCCATGTTGGTCATGTGTTGGTTTTTTTGTAGGATGAGATCTCTAATATTGAATTCCCATTGTTTGAGGTGCTTTTTATAGGCACATGTGATATTCTCTTGATAGATATGGAGGTGGGTGAGGGCTGCTAAATGACACTCATCAAGTAGATCAAGTTGATCTAAATGATGCTGACAAAAAATTTCCTTAGAAATGAGTTCCTTTAAAGATATGTGAAGAGAGGGGATTTGGACTTCAAGAGGTAACATTTCCTCTACTTCAAAGACTAGAGAAAAAGGGGTAGCATCCATAGAGGTTCAAATGCTAGTATGATAGGCCCATAAGGTGAAGGGGATGTGCAAGTGTCAATCTTGACCTGAAGCACTGACATTTATGGTTAATATTTTGCTGAGGGTTTTATTAGAGGATTTCATTTATCCATTTGATTGTGGTTGTTAAGGTGAGGAAAATCTTAAATCAATGTCAAATACATCACATAAACCTTGGACTTGCTTATTCTTGAAGGATTTACCATTATCGGTGATGATCTTATGAAGAACACTAAAGTGGCAGATGTTATGGTGGTTGATAAAGTCAATAATCTTTTCCACTTTGATAGAGATTAGAGGAATAGCTTCCACTCACGTGGTGAAGTATTTGTTGCCTGTGATGATGGAGATATGTCATTGCAAAGAATGGGGGTTAATTTCCCCATTGAGATCAAGCCCCCATTGAGAAAAAGGTCAAAACTCCTTAGATACTTGGAGGCTATTGCCTAGTGCATGATGTAAATTAGCATGTTGTTGACATTTAACACACTTTTTTATATAATCACAAAAATATTGGTTAAGAGTGGGCCAATAGTAACCAAGCTGAAGCATATGTTTAGCAACTGCTAGGCCACTAAAGTGTCCCCCATAGATCCCATTATGTGTTTCTTTGATGGCATGGGAAGCTTCATGGCTACATAGGCAATGAAGAAGGAGACTATCAAATACATGTTTGTAAAGGATTCCCCCTAATATGGTCTAACAAGATGTACTTTAAGAAAAAAAATTGTGGGCATTCCCAAAGAGGTTGGGAGGAATGATGCCTAGGTTAAGGTAGTTAAAATTTTGGTCATACCAAATGTCAAATGGGGATTCCTCCACATTACAAATGGTAGGGAGGTCAGATTGGCCATAAGAGGGTGTGGTAAAATGATGAATGGTGACAAATATTTTTTAATTGGAAGGCTAAGAAGGGATTTGAGAAGCAAGGCAGGCCATTTTATCCATAAATTTATTTGTATATCAGGCATCATATTGGACTAGGTAATGTTTGAATGATATTAAGAGTTTGTCAACTAAAAGTTTATATTTTTTCAAAACATCATTCTTACATTGATAGAATCCATTGACCTAGTTGACCACAAGATGGGAATCACCAAAGACATGGATTATCTTAATTCCCAAGCTTTGAGAAGCTCAGAGACCTATCATTAGGGCATCATACTCAGCCATATCATTGGTGCATTCAAAGTCAAGTTTAAAGGAAAGAGGAAGGGGTTCACCATTGAGACAAATGAGATTAACTTTGGCACCCCCTCCTTTTTGGCATTTTGAGCAATCGAAGAACATGGTCATTTGGTAGGTTATGACATCTTCTTGAAAAAGAGTCATGATAGACTCATCCAAAAAGGCAAGAAGATGTGGTTGGTTATTTTCTAAAGGAGCTTTAGCTAATTGATTAGTAATGACCTTAACTTTAATTGACTTTTTCTAGAGGAATTCAAGGTCAAATTTAGCTAAGAGCATGAGAAATTTAGCAATATGCTAATTTTGGTATGGTTTAGAGTGCATGTATTTGAGTGAGTCAATATTAGTGATGACATATTTTTTATGGTTAATAAGGTAGTGGAAAATTTTTGTGGACATGAAGATCAATGCTAAACAGAGTTTCTTACTGTGTGTATATCGAGTCTTGTATTCTATAAGCATATAGCTAATGTAGTAGATGGTTTACTCTTTATGTTCATCTCAATGAGCCAACATTACCCCTAGGGAAAGGTCAGTGGCAGAGATATATAGGTAAAATGGGTGGTCATCCTTAGGAGTGGTGAGGACAAGTGGTTTAAAAAGGTACCATTTGAGTGAATCAAAATCCTTTTAATAATCACTATTCCTTAAAAAAGAGACATCCTTCTTCAGAAGGTGATGGAAAGGTTGACAGTGATTCAAAAGTTGAGAAATGAAATGGTGAATAGATTGGAGTTTTTCATGTAGGCTACAGAGTTGCTTAAGGTTGGTTGGAGGAGGCATGTCCAAAATTACTCTAAATTTAGCAGGGTCTACTTTGATTCCATGAAGAGAGATGATAAATCCAAGAAACTTTCCTAAAAAGACCCCAAAAATGCATTACTTGGGATTAAGGTGAACATGATAATGCATGAGGCATTCAAATATGATGGTAAGAATAGTCAAGTGATATGTTCAAAGTTTGGATTTATCGAGAAGGTCATCCACATTGTCTTCTATAATTTTATAGATGATATCATGGAAGATATAAGTCATGGCACATTGGTAGGTTGCACCAACATTTTTTTAATGTAAAAATCATGACTCTATAGCAAAAGTACCCCAAGGGGTGGTAAAGGTGGTTTTATGTTGATCTTCAAGAGCAATCAAGATCTGATTATAACTTGAAAACCTATCTATGAGATATAACATCTCATGGTTGGTTATAAGATCAACAAACTAGTCAATGCTAGATAGAGAAAAGTCATCCTTGTGGTAAGTGAGGTTAAGATCATGAAATTCCACACAACTATAAATACACCTAGTGGATTTGGTGATAGGGATGATATTTAAGACCCATTGAGGGTATTCAATGGGTAGAATGAAGTTGACAGATAGGAGACGCTAAAGCTCTTCTTTGATGAGAAAGGCTATGCTAGGGTGCATGGATCGAAGCTTCTATTTGACAAGTTTGGCATCATGATGAATGACTATGTTATGGGTAGCAATGGTAGGGTCAATCTTGGGCATATCATTATAATACCAATGAATGTTATGCTATGGTCTTAGAGGAAAGAGGAGAGATCTTGAATTTCTTTGGTATTTAATGATTGGCCCAATTTGACAATATGGGGCTTATCTAGAGTGTCTGGGTTAATATCGATGGTAGATTCATTCAACATAGTCAAGGCCTTAGGAAGAAGGGATTTATGGATAGAATAATCCCTCACAATGAGGTAGGTAAGAATGGAATCATCATCTTGATGTCAGATGGTGTTGATGGTGAGAGAATCATTCTCTACCATTTTAGGATGTATGAGTCGAAGGACTTTGGTTTGACCACTCTTGTAGTTGATGAAGGGGCCCAAACTTATAGTATTGATTAAAAAAAGTTAAGAGGGATTATATCGAGATCTTCAAGTGGAGAAAGTAATTAGGTTGGCAAGGATGGGATATGTTCCTATATGGTGGCAATGAGTTTGGGTGAATTGGTGGATTCTTAAGGTGGTTCACACCTAAGGCCAAATGACTCATGAGGTTACAAAGTTTTTATATGAGGTAACTCATGAGGCCCTTATTCATAGTGATTGAGGCCAAATACTTTCCAAACACATCTATGAAGATATAACTTAGCAAACTCTAGTTTGCTAAGATAGGAAAATTTAGAGGTAAATGGTTGGATGGATGATGTAGTGGTGGGGGTTGGAAGTGGCCTATCAAGTCCCCCATAAATGAAATTCATTTGATGGTTAGGGAGACCAATGGGGATGATGGTTCAAATGTTAGGGTCGTAAGAAGGGTCATATCTGATATTCCCATATTCTTGGGGGTTAAGGAAGGCATCTAAGGCTAAGAGTATATATTCCCCAAAAGAAATATGTTGGAATGTGGTTGTCACAGGGTCTTCTATAGGAATCTAGGAAGAGGAGATAGATGAGCTAGTAGAAGCTTCATCAACATTAGGTGTGGAAATGTTATGGTTTTTAGCTAGTGAGGTTGTGTTGTTAGTAGATGGTTGTGAGGTAGATAAAGGAGGAAGAAGGATGTCATTGGGATGATATGTCATAATGCAAGATGTAAAAAGACTAGGGTCAACTTGGATAGTCACAACTTGCCTTTCATGTTCAAACTTGACACATCAATGTATGGTGTAAGGGACATAACGCATGGCATGAATCCAAGGGCACCTGAGTAAAATATTGTATTAGAATTATCTTTCTACATCATAAAAAAATTTGAGAATGGTATGGGAACCTACATAGATATAGAGGATAATTGTGTCCAAGCTAGTGGCCATTGTATCATTAAAGGAATGAAGGACCACTGTGCTTTCAGACATGATGTTTAGGGGTAAGTGCAGTTGGTCATAGGTATGGGAGGATATGATATTGATGATGTCTCCTCCATCAATCATCACCCTTTTGATGTGGATTTGATTAATGTATGTTATAATGAAGAGGGGGGATCAGGATCCTCTAGATGAATAGAAGGTATTTTTGAATCTTTAAAGGAGACAAGGTTTGAATTTCAAAGGGCCCCAACAAAGGCAGCAAGAGTTTGAGGGTCATTAGGTTGGACCTCAATGGATTGCAAGGCTTATATGAGTGTGTAGTAGTGATGGGGAGAGGTAGATACTAACTCGTATAAGATCATTTTTATTGGAGTTTGGTGAAGCTTCTTGAGGATAGCTTTTCAAATAGATATTGCATATGGGTTAGGGTATGGAGGGTTAGATGGGGAGGCACCTAAGATAGACACCTTGGGTTTGTTCAAAGATAGATATGGTAGGGTATTGTTTTCTTAGGAGTTCAAGGAGGAATAAGTCTAAGGAATGGATGCCTTAGCCTTCCCTTTATCCTTCTATTGGGCTCAAGATCGAGTAATCATGTGAATAATGTTGATAAGGGGATTTTTTGGCTTAGGTGGTTGCTTTGGTTCCTCCTCTTTACTTTTGGGTGAGATCAAAGGTTGGATGGGTTGAGTTGGTGGTTGGATTGATAATGGGAATGAAGGGGATTCATCTGATAATAAATCATCATCTATATATAGGTTATGAATGAGTGTTTGCAGAGCTTTACAATTTTTTGTGTCATGTCCTAGTGCCCTATGGTATGCACATATCAATTTATCATTGAACCAAGAGGGTTTGGTACGTGAAGGGTCAAAGGGTTTGATGGGTGGTAAGCTCAAGAAAGAAGTTTTTAATAACCACTGAAGAATGGTTAAGCAAGATTCATCTAAAGGTGGTAGATGTTTAGCGGTTTTTATTTTGGGTGTTGAAGTGGGAGGTTGTGTAGATGTAGGTTTGGTGGTAGGTTTCTTGGATAAAGTGGTATGCTTGGTTGATGGTTTTGGTTTAGGCATAATGGTTGATGGTCTAGTAGCAAAGGAGGGCAAGGTAGGTAACTTAGGAATTGTTAGTGTCATGGAAAAAGGTGCTTCAGAAAGTAAGTATAAAGGTGTGACCAATAAAGGTGGTGGGGTTTTGGTAAAAATGATGTAATTTATGTTTAAATTAGAGGGATGGGGACCCAAAATGGAGGGCAAGGTTGAGGAAGGTAAAATTTGTGGTTTTGGGCCCTTTGGTGATTTTAGCTCTTTGGTTGCTTTAGTTGTTGGTTTTGGAGGGTATTTGTTCACTTTTGTTGTCTTGATGGGTTTAGGTGTTGGAGGTTCAATCAATTTGGAGGAGGTTTTGGTTGGTTGGGTGGAGGTTTTAGTTAGTTTAGAAGGGCTAGGTTGGTCTACCAAAGAAGGCATTAGAAGTTCCAGTTTGGTTCCTTTACCTTTATCTTGACCTTTGATAGAAGATTTTGCAATTAGAGGTTGGGTGGATGGATTCATATTATCTTGTGAGATAGCTTCCAAAGAGGGGATAGATGGTTATATGATAGGGGAGGTAGGTGTGGTATCCTCCAATGGAGGTGTACATATGGTTACTTCCTTTGTTTGGGTGTCCAAAGGAATAGAAGGCAATCTTTTTTCTTCCATTAGAGGAACAGAGAAATAAGTGGTTGAGGTAACATTTCCTTCATCAATGGGTTCATTAGTAACCATATTAATATTATGTGCCTCATGAGATGATTCAAGTTTATTTTCATGATGAGGGGTAGAAGGAGCATGATTAGGGAAAGGCTTGCAGAAGATGTTGAGGGCTTGGTTCAGTCATGCATTAAGATTGTCTAATATAAGCTCTCCCTTGTCAATGAGGGATTAGATAATGAATTTAAAGGTATTTCAACTATTGATGTCATGTCCTATGACTTGGTGAAAAGTGCAATGGTCATTCTCATTATACCAACAGGGCACAAGGTGAGAAGAATCAAACTATTGGGGTTGTTTAATTGTTGGAAGTTGGATGATATTGGCTTTTAATAACTTTTCCAAAATAGAAGGAAAAGGCTCCCTAAGTGGATTCAATTGCTTATTATTATTCCAAGTTTGATTCCTTTGATTTTGGTTTGAATAATTATGGGATTCATAGGTTTGGTTCTATTGTTCCCAAAATCTGTCACTCAATTTTGGGGACAACATATCAGTTATTTTGGCCCTGCAGGCCAAAATTCCCTCTTACCTTCTCAAAAAATGTTTTGAGCATTCAATTTCTTCAATTATTCAAGCATTTTCAGCTAAGGAACTCACAGGTTCAATGGGTTCAAAGGTTCAATGACATCGGCAGACTTCAAAAGAGTTAAGCGCTTTGACAAGTTCAAAGTTTAACCGCTTCAAAAAGTTCAACAGCTTCAAAGGACTTAAAGAAAAGAAGGCTTCAAAGAGTAAAGGTTAAATGGTTGAACCGTTGAACCTTGAACCAAAATGGTTCAACAATTTCAAAGGTTCAATGATTTCAATAAGATCAAAAGACTTAAATGAAAGAAGACTTCGAAGAAGAAAGATTGAACCGTTGAACTTTAAACCAAAAGAGTTCAAAGTTCAAAGGTTCAATGAGTTCAATAAAGTTTGAAAGACTTAGAAGAATAAAGGATTCGAAGAGCTAAGAAAGAAAGATTGAACCATTAAACCTTGAACCTCAGAAGGTTTAAAGTTTAAAGGTTCAACGAGTTCAATAGAAGAGAAAAGGATCTAGAAACTTTGAAAGACCAAAGGATTCCAAGAAAGAGAATGAACCATTGAAATTTGAACCAAAATGGTTCAAATTTCAAAGGTTCAAAGGTTCAAGGAATTTCAAATTTTGAAAAGAAGATTTGAGCAAAGGAAGGAAGCGAAAGATTCTAGAGACAAGTTTGAAGAGATGGTTCAGTGGATTGAACAAAAGAGTTGATTGAACCAAGGAGCTGATTGAATTGTTGAACCATTAAACCAATGAACTCTCATTGTTCAAAGGTTCGAGGTTTAACATGGTTCAAGTGACCAAGAGACCAATGATGTCCCTGTAGATGTCAAATTCAAGGTAATAAAATGCCCATTTATTTTCAAATGTAGCATGGACCTAAAAACAAACTCAGTGACCAGCGAAAGAAGAAGCCAAAAGAGCCTACAAAAAGGAAAGGAGATAGCTTGAGAGATTAGATCATGAAGAAAAGGAAAAAATATAACAAGGAAAGAGGGAAAGACTAGAAATATCTATGCAAGAGTTATTTCTAGTTGGTGAAACAGTCCACCAAGTATACATTTGAGTGCGCAAACATTCAAATGTGCAACCCATTTTTCTCCCTTTGAATAAAAGTGAGTGGATAGCCACATACATATCTAGAAAAATAGACTAGATGACCCAGACTTTGGAGGAGACATTTGAGATGAATTGACATGCCACAGTTAAGGCCGATGCCCTATTCTAGCCTGGCCCCTTGACAGAACTAAAAATTCAATCAAGACATTGAATGCAGCATGGGCCATTTTTTGAAACAAAGTGCCAAGTCTTTCTTGGCGGCTATATATTATAATCTTTTATTTTATGCAAAGGAGATCTCTCTGTTATAAAAGCAAAACTCTACCCAAATTGAAAGGCATTTCCTAAGACTTTGAGCTCAAATTGTTAATCATATTTATTTATTTGAATGAGAAAGCAAGTGACCTTTCAAACTTTGCACTGAGATAGCTTGTGTTGTTCAGGGAATTATTCTTATTTTATGTTTCTTAAACACCATCTTGTCCATTTAATTAAGCAGAACTAGTGGAAGTAATCTGAAAAGTGTCCTAAAGCCAACTATAGGAGACTTTGTGCTACTACAATTCTCTTTAGCATGTTTGTTTTTCTATTTCTGTGTAAAGGATCCTAGGATGAATTTGTGCCCCCATTGTCCTTCGTATATTTCACTCTTTGGCAATTGAGGTGGAGACTTTGTGCTACACTTCATACTGTTGTGTTACTACACCCTATTACTTTTACTACCAGGAAGGAATCTAGCTATTGACTGAGTATTACTTCTGAAAGAAGAGAAGTACCTCTAGCAATCACCCAAGATTTCTCTTTTGATTTGTGAACATCATCTCTAAAAAAAGAGAGATGGATGGAGTTGTCTTACCCCTGAGTGTTATTTTCTTCTTATATTTATAGTATTTAGCACCTCATATTTATAGGGAACCTCCCCTTGATGAGAGGAGAGATTTGTCCCCTTTTGATGTGGTAGACCCCTTTTGATGTGGTAAACCTGCACATTTGGCCGATCAATCTCCCTATGTTGTGGTGGAAACACCAATTTTGCCCATCAGTTAGCTGGTGACAAAATATTCACCCAACAATTTTTGGTGACTCAGCTAGGGAAGAATTGGCAGTTTCAGTTCTTTTCCTTATCTATTTTCTCCACTGGGGACACAGTAATTTTGCACAATTTGAAGCCTCAAGCTTTAGATTGAAGCATCACCTATGTCTTATCCATTATCATTATAGCCTTATCCATTTCCATTATATACTCTGAGCTTCGAAGCTAGAGATGATGGAGATTGAGTGTTTCATTTCAAAAGTCAATTCTCTACTAATTCCATGCCAATAGTTTTTGGTGACTCCATTCGGGATCATTTTGTGCAGTTTGAAGCCTCAAGCTTTAAATTGAATTAGTCCCTATCCTTATCCATTTAAGCTTTATAATCTAGCAACTCCATAGTATATGAGAAACTAGAGATCCAAAGGTATTGTTGAACCTATTTTTGAGTTAGTGCAATTGAGCAATTTTGAGTTGTTTCCTCCGCAATCTCACCTCCAATGAACTAAGAGTCTTCCTCCTACCATCCCTAGGTCACCAATACAAGTCAGATCTTCTTTTTCCTCTGCTAGTAGAACTTTGCCTATACATACTCCACCCAAATTTGTTATTCCCCCTTTCCATAGTCATATAATGGTGGTTCAAGGCCCTTGGGGTAACTCTTTTGGTCCACTCAATTTAACTCCACCTCTACATGAACTGCCTCATAGTTCTAGGAAGAATTTTCCCAAGTTCTTTGGCAATGGGAGAGTTCATCTAGATGAACATATTGCAGCCTTTAGAATAGGTTGTGGTGTGATAGGTGTCAAATACAAAGATATAGCAGTTAGGTTGTTCATAGAAACTTTACAAGGCATTATTGCAGACTGGTTCTATCCTCTACATGCCAAGACTATGATTGACTGGAACACTCTAAAAGCCAAATTTGAAGCAAGGTTCAAGCTTGTAGGAGATGTGCATGCCCTAGTGGACCAACTCACATAGATGTAGAAGGAGCCTCATGAACTTATGAGAGACTTCATATCCAAGTTCGACAACCTAAAGAATAGGATCCCTATAATTGCTCAGCTAACAACTGAGAACCTTAAATGTTTTTTCATCAATTCTCAGCTTCTAGAAGTGAGTTTTCTATTGAGATAGGCTAGCCACATAGACCTTATTGCTGCTTAGGATTTGGCCACTGAGGTGGAAGATGATCTTATCTTGGCAGGGAAGATAAGGAGAGATCTTAACAGAGGCAAATCTTCTTCATCCCCTGAATATCCATCTATAGTCACCACTGATCCAATGGTGCCAAAGTTGGCAAATGAGTTGCTAGCTCTCAAGAAGCAAATGGTGCAAGGGATGTCTTCTAATCCTTCATACAGAGATATACCAAGGAGAACATTTCCAAATTAGTCGTACCAAGGCAATGCTACCAAGAATCAAGGGCAGCCAAATCGCCTTCCTCCCCCACATGGGAAGCTTGCGATTGAAGCACCTCCAACCAATTTAGCAGTTGGATATCTTGAAATAGAATCTGATTTCTCTTTCCAACTCGAGTTGAACCTAGAAGATGATGATGATCTCTTTGCAGCAAACTAAGAAGAATCAATTGGTGACTCCAACATTGGTTTCTTGAATTACTAGGAAGAAGTCACAAGCAAGTCAGAAGCATTTGATGGATCATACATTATATTTACCCAGTCCCAAAACTAGTCAGTCCAACAAGTTAATAAGGGAAAATCAGGGGAGTGATCTCAACCAACAATTTCAAATGCTAAATGGGGGACTACTCTGCCTTTTCAATCAAAGGACCTAGTGATTGTGAAAAAGGTAAGTACATCAAGCATTCTTGCACCTTCTACTTCAAATTCGCAGACCAATACCACCCCTCCTAAAAACTAGAAGGATGAACTACCTTCCCCTATTCTTAATTTATTTCAAACATTTGACATAATTGACCATGTTAAGAAAACCAAAATTTAAATATCTGAATTTGAATTCCTGTAATCTAACCTTGAGTAGTTGGATAAGTTGGTTCAATGTGTAAAGAATCAAACCATCCCTGTAGGACAAGATGTTATAAAGGTAGCTCATGATCCCCCAAGGAACATGTCCACCCTAAACAACCTTGTCATTACTCCTACTACTCTTGGGAGGATAGAACCATTTTATGTTTCCCTGGTGATAAATGGACACTAGCTGAACAACTGCATCATAGACTCAGGTGCATCTGACAACGTCATGCCTACCAAAATGGCATAATCTCTTAGTCTCACACTAACCAAGACATTTGAGAGATGCTTCTCCATGGATAAAAAATAAGTGCCACTATTGGGACAAATCAAGGATGCCCAGTTTGCATTTACAGCATTTCTAGAAAAGAGGATTAAGATGGCAGTCCTAGTGGCCAACGTCCCAGCCTCCTAAGACTTTCTGCTTGGACAAAATTTCTGCAAGGATGTTGGTGGTGAGTTGAGCATGGACATGTCTAAAGTGAGGATCTCGATCAAAGGTGTCATGCAGAGGTTGCTCCCTGAAAAGGAGGCAAAATATGTTGTCACTCATACATCAGCACCTGAATCCCAAATTTTATTTGAGTCTTCAAGCAGGGATAATTATTTTTTGTCTACTGAAGATGTTCCTGTTACAACAGATGAAAGTCCTATAATTGGTAATCTAAAAATTGATTTAAATAAGACATTAGAAGAATTGGTAGGGCACAGTATAGATGAAAAAGGATCTTCCCTCTCTAATGAAGAAAAATCTAATAGAAGATCAGTTTCTGATGATGTTTAGATCATGGAATTCAATGGCAACAATTCTTCTACCAGTTCTAGAGCTAAGATTATTCTAATATCTCCTCAAGGAGATATTTTTCCTTTTTCATACAAGTTGCAGTTCAGCAACACTGACAACATTGTCAAGTATGAATCTATGTTACTCAGGTTGAAGGTAGCTCAAGACAGAGGTGTTAAACTCCATGCTAAAGGAGATGTTAAACTGATGGTTTGTCAAGTGAGGAACCTGTGTCAAATCAAGAACAAAATATTGCACCATTATCACAATTTGGTATGGGACTGTATTAAAATTTTTGATGCTTTCAATATATCTGTAGTGCCCATAGAGCTTCATAGTCATGAAAATTCATTGGCTATCCCTACAAACTTCATGGTTTCTCACCCTGATTTCAAAGATAATAGGTACTCTATCAAACTAGTCTTTCAACCAAGTGTGCCTAATAAAGCTAACCATTGGTAGGGGTTTGATGTTGACAATCAAATCATGTGCTTCATTAGACTAGAAAAGCAATAAGCTATGGTAGTGGACTATACTATTTTGCACCAAAGTCAAGAAAAGAAACTCTTTACCAAGAAAGAAAGGATTTATGGTTTTCATATTGGAGACCACATCTTGCCATCGGGCAAGAAGAGAGAACCAAAAGGAGTGCATAGAAAATATGATTCATGGTGGAGAGTTCCATTCACCCATCACTGATTCTAGGGAGAAAATGGTTTCTTGCTGGTTTATCAGGATGGAACACCATTTTCATTACCTCACAGTGGGTAGCATCTGAAGCACTTCAATTCTTGAAGTATCAAATAAGTTCAGTTGTATATTTGTATAGTTTTTAGTTCTATTTTGTGTTGTTCATTTTCATTTCTTTTTAGTGCCTTTCTTTTTTGGGTAGCATGACTCCATAGTCCAATGGCATACTTAAAGGCACTGGAGATTCTAAATTCTACTCCCTTCGATTATTTTTACAATCAATGGAAGTTCCCCAACTAGAGCCAGTTGTTGTTCCCAAAATCTGTCACTTATTTTTGGGGACAACATATCAATTATTTTGGTCCTATAGGCCAAAATTCCCTCTCCCCTTCTCAAAAGATTTTCTAAGCATTCAATTTCTTCAATTATTCTAGCATTTTCAGCTAAGGAACTTGCAGGTTCAACAGGTTTAAAGGTTCAACGACATCGACAGACTTCAAAAGAGTTAAGCACTTTGGCAAGTTCAAATTTCAACTGCTTTAAAAAGTTTAATGGCTTCAAAGGACTTAAAGAAAATAAGGCTTCAAAGAGTAAAGGTTGAACGGTTGAACCATTGAACCTTGAACCAAAATGGTTCAACGAGTTCAATAAGATCAAAAGACTTAAACTAAAGAAGACTTCGAAGAAGAAAGATTGAACTATTGAACTTTGAACCAAAAAAGTTCAAAGTTTAAAGGTTCAACAATTATAATAAAGTTAGAAAGACTTAGAAGAATAAAGGATTTGAAGAGCTAAGAAAGAAATATTGAACTATTGAACCTTGAACCTCAAAAGGTTCAAAGTTCAAAGGTTCAATGAGTTCAATAGAAGAGAAAAGGATTCACAAACTTTGAAGGACCAAAGGATTCTGAGAAAGAGAATAAATTGTTGAACTTTGAATTAAAATGGTTCAAAGAGTAAAGGTTCAAAGGTTCAAGAAATTTTAATTTTTGAAAGGAAGCTTTGAGCAAAGGAAGGAAGCAGAAGATTCTAGAGACAAGTTTGAAGAGATGGTTCAGTCGATTGAACCAAGGAGCCGATTGAACCAAGGAGCTGATAGAACCATTAAACCATTAAAACAATGAACTCTCATGGTTTAAAGGTTCGAGGTCAATGTGGTTCAAGTGACCAATGATGCTCCTGTAGATGTCAAATTCAAGGTAATAATATGCCCATTTATTTTCAAATGTGGCATGGACCTAAGAACAAACTCAGCGACCAACTAAAGAAGAAGCTGAAAGAGCCTGCAGAAAGGAAAGGAGATAGCTCGAGAGCTCAGATCATAAATAAAAGGACAAAATACAACAAAGAAAGAGGGAAAGACTAGAAATATCTATGTAGGATTATTTCTAGTTGGTGAAATAGTCCACCAAGTATATTTCTGAGTGTGTAAAGATTTAAAGGTGCGGGCTATTTTTCTCCCTTTGAATAAAAGCGAGTGGACAGCTGCATACATATCTAGAAAAATAGACTAGATGACCCAGACTTTGGAGGAGACATTTGAGATGAATTGACATGCCACAGTTAAGGTTAATGCCCTATTCTAGCCTGGCCCCTTGACAAAACTAAAAATGCATTCAAGGCATTGAATGTAGCATGGGCCATTTTGTGAAACAAAACACCAAGTATTTCTTAGTAGCTATATATTGTAATCTCTTATTTTATGCAAAGGATATCTCTCTGTTATAGAAGAAAAAGTCTGCCCAAATTGAAAGGCATTTCCTAAGACTTTGAGCTTAGATTGTTAATCATATTTCTTTATTTGAATGAGAAAGCAAGTGACCTTTCAGACTTTGCACTGAGATAGCTTGTGTTTTTTAGGGAATTATTCTTATGTTTTGTTTCCTGAATACCATCTAAACTATTTAATTAAATAAGTAGAACTAGTGGAAATAATCTAAAAGGTGTCCTGAAGCCAACTGTGGGAGACTTTGTGCTGCTATAATTGTCTTTAGCGTGTTTGTTTTTATATTTCTATGTAAAGGATCTTAGGACAACTTTTTGCCCCCATTTTCCTTCGTATATTTCACTCTTTGGCAGTTGAGGTGGAGACTTTGTGCTACACTTCATCCTGCTGTGTTACTACACCCTATTACTTTTACTACCAAGAAGGAATCTAGCTGTTGACTAAGTATTACTTTTGAAAGAAAAGAAGTACCTCCAATAATCACCCAGGATTTCTCCTTTGATCTGTGAACATCATCTCTAAAAAAAGAGAGATGAATGGCATTGTCCTACCCTTAAATGTTATTTTCTGCTTATATTTATAGTATATAGCACCTCATATTTATAGGGAACCTCCCCTTGATGAGAGGAGATATTTATCCCCTTTTGATGTGGTAAACCTCCACATTTGGCTCATCAATCTCCCTATGTTGTGGTGGAAACACCTATTTTTCCCATCAGTTAGCTAGTGACAAAATATTCACCCAACAGGTTCCTTGGGTTCTATTGGTTGGTAGATGGTGGTGGCATGACTTTGAGAATAATAGCATTGGTAGTTGATTTGTTTTTAGTGTTGGGATTGGTTTGGTTGTGTGGTTTGAAAGAAGAGGGCTCATTGGGTTTTTAAGTTGGGTTCTTTTTCTTTAAATTTAATCTTCCCTCATTAATGGCTTTGTTCTCTAGTTTGTGAGCCATGGTAAAAACTTCATTGAATGTCTAGAAGCTTTGGACACACAATCACCTAGGATTTCTCCTTTGATCTGTGAACATCATCTCTAAAAAAAGAGAGATGGATGGCATTGTCCTACCCCTAAATGTTATTTTCTGCTTATATTTATAGTATATAGCACCTCATATTTATAGGGAACCTCCCCTTGATGAGAGGAGATATTTATCCCCTTTTGATGTGGTAAACCTCCACATTTGGCTCATCAATCTCCTTATGTTGTGGTGGAAACAACTATTTTTCCCATCAGTTAGCTAGTGACAAAATATTCACCCAACAAGTTCCTTGGGTTCTATTGGTTGGTAGATGGTGGTGGCATGGCTTTGAGAATACTAGCATTGGTAGTTGATTTGTTTTTAGTGTTGGGATTGGTTTGGTTGTGTGGTTTGAAAGAAGAGGGCTCATTGGGTTTTTAAGTTGGGTTCTTTTTCTTCAAATTTAATCTTCCCTCATTAATGGCTTTGTTCTCTAGTTTGTGAGCCATGGTAAAAACTTCATTTTTCAAGAAGCTTTGGACACACAATGTGGATGAAATGTGTTTTGCACATAACCAACTGAAGATCTCTATAAGCTCATGTTGAGGCAATGAAAAGGAAATTTGCTTGATTAGGCTCCTCTAATAAACCAAAAAATTGGTAATAGATTCATCTTCAAATTTTTGAATGGAGTAAAGGTCAATAATAGAAACTTTCTTAGATAAATTGATCGAAAAGTGATCCAAAAAAATTTGGGCTAGTTGGGTGAAGGAGAAGATGGAGTGTTTTGGGATGGCACTATACCAATCTAATTCCAGTCTAGATAAGGACATAAGAAAGGTATGGGGAGAAGAGTGTCATCATGGGCAATCAAGTAACATGCATGCCTAAATGCTCTTAAATGTTGTTGGGGGTCCTCCTTTCTTTGAAATTTAGAGAATTTTGGCAATTCCCATTGTGGAGGATATGGTCAAAGAGGGACAGATGGATGGATGGGTTCACTACAAATTTGGTCATAAGAGATAAGTATATGTGATCTTGAGATAGATGACTCAATAATAGTCATTTTATCCATTAGCATCTTGACCAATTCCATTTGGGGTTGTTGGGTTGGATAGGTATATGACACATTTTGTTTGGGTTGGGTGACATGGGAATAACTAGTGGATGGTTGGGATGATGTCACATGTGTGTGTGAGGTCATGTAAGATTGGGTGGAATTTTAAGGTATATATATTTGTGTGTTAGGAATATTATTGATAAGGTGTCATGGGTGTGTGTTGGAGGGTTGATGTTGTGGGGTTTATATATGGCATAAAAGTGATTAGTGGGTTAGTTAGTTGAAGGTGGGTAGTGACCAAAGTGCTTATAGGGGGAATTATTTATGGTATGGAGAGTACCATGTTATAAAATGGGGTTGAGGTTGGTATATTAGTTAAGCTGAAGGGAGTGGTAGAAATAGGTATGAAAGACATCGCACTACAAAAAGGGGTAAAAGTGACAAGGGGTAAAGTTGAACCAACATTAGAGGTATGGGTTGGGTAACAGGTGTTTAGGTGGTGGTTGTAGATGGACCAATGGTAGAAGATGAGCTTGGATAATATAAGGGGTGGGATGATGCAACACTAACCATAAGGTGTTGTGGCATACCATAGGGTAGATCCATGGGAGGAACTGAAGCCATCGAAGTATGGTAGGATAAGGTATTAAGATAGTATTGTAAAGTAAGTAGATTGTTGTCTAAAAATATGGAAATATATGAATTACCTTCAAGGATTATTGTAGGCACCGTAGGTGGGGGATAATGGTGCAATGAAGCAAGGGGTGATCTATCAATGTTTGAGATATAATCCATGGATGAAGATGAATAAGAAAATGGTGGTGGGTTGTTCTGGTTTTTCACTTGTTGTCTAGTTAAGACCATATGAGAAATTTAGAAATAGATAATGAACCTCTTTCCTCACACAATGACAAAACAAAGAAAAATTGAAAGCAAATAGAGCACACACTAAAAGTGAAATTAATTCTAGGATTTATTTTAAACCACTTTTTGCTTATGCCTTAAAGAATGTGAAAGGGGAAATTGGATTGTAAGTAAGGTACTATAAAATTAATATAAGGATAGTTTTGGGTTGAATTTTTATGCTCAAATAATCTAAACTAGATCAGGTATATGACCTGATACTAGGGGCTTGCTATAATATCCCTTCGAATATCAAAACAAAAGCTCCGAATTGCTTATCTAAATTTTTGCAAAATATCTTCAAATAGATAAATAAATCACAGTATAAATTCTTATTTATTTGCTCATAAGCTTACAATAGAGATCCTCTGTCAAGTATACAAAGAATATTGAAAGTACAGCCTTAATAGCCTGAATATTTCACAAACTAGTCTGAATCTGGTACGTCTTGGCCTGCTGTGTAAAAAAAACACAGTCGCTGACGTCAGTTATACTGCCGTCGTCAGTCGACCCGTAGTCGTTAACTTGCCGACGTCGGTAATATGTCGACCGATGTCGGTCTCTGTAGGTCCCTGTTTGCCGATGTCGGTGCCTGAACTTTTTGTAGATGCGTATGAATTTTCACGGATCTGTACGGAAGTCGTACGACTGCTGATATCACACAACCTGTATGCTTGATCCTGATCTATAGAATTATGGGCTAATACAAAGATCTATATCTGGATAATTCTTGAATCAAAACCCAAAATAATGAAAATACCTGTAAACCCTTGTGATAGCTTCTATGTGAAGTTATCTCTCAAACTTGTAAACACCTGTGATAGCTTCTGTATGAAGTTATCTCTCAATTTGGCAATAGATCGACTGATCTTTCACAACCTCTGAATCGCACACAATGAAGAGTTGACGTTCTTCAATGCAAATGGAATCCTGGAACCCTTGGCTCAGTCTTCACAAAAGCATTTCTTAACAATAATCAATATCAATAATCAAATCATACCATCAAATCTCTCCCATGAGAAACTCTTATACCCTTCCAAAGGTGTGCTTGCTAAAATTAGATTTCCTCAAATTAGAACTTGGGGTTCTAAAATTAGAATTCCTCAAATTAGAACTTGGGCTTCTTAAATTAGAATTTGGGTCTTAAAATTAGACCAATTAATTAATAATTAATAATTAATTAATTCTAATTTAAAATTAGACCAAATAATTAATTAATTAATATCTAATTTAAAATTAGACCAAATAATTAATATTTGATTAAATCAATCAAATATTAATATCTCCCTCAATACATGTCAGATCCTCAAACCGTCTAAAGCTGGTGAACCAGGGAGTGATTCTGCACATGACCATATCAAAACAAGGGTGCTCCGCTATATGTCAAATATCTCTAAATAATAGGAACTTAGGCCCAATGTGTCTAAAATAACCTGAATGAGAGCCAACTATAGGAATTCTATAAATCAAAGCCAAGCCAATCTCCATCATGACCCTCTATCCATCCAATCAGCCTACAAAGGTTGCATAATAGGCTAATCATCAAGCCTATCAATGTCCACGAAAAAGGGGACATGACACTTGCTCCCCTCACTTTACAATCCTACAGCCAGTGCAAGTGCTTAGCCAATATATACCATTTGTCTAGAGTTTATACTCTACCAGAGAATGGAGTGGGTCTTCCCCTTGGTGATTAATCCAAGTGAGATCTCCAAATAGGGTAAGGTGATCCAAATGTTTATAAAATCCTAATGGGCCTTGTCTCAAATAAGTTTTGATATTTAATTTGTATGTGTGGTTTGGTAGTGTAACATATGTATGTTATAATTAATTCATAATGCATTTAACTAATCTAGGTGAGCTAATCATTGAGCAAGAAATACCATGAATGCACTCAATTTAACCCAAAATAATAACTTGGTGTATTTTCATGCAAACAAGGAATAGCTAAAATGCACTATAATGCAAGATGTAAAATGTAACCTATCCCTAGGATGAAAACCTTTTTTTTTTCTTTTTTGAAAAAGAAGAAAAGAAAAAAAAATCTTTTTTGGAATTTAGATATTAAAAAAATACAAGAGCATTGAAATTTAAATAAATTCAACTATATGCCTAAAAAAATACAAACCCATAAGGGGTCCCACTAGGCATGCTAAAATGTTTCTATCTAATTTTTTGCTTTTTCCTAAGTGTGAAAAGAAGAAACTAGTTATGAAGGGTGTGGAAGAATACCTATTAAAGTACATGTGTTGGATCCAAGTGATTGTGGATATATCCTCTTTGTCTAGGTAATAATTACCTACAAATAATAAAACACTAAAATAAGCTTGTTTGTTAGACAATTAGATGGGTGGATTGCCTAGTGTGAACTAGATCCTAGAAGCAAAAGCTTTCTAGGAGGCTGTCAATCCACCTACTTTAAAACTTAAGTTTAATGAATAAAAATTATATAATTTTTATTAAATGGTATAAAAATAAAACTAATAATAAAAAATAACATCAAATTAATTAAATTCTTTGCTAAGATGACCAAAATGAAGCAACTAGTTGGGATGATGCTAATGCTGAAAATTGGTCTAGTCAAAATGGTGGTTTCTAATTTGATAAAATGGCAATGGTCAAAAGGATAGCTTAGTTAGGTTTGGAAAATGGTTAATGCTTAACATATATAAATATATAAATGGGTAAATTGGGAAAATATGACAAAGGAGGAAGATGGTAAATGGGGTGAAGGTGGAAAGGGGTAAGAAAAAAGGTAAGTGGGATGAAGCTAACAAAGAAGGTAAGGGGATAAAAGGGATAAAGGGAAAATAAAAAATAAGGGGTTAAAGTATGAGGTTTATAGATCAATAAATAATATTCCAAAGGCAAGAAAGTAATTGAAGTCAAATATATAAAATATACAAAAGGAAAGACTACCTTCTGAGCTTGAAAAAGAGTGTTGATGTTGATGATGGTTGATGAAGATGGAATTCTACAACATACAACAATTCTAGTAGAGCTTCATTACATCAAATTATTTTCCTTCCAAGATGATGATGACCTATAAAATTATGATGACCTCCAAAATTATAACCTCCTTCAAAAACCTTAAGTAATATGTTAATGGCCAAAGACTAACTTGAAACTTAACCTTAGGTGAAGGAGAGGGGGGGTATTTATAACATTTGTTGTGAAGAAACATGAAAAAAAGAGGAATAGTGAATCAATTATAATTTTCCAAGTGGGTATCATAAATAATTCAAGGATGAGGTTGTTCGGATTCTCACCTTGATCATAAGTCTCCCATTTGGGTCGGTGTGTCTCCCACCTTGCACATGAATCCAATTTTGAATGGAAATCATGCACATGGGTTTAAATGAGAATTATAGACTTTTAACCACTATTTAGTTTCTTCATCCAAGCACTTAAAGAGGTTTCACACCAAATGTGGTACCATTTTCCATATGGTGCATGAATAGTAAAATATGTGGTTGGTGGGGATTCCCATTTGGGTTGGTGAGTATTCTACTTTGCACATGAGTCCATCTTTGAATGGAAATCATGCACATGGGTTTGAATGAGGCTTAAAGAATTTTAACCACTCTTTATTGTCTTCATTAAAGAACTTAAAGATGCATCACACTAAATGTGGCACTATTTTCCATGTGGTGCATGAATATTTAAAGATGGGGTTGGTATGGATTCCCATTTGGGTTAAGAAGTCAAAATGGGTGCTCTTTATCTTTCTCAAAGCACTAAAGAGGTAGGTATCTTATTTTGAAGCATAATTTCATATGTGAAGGAAAAATTCATGTTTAATTATGTCTTATTTAACTAAAATTTTCCATATTTCAAGAGGGGGGCTTGTGATGCTTAAATGAGGTCACTAAGCACATTGGGAAAGGGTCCTAGGTAGGGTATGATTTCCCACAACAATCCACATCACTTCTAATCCATGTCACTTGCTATATTACCTTCCATGTCACTTATCATGTCACATGTAATATCACTTTCCATGTCACATGCCATGTCATCATGAATAGTGATAGTGGGTCCCACAGTGAATAGTGATAGTGAATAGTACTTTTGAATAGTACTTTCAAATAGTGATTTTGAATAATATTATGTGACTAGAAGAATAGTTATTTGGTTAGGTGAAGAGGGGTTTGTTAAGGGTTAAAAAAATTTAGGGGGTCTTAGGGGGTCTCGAGGTATTTAGTCATCAAAAATTTTAAGCGTGTAGTTTTTTAGTGTCTACATTGATCACCAAGAAGACCACTTGTCATTTAACATGTCAAAAAAAAGGGGAGTTTCAAGAAGATATTCAAGGTGTAAATCATGAATTTCAACCCTCCACATCACTTGGAGAGTTTTAGAATCTTTAGAATATCTACACATGGCCTCTTGGACCTATTGAGGTAGTTATATAAATCTTATTCTTGTTATAACTCACATGACATTTATCTACCTTCTCTCTCCTACACTCTTCTTCTCTTCTCTCACACTTGTGTTATATATTTAGCCACTTTAGCTTTGAAATGTATCCTCTACCTGAGTATGGAAAATTCTTTCTCATTTGAAGCCTTTGAGAAATAAAGAAATATCTAGTTTATCTTCTCCATAAGTTGTTTCTAATGTGTATGTCAAGTTAGTTAATCTTGTTAAGTGATAGTTTATATTCCTTAGCATGTTGTCCTTTATTGCATCCATATTCATCTTTGAAAGTTTGTTATAGGTCTCTTGAAGTGCTCTAATGAAGCTTTCATGAGTATTAGTGAGTTTTCTATCCACTAGTGTCAATTCATGACCTTGGGTTTAGTCTTTCTAGCTTAAGTTAGCTTCACAAACCTCCTTGAGAAATATTAATGCAATGATAGTTTTAGAGTGGTGGAATATGCATATTAGGCTTGTGTTTGAAGGGTAATTATAATTTATTGGTAGTGCTTAGGTTAAAATTGGTGCATCACCTTTTTAGGATAGGTTTACTTTTTTTTATCTCTCTCCTTTTTCATCCAAATGAGCTCGTAGTTTAGGTGATGAGCTTCAATAGACAAAAAAATGGATATAGCCCTTAAATCTAGAGGTTTACCTCTACTATACGCAACCCACATGCTTAGAGGTAATGCCATGTTCCACTCAATTTGGATAAGTCTTTAACTACCTCTCCAAGGGTGTAAAATTAAGTGATAACAAGAAATATGAGGCCTCTAGAGAAGATATATTATATCTCCAAATATATAGGTTGATACATTAATTATTGCATATACAATATGTAATCCTTAACTAGCTCTGAGTGGCTCGAATATAATTAAGGTAATCTCTCATATGTGATTATATGTCCCTTTTTATGAATAAAATTCATAAGAAAGACCTTTTTTAATAGCATATGTATGTCATGAGCCATTATGGAGTGAATGATGAAACCAAGTTAATGCTTCATCCTAGAGGATCCTAAGAAATAACTGTAATAGTATCAAACTACCATTACACCCATCCATAGCTTTCCTATAATATTTGAGATGAAATTAATGATATCCATGTCCATTAAAAATAAGTAGTGTTGGTATCAAAAACTTCTTTATTAATGGTGCATGGAATATCTTACACAGAATAGGGTTTCCATGAATATCATTCAAATCAACCCAAGAGTAGTAAGACTTAATTTCCAAATGAATTTTATGTAACTTTTTTTGTAAATCACATGTGAATTGCATTAAATAAATAACTTATTGTGAAGGCACATTTAAATCATTAAGGGGTTCATTTAGGTGTTGGATTTGGTTATTAATCTTAGCATTGGTACACTATTTTTCTTAGCTTCATTAGGATGGATGGGTTGGATCATCTTACCCCATGGAGAATTGATAGCATGGAATTGGTGAGAAGGAAATATATATCACCCTCTTGAATGTTAGGATGAGGAATAGATTCTAATTTAGTAAGGGTGGGCTTGGGAGGTTCATTGGTACTTGGTATAATATTAGTTTATAAAGGCATATTGTATTATATTATAATAGAAGGAATAACACTAATAAGCTTAACATTTGAAATATCATGTTCACCTAATTTACCTTTTAAAATAAAACTAGGAACATCAACATATGTTGTAAAAATATTTTCACTAGGCACATCATCATTTAATTTATCATGTACCTTGAGATCTTGAGTGACATGAGAGATGGGTAAATAAGAAAGAGTACTCAGTGTAGTTGAAATATTTTTCACTTCACTATGAGCATAATAATCATCATTATTACAAATTTCATCACAATCATAATCTTGTTCACTTTAATAATCAATATTTGAATTAGACATGTTTGCATGTTCTCTAGAGGGTGTGTGAGATGAATTTAAGTTATCACTGTCACGCAAAGTGTCATCATGTATATGAGAAATTCAAGATTTGACTTTATTATCTATAATTGGAGTTAAAGAGGAAGGACTAGAAATTAAATTTTCAATCTTCTTTGACATATCATCACATGAGATAGGAATATAATATGTACATAGATTGTTTTCATTTGAAATTTCAACATGATTTTGAGCTGAAAAGGTGAAGAAAGGAGGAAGAGAAACATAATATGCTTTATTTAAAACATTATCAATTGAAGGAATAATGCTATGTTCCCTTTATTTTTTAAATTCACATGAGATGGGTATAAATGATGCATTTTCATGTTCTACCTTATAAATAACATTATCATATGAGAAAGGAACATTATTGTAACTAGGATGCACTTTTTAAGATGTAATATTATGTAATGGAATTTTTACTTTATTTGCCTTATATTGTGCAGTTTTGAAAATAGATGTAGTAAATATTTTTGACAAACTAGGAGTACTATCAAATAATTCATTACTAATGAGGCATTATTTTGGACTTATATTGTTAATTTCATTTTCTTAGATGGGGAGATAATATGAATAAGGATTAGGAGAAGAACATGTATCTACACTACCTTCACTATCATTTTGGCCATCACATTCATAATATTCATCATAACCAACATGGCAATAATAATCATTGTCATCATTTTATATAAAATCACGCTCATCATCATTTTCTAATGCATAATATTGGTAATTTACCATTATTTATTTTAATTATAAGGAATGCATATGAATAGATCAACTAGATGAGGAGGAAGATTTTCGTTGGCATCCATTTTAAACTTTCCAAAAACTAGAATAAGATTTAGAATAGAAAATCAAATTAAAAGAAAAAGATAATCCTAAATGAAATAATAAATTTAATTTATGCTATCATGCATCCCTATGTGAGAGAAAAATCAAAAAATTGAAACCCTAATTTAAGCACACAAAATTGAAGGAAAACTAGTGACAAGCTAGGGTTTGGAGTAATATTCAAAAAATAAAATAGGTTCACCAATATGTTTTATTGATTTCATGTTGAATGGAATTAAACCTAATCAAATAAATAGTTGAATGAAATGGCTAATGAAATCAACATATAACCATACATTTCATTTGCATATAAAACGATATTGAGCAACTAGAGTTTGGGACAAAAGCATGCAAAAGGATGAGAGACTTATCTTTAATGGTGTGTTTGACCTATATGATACCTACCCCATTGTTGGATTTGATTGATTGATTATCATTTTTAATTTGGACACTAAAGTAAGATTGGACACTAGATTAGGGCACTCTTGTCTTACATAGCATTCCTATTCTCTGGTGTTTTCCACTTGATCTAATGCTTACAAGTCTAAGATAACATTTTTTTGTCATAGGATCCTCTGTCACAAATATGTGTTCATAATATTTAACCTATATTTTTCATTCTCCTCAAAACACTAATAGAGTCCCACACACAGGAAGCACATAAAGATCAAATGCAAAAGGGGGGTGGGGAAAGTGGGATATGGTCATGCTATCCTCAAAACCCTTGTTATCCTGAGTGATTCTTATGTCATAGCCCCAATTATATGTACCTTATACCAATTTAATTATCCCTTATGGAATGTGCATAATGAACCAAGCATAAATGTGTATCTAAAATTCTCTTCACCTAGACCCTCCTCTTGGTCAAATTATGGAATCTAGGTATGGTATGTAAATACTTCAATAATATGCAAATATTGAGCTTGTTGTGTATTTATATTCTTTCTTAGCTAATTCCAAAAGATAAGTGCCTCCCTTGTCAAATTCCTTATGGAACCCTTTAAATATATTACTCCTAATTTTAAATTTGAAAACCTATTCACGTGTTGACCAACTTAAACAAAGTTAAAATGGTCATAATAAGAGATCCAAAAAGGAAGGGACCTGAAAAACACTCCAGAATGGGTGTTGGACAATAGTTTTGAGAAGGACACTAGAGCAGTGCTCTAGTGTCCCCCATGGTGATTTTGTCCAAAATGGAAAAAACTAGGGTGAAGATCAAATAAATGGCTAGGGGAACCTACAATTGTGTCAAGTGACATGATAACATTGGGAGTGAAATAAAAAAAAGATAGGATCATGAAAATTCCAAAAAAACAAAAAAAAATGGCATGTGTGAATTAGAGTCTCGATCATCATGAGGAACCTCACATGAAAGAGCTACAAAATACATAATACTTGTGTTTGTTTGACCAAATTTAGGTGTATACAATGTCATGACATAAAAACTTATTATTTTGCATTTGTTTTAAATACTTTTAAGGATATTGAGGATGCGACATATTTTTGAAATTAGGATTCTACCTAAACAACCTATTATTTATCATAATCTTCCTTTGTTCATACAAGTTCAAATCAAAAGTATAATACTATAAATGGGTTTATTTGATAATGACATAGGGTTGGATATTGGAAATCTTACCTTATTAAAGATAATGGGTATTAACATGGATTCACTTCAAAATACATATAAGCATATCAAAGGCTTTGATGATGTGCCTCATCAAGCTTTGAGTTCTATCACTTTGGATATCAAGTGGCTCCCAAAGTATTATCTACTTAGTTTCAAGACATGCTAAATCATTTTCATCATAATTTACTATTGAGTAGGCTATGGATACATGTAATGGAAGTTTTACCCTCTATTTTACATTAGTGTTTAAAATTATTACATGATGGATACTTATAAACATGCCCTATTGATAATCAATGATTTAGATATTGTAAAATTATATAATATACCATTAAGACTCAATTACCATCCACAAAACCTAATATAATATAGTGGTACCACCAAATATTATACCTATTGAATATATGCATACATATGAGGATGGAGAATCTAGTACACATAGTGCACAACTACAGACTATGATTACTTTAATTCCACCACTTTCACCTAAAAAAGTAGACCCAGAGGAGGATATAAATAAATTACCTTTATTAATCAATTTAGAGGATCCAAACTTCATCTCTATAAAAGATGTTTATGATGATTTCAATGCTAGTTTTGATGATGATACAAATGCAATACACATGAACATTGATGATTATTTATGTGGTTTTAAATTTACCCTAATTGGCCCAAGTGAATATAGAGATGATTCAAAAGAAATAATTGACACAGAAACAAATACAGGAAAAATAATAATCCTAAATATTGATAAAGTCATAAATACTTGTTGCAATATTGGTATTACATAGAATCCTACTTTATCAAGTGTACCATGGATTAAGATATTTGTCAAATCTAACATCACTAGAGAACAAGAAGCACAATACATACACTAATGCATTATAGTTATTAACATGTCAATGGTTCATAAATTTAGTAAATAATGTGGAAATCATGTATATTAAACTAGTTATTAGAATATAAGCTAACATTGCATAAGATAGACCACATGTTATGTTACATATGTTACTTGATAGAGACTTGACTATTTTTCCAATAAGAAGGCATAAATCTACTAATAGATTACCCAATCAAGAGGAAACCCCCTTTTGTCATTTTTGCATAATAACAGGGCATGTTACTAATACTCTTTCATCACTGCAATAGAAAAATTATAAATATAATGATAAAGGCATTTCTTAGAGTATGCAACCCATTTTTCAACCCACTAGGGTTCAAAAGCAGAGTTAATTATGTAAAAACCATAAGAATTTTAGAAGCATTCCTTTGACTGTCTAAGGTTTTATTGAGAATGCATATAGATAACATGTGTAAAAATATGAGGACATAGATACAAATGTATGTACACTTGCATTTATTTAACACATAGGTCATGATCAAGATGAATTATAACAAGATATGTATTACTAATATTCAATAAAATATATTACAATATCAATTGTATGTGGTCACAAAATTTTGGGTACGTCACTTTTTATTATGAAAATAGGCAATCAGATAAGTGCTATGTTAGGTTTAAAATAATTGTACAAAATAGAAGATACAGTTGATAAGCTACAACATTGTCTTACATTCAATTTTGAGGATAATATAATTCATATTATTTATTATGGTATTGATGAAAATCACATATTTTGAAATGATAAGCAAGGTTCAACATTGGTTTGTCCACAAATCACAAATGAGAATCACTACATAATGGAGCAACATGTTATACGCATGCACCAAGTTTAGAAAAATGTAAAAGATAAGGATAAAATTATGGAGAATGAGTGTTATGGTGATCACAATGATGATAATCTATGGGAATTTGATAAGATTTAGTATCCAAGCCTAAATAAAATCCCCTAGATCCACCATTTGACTAACCACATCCATTGGATGTGTTATTTGATTTTTAGATTCTCATAATTTTCATATATTCATAAAAAATAAAATATTTCAAAAAATTCTTAAACAGGTACTATGCATGCTATGCTTAGTTATTTTATATTAGTTTATTTGCGATTAGTATATGTAATACTCTTATATTTAAAATTTTATATCAAAAATGCTTGAAAAGTGTACTTGAGTGGTTACATAACATACAAGTTGTCATTTATAGATGAATTTTTAAGTGGTAAAATTATTTCAAGCCCATGAAATTTACATGGATGAAACTACTATAATCTAGACAGTAATAAACTATGCTCTTGTCTGATTCCACTTTACTTATTCTAGTGAATATGGGCCCTACTTTTCTAGATTCAAACTAGTCATAGGTCTTGTATAACTTATCTATAACACAAGAAGTTCACTGAGGTCATCTTTTTACATAGGTTTTACCATTTTATGACTATCCCTACTATTCATACTTTAGTGAATTACATTGCATAATTTATTGCTTCACTTGCTTTCACATTGCTAAATTACTAGATACTTGAGTTTCTGAATATACTAAGGTTACAAGTTGTTTATGTAGATCAACTTTACTTATTCATGCATGCTTTTTATTTTTATTTTTATTTTCTTACTTCATGTTCTATGTATATTCAACTCATTTGGCTTGTAGACTTTTGAGTATGTCCTTGTTTATGGCTCTAAGCGTTCATTGTGTGCTTATATTTATGTGAGTGACATTTGAACATGTCTCTTGCATGTGGCCCCTTGGATTTCTCTTATGTGCTTTGTGTTATTTTATGTGTGATATTTGTCTAAGCATCATGGCCATGACATTTATTTACTTAGTTTATTAGTTTTTGATGCCATGATGGATATCATGCATCTTCCTAGCTTTTTGATGCGATGATAGAAATTGTACTCATATAAAATGTCAATTGAGTGTAAAGAGCATCACTTCAGACCACCCATCCCTAACATAGCCCTAGACCTATCTTAGGGCCTCTTTCAACCCTTATCTATCTTTCATGTGGGTATTACACATCCTTCAACATCCCAAAATTAGTCCAATACCTTCCCCTAGGGATTTAAGCCCCTAGTGCCCCAGGTTATACCACCTATACATTATCATAGTTCTTTGGATAGTAGCGTACTATGCTAGTAACCAAGGGACCATGCTAGTGTCCCCTGCCTAATTTCCAACCCAATAGATATGTTTTCAATTCCTAAGACACATAAAATTAGCCTAGACCTATTTCACACTCTACATAAGAATTAGATCATATATAAATACAATACTTTTAGCCCTTTATCCACTAGATGGAAATTAGATGAAAAATACATAAATAAGCTCAGAAAAAGTAGTGCATAATCAAGGTTATTGATCCATATTATACCATACTTCTGTATATAGTCATTTATAGCAACTCTAAGCTTAGAATACATATATTTCTAGTCTCAAACCTCATTCAAAGTACTCAAGTTGACACTAATATTAACATTCACTTGTAATTTCACTTGCACTTAGATTGGGAGAACTATATTAGGCTTGATCCCCTCTTGAGGTATTAGTCTATAGGCAACTCTCAACACATTGGGGTATTGAGGATGTCTAACCTACCCAACTAACATCACACTCTTGTTAATTTTTCTTTTCACATAACCTAACAACATGGAAGTCTAGGGTTTACCACAAATCAGTCAAAAACAGTGCATAGATAATGAATTAGGGCTCATCCACATAAGTACATGTAGATTAGACTTAGTCATAGGTTCACCTAAAAATCACATAATTTTTACACAAGGGACACTAGAATGGTAGGGAGGATATTAACATAGTGTGCTACTTTCTAATGTAATGTGATACTATCCAAGAGGGTTTTTGACATCTAAATTTTGTTTGTGACACCTTGATCAGATTTTATGCTATTTTTAAACCCCAGATAATTCATCTCAATCACTTTACATCTAAGTACTTATTTATGTCATTCATTTTTATTTTTAGAAATATCAGATTAGGACAATTTTTATAATAATCAATGGCTATATTTATTGCATTTTTATTCCTTAATTTACTATTCTCAGACCTTTTAACAACCTAGGGTTTACATTCCATAATCCCTTAAAATTTAAATCATTCGTTGAACTCAATTTACTTTGAATACTACCCTAACCCTAGCCCTATATGTTCTTAGGGTTTATATCCTTTTATTTTATATGTTTAGAAATTAATTCCAAAATATCCAATCTATTTTATTATTTTATTTTGGAAATATTTAATGGAGATTTTTTAATGATGTCATGGAGGTGTTTAGGTGAGTGGATGAAGTGTCTTGATAGTCTAAGTTACAATGACAAAGTGTGCAATGTGTTTGTCCTAGTATGTTTAAAGTTGGCTTGGTTAATATTTTATTTTGGCATGGTTAAAGATGATTAGGGATGAATCTAAAATATTGAGCATGTGTAAGAGGTCCCATAAGAAGTTTTCTATGCTTTTAGTGCTTGTGTGCATGAGTGTATTTCATCTGGTTGATCATTGTTTTTCATCTAGACATTTTGGGTCTAGTGGCAGAAAATCTAAGTAGGTAGTCTATTGATGTCACCATTATCATGTGTGGATGAGTCAAGGTGAGTTGGTCATATGGTTGTGATAAAATTTGTGCCTAGTTTCTATGTGTTAAATTTTAGATCATGCGATGAAGCACATCATAAGATATGCAAGTGAAAAGTTGGGCTCCCAGGTAGTTTGACAGTGTGTTCCCATATTTAGCCAAATTTACAATGTGGTAAGAAAAGTTGAGAAGGAATTTTGATGTAGTCATATTTCACATATGTGGAATTTTAAGGATAAGTTGATCATATAGGTTTGTTCAATTTTTTTCCTAGTTGATATGAGCTAAATTTTAGGTCATGTAATGAAGTGCATCAAAAGATATGCATGTGCAAAGTTGGCCTTCTAGGCAATTTTTGACATAGTTGGCTCTATGGCAGAAAAATCTAAGTGAGTAGATTAATGGAATTATATCTTGCACACACAAGGGTTCTAGGAGAAGATTGATATATGGTTGGATACTCCTATGTCAGGAGATCATATGGTCCAAATTTTAGATCATGCATCTAAGTGAAACAAAAGTTATTAAGGTCTAAATTGGCCTTCTAGGTAGATTGTAATGGTTCCCATACTTAGTTGATTTTGTAAGAGATACATATCAAGACCAAATAAAAGATCTAATGATTCATGGGTGATCGTATAGATTGATCTAATGACATATATCAAGTCAAAGAAGTCAAAGTAATAGTTATTTAATGATAGGTAGAGATAAAGACCAAGCTACTTCTAAGATATGATAGTGAGTAGGTGCTTATAATAATCAAGATCAATGGATCGTATTGAGAAAAATGAGTTCAAAGTGTCCAATGTTTAACATAGATAAATATCAATCTACGTACAAGTGATTGATAGAGCATTTTTAATCTAGGATGTTAGGAAGAAGTGAGATGATGCCAAGTGTTTGAAGTTTAATGTTTAGG
Source organism: Torreya grandis (assembly GCA_037957365.1). Lineage (NCBI taxonomy): Eukaryota > Viridiplantae > Streptophyta > Pinopsida > Cupressales > Taxaceae > Torreya > Torreya grandis. Next base: position 698,359 of record JARHVA010005657.1, on the reverse strand, counting down.
TAGCAGTGCACTATGAGCTAAAATTCAAATAAGATCGATGGTGCATGATTAATCTAATATTCAAGGACATGAGATGCATTTTAAGTAACTAAAGTTTAACTATGACCATTTGGATTTAAATATATAAATTTTCAAAGAAAAAACTAGTTCTCAATTTTTGTGCTATATCTTATAATCTATATAGAATTTGATCATGGTGTAAAAATTGAATTTATAGAGGACTCCAAGGTGTATTTGAAAATATACATTTGAAGATATGAAAGTTTGTATAATAAAATATATTAATGTTCAAATTTGACTATGTGTTTATGCATATTTTTCAAGTAACCAAAGAAGGGTATTTTAGTTGTGCTTATTGGTATCTTGATGTTTTAAGATGAAATATTGATCAGATCATGTTGTAGACTCCATGAGGATGTTTTGTGTTAATTATGAAGGTTTGACCAATCATATCTATTATGAATAAAGGTTTAAAAACTGACTGTGTGTTTGCTCATAATGGTTACTCTACAAAATGTTGTTTAAGCAAATTATGCTTAAGCAGAAGGGTACTATGAAGGTTTTTGGCACTTAAGAAGGACCTATAGATCATGTGGCATGGTTTTATGAGTTCTAAAGTGTTCTTGTGTTCTTATTTTTCTCACAAAAGTGTCAAAGAGGTGAATGGGTCATCATAGGACCTAAAAGGTGACTTATGGTTATATAAAAGAGAGGTGTGCTTAAGTGTGACCCATGTAAGATGCATTAAGGGTGAAGGCATGTGTTGTGTCCAATAAGGAAGATTATATACATGATAATTAATGAAGTATCTATAAATGGTTAACCAAATTTGTTATTTTTTAGACATGTATGAGAGACTTGTGAGTAGGTGCTCAAAGTGAGCGCTTGTGTGAGAGGAGTATGTATTGAAGTGACAAAGAGAGGAGAGATAATGTGCACAGTGGATGGGTTGATGAGAAAAGTAGATTGAGAAATATGGGTATGAATTTTAGGTCATATTTCTAATGTCAGAATAGTGATTTTACAGGTTGAGGATGAGCGAATAGGTCTAGGATGATCCAAAAGGATATTTTGGATTATTTATGGATGAGTGAAGGATAGATGATGTTTGTGTGAGATTGGTGGTTAATCTGAGAGGCCAATCAGAGTGTGGTCTATTTGGATGACCCCATGGTCATGTTAATATTTTTGTGATAGAGATGTTGTAGGTTTGGTGGTTTTATATGAGCTGAGGAGGATCTAAGGAGTAAAATTATCCAAAAGGTGGTTTTGAATGAATTTCAAGTATGTAAAGAAGGTTGTGTTATTAGAGGTCCATCATCAAGTGTTGAATATATAAGCTATAAGTTGGATGTGTTCATTTCAAAGGAGGGTTTAAAGGACTTTATCTTCCTTAGGGGTAGTTGCTCCTTGTGAAATAGGTGTTTCACTAAAGGCCTTCAGTTAGGAGGACTTGATCATTTTAGGGGATGGTATTATCTGACAAACTTTTGTTTCACTAAATTCTAGTATAAAGGACTTGACCAATCTTTAGTTTATAATACCTTATAGGACAAGTAGTCCAAGTGTTTGTAGGCTTGAGAGTGGGTTTTATTCCCAAAGAGTGTTTCCCACGTAGATGATGTGTCAATGTGTTGTATGCTTCTATTCATGTTTTCGATGAATGTGATTTTATGTTTATGTTGCCAAATCAAGTTGATATATGATGGAATGGTTTTGAAATTGAATGTGCATTATTGTATACTGATTCACCCCCCTCTTAGTATCTACTTCCAATAATTGGTATAAGAGTGGGTCCTTTGGAGGAATCTTAATAACTTGAAGGAGATCTTAAGTTGGAAAAAATATGGCTAAATACTTGAAGAAAGAGAATCAATAGTGGAAGGTTGTGATCAAGGCACTTGAAGAGCAGGTATGTGTTTTGAAGAAAGATTCTAAAGAGGATGAGAATGTTATCAATGATCTCAAGGTTTAGCTAATAGATGCCAAGACCAGTTTGTGTTCAAATAAAAGGACATCATGTTTGATAAAGAAGCTTTCCATAATAGTAGAGAAGGTGATAGCAAGGAATAAGTTGATCTAGAAGCTAAGCTCATGAGTACACTTAGTGAACTAAAAGAGTAGAAGAAGAGGAATCACAAAATGAAAAATATGATCAAAGGTCTTGAATCACAAGTCAATTATTTTGAGGGAAGTTTGTTAGGCATTTCCAAGAAAGAAGAAAAAAAGTATTAGGAAGAGATCAAGTCTATTAAAGAAAAAGCATATAGATTAAAAGACATGGCCAACAAGGCCAAAGCAGATGAAGAGAATATCAGTATTCTTGAGGATCAGTTAAGGACTAAAAATGTAAATTTAAATGCAAAAAAAGATGAGTGCAATCAATTGAAGATTGAAATGAAGTCATTGAAAAGTGAGCATGAGCTTATTATAGTCAAGTTAGATAAGCTAGAAGATAAGCATGAGAAACCTAAATATGTCAAGGAGAATGCAAGCTTTATAAGCAATATAATAAGATCTATTAGACAATGAAATGCTTCAAGGTATGCTAGTTTATTTCATGGTCATTGTTATACATGTATAAATATGGTCATAGAGCTAAGGACTATAGAAGAAAGTTAGTAAATAATGAGTCCTCATGGATCCTTAAAAAAAGAAGCAATTGGTCTTGGAGAAATCATAACTCAGATTAGTTAATAGGTATGTTTAATGATATTGTTTACTAAAGTTGTAATAAAGTAGGACATATTGACAAATTCTACAAGAATAGTTTGAAGATGCACTCAAGTTTAAACAAGAAGAAAGATGCTCCTAAAATTCACTCAATGGTTTTAAAACCAAAGACTATGAAGGATATTCATGATCTAGGTGGACTGCCTGCTACAAAAAAGAAGGAATTAGATATGAAGAAGATGCAAAATTTGTCTTCTATTCAGATAGAAAAGAATGATCACAATCATCATCAATAAAAAGGTATGAGTGATCTTGTTTGTTTCAAATGTCATAAAGTTGGTCACAATGCTTTATACTACAAGAACAAGCAAAATAAGGTATATATAGCTCCTTATGTGTAAGGAAGAGGTCACACATGGGTTTCAGAACCTAAGTCTATTAGGAGAGATCAGTTTGAGACTAGGGATGATTTGTTTGCCATGATAGACAAAAAGGAAAATCAAGAGTTTGTGTTTTCAACATTTATTAACAAATTTGAAGCAAAGAATGAAGTCAAGCATCCATTCAAAATCAATCAAATGATGAGGCAGGACTGTAAATCAGAGAAAGATATGGAGATATGGGATTGAGTTTTGCGACTTTTACTCTCTCTATGTCAAAGGGGTGTCTCTATCTAGGCTTCAAGGAGACACTTGTCATTCAGAGGAAGCTTGGTGGTTGTCATATTTTGTTTAATGAGAAGGTTTGAAAATAAGTTTGTGGTAGATGCCAGGTGCACCTATAAGTTAAAGGCCTCTTTTTTAGGCTTATGTCCTAGTTCTTATTAAGTGTGTTGAAGGCTTGTTAAATAGTTGTGTATGCAATGGAAGTTCACATTATTCTGAAGATGAGATGTCTCTATATAATTTTTGACTATGATTAGATAGTATTTGAAGACTTGTTAAAGATGTCATGATCCAGGTGAAGCATGGAGTTTGGGAGAGCTTTGTAATTGGTTAGGTCCTAATTTCAGAGGACTATGAAGTTGAATTAGAGATGAGTGTTTCTAGTTGTAGTTGGTGTATCAAGATGGAAGATATGTTGTGGTGATGTTAGAATGATGTCATAATATATTTTTCCCCCTTTTTTACATGTTGATATCTATGTATGCTCAGTTTGCAAGGTCAGATTGAAGATTTCCAAGTGGTAAAGGAGGATTTGTGAAGTTATCAAGATGATATTTTTTACATATAAAGGTTTTTTCACATTATTATAGCATGCTTCAAGTGGTTTTATGGTCTGAAGATATGTTGAAGTCAAATTGGAGACTTTTGAGTGCTCTTAATTTTCTCAATTTTTGGCTTAAGGGAAAGTATGCCTTAAATGGGTTATAGGATGTATGGGTTCCCAAAGATGTGGAAGCTCAAATATTGGTCCAGAAGTGTGTAATGGTTGTCTTAAGGTGTACAAAAAGTTTCATAGATGGATGTTGCCCAAAAGGAGGTTTGTTGACTATGTTTGTTTTGAGATTCTAGGGTTTTGGGTTATGCTAGAAAAGTGGTTTACCTTATGATTTTAGGTATAAGGCTTCTTAATATATTGAATGGGAAAAATGGGTTATCAAATCATGTTTCAAAAATATTTTAAGTTTTGTGTATTTTTAAGTTTTTGTCAAAATGGAGGCCTAATTAGCTAGTAGGTTTGTGAAGGAAGTATGTTGCAAAAGATGATCTAGGTAATGAAAATTGGTGTTCTTAAGGGGGAATATGAACATGCTCTAGATATGAAGCTTCAAGTCTTGAAGGTGTATCTACTTAAATTTGTGGGCTCTACAAGTCCTAGTATGGCAATAAAGAATCAAGACAAGCCTAGTAATGAAGATGTGATGTTTTTGCTCAGTTTCTCCAAAAGAGAAGGGCATGAGTGTTTCAAGGAGAGTTCTCAAGTTTGTTGAGATCATGTTTCCTATTTATTAAGTGGCATGAAGTTATTTTAGTGGTCCTTGAGGTAGCTTGAGAGAGAAGGCTAGTAAGCCTGTATGGTGCTTCTTCATGGTGTGTGGAGATCTAAAGATGCTGAAGAGGTGAAATGGCTCAGAGATATTATGGGGAGTCCCTCTCAGATTTTTATTAGTGATTTCCATCATATTTCATTATTTTGGTGTCTTTCTTCATTGGTTGTAGTGTTTGGTTGAAGAAGAGTGTTGGCATATTGTAAGAGGTAGTTGTCAAGGCAAGAAGAGGTAGGCTCAAGGTAAGGGAGCATTTTTACAATATTTTTAAGATGGTATTCTCTTGCTAGAAGTTTTTTTAGGTCCTTGGGACCATATTTTGTGCACTTTGTCATTGTGTTAAAGAGCGAGAAAGTTCATGTTGTGAGAGTGCTTAAAGAGAGAAAAAGAAGGTGAGTTGTATATTATTTTATGATGGATGTTGACCTCAATGACAAAGGGGGAGATTGTTGGATATTTTTAAATGATGTCATGGTGATATAATGGAGGTGTTTAGGTTAGTGGATGAAATTTATTGATATTCTAAGTGACAATGACAAAGTGTGCAATGTGATTGTCCTAGTATTTGTGAAGTTGGCTTGGTTGATCTTCTAGTTTGGAATGGTTAGAGATAATTAGGGATGAATCTAAAGTGTTTAACATGTGTAAGAGGTCATATAAGAATTTTTATATGGTTTGAGTGCTTGTGTATATGCGTATATTTCATCTAGTTGATCATTATTTTTCATTTAGACATTTTGGGTCTAGTGGTAAAAAATCTAAGTAGGTAGTTTGTTGACATCACCATTGCCATGTGTGGATGAGTTAGGGGGAGTTGGTCATATGGTTGTGATAAAATTTATGCCTAGTTTCTATGAACTAGATTATAGGTCATGATACAAAGCACAACTTAAGATATGTATGTGCAAATTTGGGCTTCCAAGCAGTTTGACAGTGTTTTCCCATATGTAGCCAAATTTGCAATGTGGTAAGAAAAACTGAGTAGGCATTTTGATATAGTAATATTTTCCACATGTGGTAGTTTTAGGATAATTTGATCATATGGGTTTGTTTATTTTTTTCCTATTTTATATGCTCTAAATATCATGTCATTTGATGAGGTGCATCAAAAGATAGACATGTGTAAAGTTGGCCTTCTAGGTAGTTTTTGACATAATTAGCTCTGTGGTAGAAAAATCTGAGTGATAAAATTAATGGAATTATATCTTTCACATATGAGGGTTCTAAGAGAAGATTAATATATGGTTGGGTACTCCTCTATGAGGAGATCATATGGTCCAAATTTCAAATTATGTATCTAAGTGCAACAAAAGTTATTGAGGTCTAAAGTTGGCCTTCTAGGTAGATTGTAATGGTTCCCATACTTAGTAGATTTATCAAGAGATAAAGATCAAGACCAAATGAAGATCCAATAGTTTTTGGGTGATAATAAATATTTATCTAATGGCATGTATCAAGTTACAGAGGTTAAAATGATAGTTACTTAATCATAGGTAGAAATAAAGACTAAGATAATTTTAAGATCTAACGATAATCAAATGTTTATACTAATCAAGATCAACAAATTGTATTAATAAAAATAAGTTCAAAGTGTCCAATTTTTTACATAGATAAATTTCAAGCTAGGTATAGGGGATTGATGGAACGTGTGTGTTTTAGGATGTCAAGATTAAGTGAGATGATGCCAAGTGTTCAAAGTTTAACATTTGGGTGGTGGCATACTATGAGCTAAAGTTTGAAGAAGATCGATGGTGCATGATTAATCTAAGATGCAAGGGCACGAGATACATTTTAAGTAAATTAAGATTAACTATGACTATTTGGATTTAAAATATTCAAATTTGTGAAGGGAAAATAAGTGATTAGTTTTTATGTTATATCTTTTGATCTATGTAAAATTTTCTCATGGTGTAAAAAGTGAATTTGTAGAGGACTCTAAGGCACATATATAAATATATATTTTAAAATATCAAAGTGTGTATAATCACATATATTGAGGTTTAAATTTGACTATGTGTTCATGCATATTATTCAAGTAACCCAAGAAGGGTATTTTAGTTGTGTTTGTTGGTATCTTGATGTTTTAAGCTAAATTATTGATCAGATCATGTTGTAGACTCCATGAGGATTTTATGTGTGCATTATGAAGGTTTGAATAATCATATATAATATGAAAAAAGGTTTATAAACTATGTGTTCACTCATAATGGTTATTTTACATAATGTTGTTTGAGTAAATAGTGCTTAAGCAGAAGGGTATTGTGATGGTTGTTGGCACTTAAGGAGGATCTATAGATCATGTGGCATGGGTCCATGAGTTTGAAAGTGTTCATGTATTTTTAGTTTTCTCAAATAAGTGTCAAACATGTGAATGGGCCATCATAGGAACTAAAAGGTGACTTAGGATTATTTAAAAGAGAGTTGTGCTTAAGTGTGACCCATATAAGATGCCTTAAGGGTGAAGGCATGTGTTATGGCCAACAAAGAAGATTATGGACATGATAATTCATGAAGGATATATAAATGGTGAAACCAAAAGTGTTGTTTTCTAGACATGTATGAGATACTTGTGAGTAGGTGCTTGAAGTGAGGGCTTGCATGAGAGGAGTATGCATTTAAGTAAAGAAGAGAGGAGAGATAAGGTGCCCAGTGCATGGGTTGATGATCAAAGTAGATTGAGGACTATGTATATGACCTATAGGTCATATTTTTGATGTTAGAATAGTGATCTTGTAGGTTGAGGATGAGAGAAGAGGTCTAGGTTGATCTAAAAGGATGTTTTAGATGCTTTGTGGATGAATGAATGATAGATGATGTTTGTGTGAGCTTGGTGGTTGATATGAGAGGTAGATCATAGTGTGGTCTATGTGGATGACCCCATGGTCATGTTTATATTATTATGATAGAGTTTTTGTATGTTTGGTGGATGTATATGAGTTGAGGAGGAGCTGAGGAGTGGAATGATCCAAAAGGTGGTTTTGGATGCATTTAAAGTGTATGAAAAAGGTTGTGTTATCAAAGGTCCATCATCAGGTGTTGAAGACATCAATTCTAAGGTGGAGGTGGTCATTTCAAAGGAGGGTATAAAGGATTTGATCTTCTTTAGGTGTAGTTACTCTTTGTGAAATAGGTGTTTCACTAAAGGCCTTTGGTCAGGAGGACTTGATCAAGGTTTTGGGTGGTCAGGAGGACTTGATCATCTTAAGGGCTAGTGTTCCTTGTGGAAATTTTGTTTCACTAAATTCTAGTCTAAAGGATTTGACCAACCTCTAGTTTGTAATAACTTATAGGATAAGTAGTTCAAGTGTTTGTAGGCTTAAGAGTGGGTTTTATTTGCCAAGAGGTTTTCCATGTAGATGATGTGTTGATGTGTTGTATGCTCTTATTCATGTCAGGAATCTAGAACAACAAACATGCTCTGATCCAACTTGTCAGCATGCGAAATCGGAAACATACAATTGATTACCAAACTTCAAGCAACTTAATATGCGGAAATAAACCAGATTCACCAAGTAACTAGAATTCAGAATAACACAGCATATGAGAGACAATACACAACTTGTATTAACACTTTATACAGAAAAGAATACAATAAAGAAGATGCCACTTCTTCTCCACCACCTTACAGAGGTTTCCCACACCTCAAGTGAACAGTAATTCTTCTCCCCAAAGCTCTCCCTCTCACAGGTCCCAACACCCAACTCAAATACAGAGTTGGTGTTCACCTCCCGTGCTCCACGCACACCACAAGTGCTCCACGCACTCCACAAGCACTCCACGTGCTCCACAAGTACTCAAGGTACTTCAAGTAGATCTCCCATGAACCTGCAATAACCTGCACTTCAACAGACCATACTTATGGAAGGAACTCCCTTGCCTTCCTCTCTTGCTCTATCCGAGTACACACCTGTACTCCAAGTAGATCCTGCCTGATACTGCTCCCTGTTGTGTTGTTGTCTGTATGACCTTGCACACCTGCAAATCAAACAACGGTTCTGCTCACCTGTGAACCTCGACCTTGCACACACATACACCTGCAGATCAACGATCTTACTTACCATGTAGATCTCCTATATAGGCCATGCAACTGTGACCAAGATCCTACACTCCTGAAGAACCCAGCTGGCTCTCCAATCCAACACCAACACACCTAGTACTGAGGCACTAGGAGGAACGCACCATTGCTCTACCTCACACACAGAAGGAGCTTATAATTATGCTCTCTTACTCCCTAGCACACGTTTCCAATACAACCATGAGTCTATTATATAGATCTCATCCAAATAATAATTAGACATCTAATTACAATAATTAGATCCGCAGCTATGAGTCTAAAATTAGCACTCATCATGCAAACACTTGGTTCGTTAGCTAACTGCCCGTAAATAGCTCACAGTCGAACCACACAGGCGACCGACGTCGGTCCCTGTCTGCCTGGAAGTGACCGACGTCGGCCGATATATGACCGACGTCGGTTGCTTCCCTTTGCTATCCTGCCGACGTCGGCTGATCAGACCGACCCCAACTTCTCTGCAACTCAGCAACCTTCAGCAACCTCCTCTCCTGTTTGCATCAGTGAAGCTTTTAGCTCCACAATCCTAACAATTCATGCTTTTGATGAATGTGATTTCATGTTTATATTGCTAGATCAAGTTAATATATGATGTAATGGTTTTGAAATTTAATGTGCATTGTTATATATTGATTCACCCCCCCCCCTTCTTAGTAGCTACTTCCAATAACTTTAATAGATTAAATTTTTAAAAAGGTTCAAAATATACAACATTTTGTTTTTCTACTTTCAAACCTATAATGTCATAATTCAATAACCAATTCGATGAGACTAATAACAGACAATTGTAAGATTTCATTTCTAAACATTTAGATATTTAAGATGACCTTATCCATATTATCAACAAAGATCTTCACAAATATAATAATGTCAATCTTCTAACCCCCCAAATGCTAATATTATTACACCTACTATGGGGGTAACTCAGATTTTACTATGACTTGTTCTAACTTAGTACCTTAAATAATGGAAAAAACATATTATGAATAATATGAATTCATCCTCTCCAAATTTAAAATCCCTCGTGCCTTCGATTCTCACATTATTTTACATCCACCTTGGCACATCATATAGTGGTAAATCCTTTGCCATCCATATTTGTGGCACCTAAGATTAATTTTTATGATGGTAAGGGTGACCTAAGGTGCCATCTATTATTTTTCCATGTAACATATTTGGACTATGTGTCCAATGATTAGCTCATTACTAAGTTTTTCCCTCATGGTTTATAGGACTATGAATTATAATGGTTATATGATCTTCCTAATCAGTCTATCATATCATTCAATCCAATAGAAAATATATTTTTGACACACCTTTAAATTAATATCAATGATAAGGTTTCATATGCTCAAGTTTCACAACTCAAACAAAAATCTAATGAGCCAATAGCTAAATATGTCTTGAAACATAAAAATATATACTCAAAGATGACTAGCCTCATGGTAGATAGAGAACTAGAAGACATATTTAATCATATTTTGTTACCAACATTACATGAAGCTATCCTATTCAAGAAGTTTCCATTATTCATACATATTTTCCATATAGTGAAAGAATGAGAAGTCAAGTTTCTCTCCATAGGCAAACTAAAGTACACAACTAGATCAGATTCAGCTATTAAGATTTCTAATAAGCCTCCATACAAGGTGATACCCAATAAGAACAATAAAGATTCAGAAATAATAGTTACTGTAACTTTAGAGCCACTTCCTTACATAGTTTTATCATTTCCTCCAAGGAGACCTTTTATGACTCTTCTTCATTTGATAGCATGGGTTATACAATAGCTCTTAGAATGCAATGTCATAACTCTCCCTCCCATCAAAGAGGTTGATACGACTAGGTCTCTTTTAAGAAATTATGGTGTCAATGCATCCTGAAACTATCACAAGGAACCATGCCATACTACAAATAGATACATTAGCTTGCGACATAAGATACAAGATTTGATAAAAGCTAATATCAATGATGTTAGCACTCCTACAAAGGTACCTAGACCAAAACAAATGGAAGTAAAAGCATTGAAAATATTTTCAAATCTATCTCCAAAACATATAGCTAATGATACAGTAGGCACTTTAGGTGTTCATTATACATATCAAGCATAACCACCACCAACATCTTATCAGACTCATATAATGGATCCATATCCCCTACATAATATCATTGAGGTGTATCATACCATGATGCCAACTGGACCTCTTATCACTTTTTTAGAGTAGGAAATAGTTGATGATGACACATATTTTTATGTACTCTTTAAACGAGCCTACATTGATTATCATCCTATTTAGAGTGTCATGGTTGATAATGGGTCAAGTTTCAACATGTGTACTATCACACTTCTACATCACTTTGGTTATTTAGAGTAGGATATTTCTTAGATAGTTACAATTATTTGTGGCTTTAGTGGCCATGTCTAGAGCTCCATTAGGGAGATAGTATTTCCATTACAAGTTGGTCCTACACATATGGCCACCAAATTCATAATTGTACCTAGTTTATACATATTTGATATGTTATAAGGTAGGCCTTGAATATAATAGCTTCAATCCATCCCATCTACTGTACATAGATGTCTCAAATATATACATGCTAATTAGGTGGTTAAAGTTGAGGGCCTTCTATATGAGTATCCTTTATTTATTCCATAGCTATTTATATAGTAGTTGTTAGTTACAGCTCCAAATATAGAGTCTATTCACACACCTCATATAGTAGTTGATTTACCAGTATAGGTAAAGTCTAATCCTATAATATTACCACATATTCATACTCTACCATGGAGACATTTATTAGAGAGACACCTACATCAAATACATGTTGTGGATTCTAGAGAGTCTATCTCTACCCCATTACCACATAGATCAATGTTACAGGAGAAAGAATCCACACTAGATACACCTTATTCTACCAGATGGGTTCCCAAATGCACCATAATTCATAGCCCATTCAATTAGCTTCACAGATTTATAGCCTTACTCCATTGGTAGTTTTAACTATAAATCATTTAGTACATCTGATTCTCAAATCCCAGATACTTATTGCATAATGTGCATAATCCCTCTTCCTCTATTTGATATAGGCCACATTGATTTTGAGTCTCTTATGAAACTCATAGAGTAGTATGTTCTTCTATACTTATACATAAATTCTCTTACCTTGCTCCTTATATATAGTTTCATTTTCATGATTGCTTGTACATAGCTTATACACTCAGAAAACACAAAAATAATATAATAAGTTCCAAATACAAAAATATGCAAATATTACTTTAAAAAATATAAAATTTCAGATTGTATGCATTTCCATGTTTACATTCTTTATACTTTTTAGGTGCTACATATGCTAGTTTTCTTAATATAGTCAGTTTTATCATACATACATGCTTCACTTATTCTCCTCAAGTGTTCATAAATTCTTACAGGACTCAGGTTCTCTACACAGTTCCAAAATTGCTACTATCTACCCATTGGGGACACATTCATACCTTTAACATTGATACATTCTCCCATTGGGGCATCATACTACATAGATTCTAGTTTTCCAGGTTACATCTTTTTATACCTGATATCACAAATTTACCATTGATTATATCTTGATATTGGTCAACTTATACTACTTGGATTTTTTGTCGATAATACTAATATAGACTTAGTTATATACATCTTTTCTCTTATACACATTTGTACCACATGTTCATACATACTTTCATTTCTATCTTTCTTAGTTTAGACTTGACTATGTCTCCCTAATTTTACATCTATTCAAGGGCATTTGAATATGCCATTGTTCTATGGATCTACACCAATACCTTTCTTATATGTATGCTTTAGACATGTTCCCATTCTTTGTGTGTGCCTTCTTGATTCTGTATGTATACATTTGAACATGTCTTTTTGTGTGGCTCTAAGCCAACTTGCATATTTTTACATGTGTGGATGTTTGAATATGTTCTTGTATGTATTACTTTCTTATATTTAGTGACATTTTCCCATGTCCCTTGTATTATGTCCCCTTGGCCTAATTTGCATGCCTCATGTGTGTTGTATGTATACTTTCAGGTATGCATCATGGCCATGACACTTGTTTATTGCCTATTTCTTTCACACTTATTTTTTGATGCCATGAGTTCTCTCATGCATCTCCCCTTCCTCCTTGGGTTCATTGATGGACATCATGCCCCATACCCCTAGGTAGTTACTCAGATTATTTAGTTTATACACATTATTACATTGTTATATCTATCTTGACAACCATGTAAATGTTAGATCTAACATACATTACCAACTTATGCTCAGATTATCTTACATTTTGATGTCATGTATATACATTATATTGGTTTATTATGCATATATCATATGTTTCCATCCTAACACACATCATTCAAAGATTTTATTTTGAGGATAGTTATTGGGAATTCACAAGGGTTTTATTATAGAGAGTAGTCCATTTGAGTTCACTTAGATTAAAATTTTTAGCATGAAAACATAGAATTACAGAGCTCAAAATTAGGAAAACATAGTGGAAAATAGTCAAATAGAGATCATAGTTAGTTTGGTATAAAAATAGCATAGAGGACACTAGCATAGGACATAGGACATTAGCATGGTGTGATATTATCTAAGGAATGGTGTTGCTATCCAGTAGCCCTAGAAATATGAAAATATAGATTTGATAAAAGAACATAGTAGTTATGGTCAAGATTTGCATAGTTTCAATCATAGGTTATCAATTTTGATCAATTTATGCTCAATTTTGCATAGAATAATATCAGTTTTACTCATATTAGGGGTGTCATGCATGACATGATCACTTTCATTTCAGTTTTAGATATACACAGACACAGATTACTATAACTTAGTCTAGCATACATATGAATAGATATCAAAAATTGGGACATGTGCATGATACATTATTTCCACATGATTAGTTTTACACCAGCTCATCTCAAATATAATGACAAATCCATGTCATTCTCTATGTTATATACTTCAAACACCATTTGAACCAAGTTTTGCACTAGATTAATGCCTTATTTTTTTTGTAGTAGTTGGCATTTTTGTGTAGTCCCTCGACTACATTCTCAAGTGCTTGAGAGGCCGCTTGGCCATTTTACATGTTAGAATTTCTAATTGGCCCCAAATCCATCCTATATAATTTTAGTTACATCATACATTTTCAATCACAGTTGCATCTACTACACATGGGTAGGCAATGATGGAATCATAACCTACTTGAGTTCTTGAGCCACCTATATAGGAGGGTTGAATAAGAGATCAGTCCAATCCAAGTTATTCATAGCATACAATCCACTAATCAGAGGTGGTAGATGATGGATTCAAAAATTGGATTGAGTTCTTGAGCCACCCAAACATAGGGATTAAGCAAGCTATCATTTCAATCCAAGGTATTCACTAATTTGATCACTAGTTACACATACATATGATGTCACCAAGTTTTTACATTAGTTTTCATACCCAATGAGGTGTATTCATTCATTTCCTCTCTCTTATCTCTTCACTCAATTTTGTCTTTACTTTTAATATTCATTAATTAAGGATTGATTATCACATGTTGTATTTATAGGATACACAATGGAGTACGTTTTACAGATTCAATCCCAAATTCAATGGATTTTCCTCTCAGGTAAGTTTAGGTATTCTTATTTTTCATATATCCTAATCATTTCACATTAATAAATTTCTAGAATAAATGAGGGGAAAATATAGTCATATAAAATGTCACTTGAGTGTAATGAGTGTCATTTGAGACCACCCATCCCTAGCTTAGCCCTAAACCTATCTTAGGGCCTCTTTTTACCTATATCTAACTTTCATGTGGGTATTACACATCCTTAGACATCCTACAATAAGTCTTAGACCTTCCCCTAGGGATATAGGCCCCTATTTCCCCAAGTTTTTCCACCTGGACACTAATGCGGTTCTTTGGACACTAGCGCATGCACTGCACTAGTGATCAAGGGACTACACTATTGTCCCTTGCCTAATTTCAACCCCAATAGATATTCAATTCCTAAAACACATAGGGTTGGCCTAGACCTATTTCACACTCTATACAAGCACCATATCATGTATAAATACATGAATTTTATCCATTTATCCACTAAATAGAAATTAGATGCAAAATACATAATCAGGGTTATTAATCCCTATTCTTCCTTACTTTTGCATATAGTCATCTAAATCCACCCTAAATTTATAATACATAAATGTTCATTCTCAAGCCTCATTTAAATCACTTGAGTTAATACTCATGATAGCATTCACGTGTAGTTGCACCAACACTTAGATTGGGAGAACTACATTTGACTTGATCCCCTCTTGAGGTATTGGTGTGTAGGCAACTCTCAACATAGTAAGGTGTTGAGGATGTCTATCCTACCCAACTAACATCAAAATTTTGATAGTTGTGTTCTTCACATACCCTAACAATATGGAAGTCAATGGTTTTCTCACAAACTAGTCAAAAATAGTGTATAAATAGTGAATAAGTGCTCATCCACACTAGTACAGGTAGATCAAACTCAGCCAGAGGTGCACTCAGAAGATCATACAATTTTTACACAAGGGACACTAGCATAACAGGGAAGATACTAGCATAGTGTCCTACTATCCAAGGTACTACACTACTATCCAAGAGGGTTTCTAACACCTATATCTTATTTGTGACACCCAGATCAGCTTTTGCACTAGTTTTCAACCCCTAGATCATCCATTAGTTAGTTTTTAGTGAAGTACTTATTTATGTCATTCATTATTATTTTTATAAATTAAATTAGGTTAATTATTATATAAATCAGTGACTATTTATTGCATATATATTCCCTGATTTACTATACTCAAACCCTTTAACAACTTAGGGTTACATTCCATAATCCCTTAAATGTTAAATCAAATATCATGCATGCTTGCCAAGTTGATCTATTTAGTTTCACATATTCAGTATATGATATGTGTTCATTGTTTTTCATTGCTAACATTTATCTATATATGACACTATGTATGGTTAGATCTACATGCATCTTAATATATTACTCAGTTTATCTATGATGGTGCCATGATCTCCAATGTTATCATTATTTCTTCAGATTTCAATCATTTATATAACATTGATTGCATAACTTCCTTCTTTTGAGATACATTATTGTGTGGGCTCCATGACTCACCTCAAAAGAGGGGGCATACACAATGACTTGTCTTAGAGACTAAGTTGTAAGAATACATTTAAAAAATAGGAATAGATAATTTTTACTCAGTTTATCATAGTTCATACCCAAAAATTACCCAGAAAGAATTTTTAGATAATATTTCTCCATTTGGATAAGGGTGTAAGTTGGTTATGTCTAGAATAGTGTATTGTTGTCCCAATAGGTATAAGACAATTATTTATATAAATTCTCATAATCTCGGTTAGTCACAAGATAATTTATAGCATGTACTCATAATTTTTTAGATGAATACTCAATTTTATCTTAGATTATGCTTAGATTGAAAGCATCATGCATGATATGTGTTGAAAAGTTTGCACATGTATTTTGCTCAAAAAATCACATGATATTACTCAATTTTAGAATCCATGTACACCCATATATCATATTTGGGGCATGTTCACTATGCATGACAATATATTTGTTCATTTTGGCATAAATTTCATAAAAGGAATAGAAATACATGTCATTATCTATGTTGTATACACCAGACTCATATTATGCAATTTTTTGCACCAATGTTTCACCAGAAATGAATCTTATTTCATCTACAATGGTTGATTCATATTTTTTCACTAAAATGATCTATTACAATTCATACAAGTATTTTGAGTTACTCTACTACTTTGGGTATGCAATGATGGAGTCAAGCACACCTTAAGTCATTAAACACACTCTCTTATCAATGAAGATTGTGGCATGCATAGTCCAATCTAAGGGTTTCAATGAATAATGATTTTTCAAGGGTCCTACCCTCTATAGTCACCACTTTTTCACTAGAAAAAATAATAGCTAATATACCTAATTAGGTGTATTAATTCCTTGTTATTTGATCTATAAGTTTCATATGTTTATTTTCATATTTTCACCCTAAGTAAGGACTGATTTATAAATCTTTCATTGTAGGTTTTCATGAAGCACAATTCAATGTGTAGCCTACATTCAATATTATTATTTATAGGTAAATTTAATTATAACTATTTTTTTACTCTAGTAATTTCACTTTGGTACATTACTAGAATAAAATGGGGATATGTAGACACATAAATTAACATTTATTGCTAAAACAATGTACTAGTGAGTACTCCTTATACACACTTAGCTCATACCTAATTTCATAGTCCTTGACTGTTCTTGTTTTTACTTCATATTTTCATCCTAAGGACTAAATTAAAAAAAAAAAATCAGTGTAGGTTTTCATGAACCAAAGTTTAACGTCTGACCTAAATTCAAGATTGTGCTTCATAGGTAAGTTCAGGAATAACTATTTTTATTTCTCTAGTACTTTTATTTTTATGCATTACTAAAATAAAAGGGGGGAAAATGTAGATACATAAATTAACATTTATTGATAAAATAATGTACTTGTGAGCACTCCTTATACACATTTAGCTCATGCCTAATTCCATGGTTTTGACTTATGTTACTTCACTTCTATGTGGATGAACTATTCCTCAAAGCAAATAATGATCACAAAATGTCCTTATTTCTCATTCCAAACAACTCAAGCTTACCCTCTGAATGACCCACATTTCCAACACAACTTTATTTTTTATTTAGACAAGGCCACCCTTTCAAGACAATCCCACTCATAAGTGGTGTCTAAATCTACCAACCTCATCCTCCTACCAAATAATGGCTATTTACTCACATCAAATTCATCTAATGGGTCATCCCACACATTTTTATAGTCCCATTCAAATAAATTCCAAAATGATCACTATAAATACATATTTTCAATCTATTTGTTCACTTGAGGCTTAAATGATTGAAGTGCACTAGAACATCTAACTGTACATATAGAGGAAAGCATTTATTTTTCCCAATTTTGAGTCCACACAGACCTAGTAGTCTTGAGCTAAGTTTAGATACACCTCTAAGGTTACAAGTCAGTATTGAATCACTTAATCACACCATGACTTCACCAACATAAGATTACACCAATCTTTCACACACACCACCACAACATGAGAGAACTACATGAAGTTTGATCCCTCTTAAAAGTATTGGTATGTAGGTAGAGTTCAACATAGGGGGTGTTGAGGTCAAGTACAACTTCAAAAACTATCCAATTTTTCCCAGTTATTTCATTTTATCCTCATTTACTATTAAACTAGAGCTCCAAGTGAAGAAGAATGCATACAGTAGAATTTGTAATGAATCACACAAATCTGATCATGCACACAAAACCAACATGTGAAGGTACATAGGTCCAAAATTTCAATAAGTTTAAAAATCCTATAGGATTTTGGTGCACCCTAAAAACACCAGTGCCAGATATTCTATCTAAATAAAGCATCCTTGTCCCAGATTTAAGCAACTCCATATCCTTGATTTATAATGTCATCATACAATCACATAGTCAGTTGCACTTATAGTCTAGTGTATTTTATTTCAAGTTAAGTTATAGTTTTTTTATTACTTTCTCTTTTTAGCATATTTCTAAATTTAACAATTTCCAAATTAGTTTGATTCATTTATTACATATCTATAGCATTCTAATTTTACTCAGTAGTTTGTCATGAATAGGATTTAACATCTCTTTGTTTCCCAAATTTTTATAAAACACAAATATGTAAATAAAGGATATATTTAAAGAATTTTTCCAAGGTGAAAAGTGAAGCAAGAAGTGCCAAATTATGCACTCAAACAAGACAATAAATAAGATCAATTGATTCATGCATCAGCTATGGTATGTGAATGGTGGGGTTTTTTATCCTTAGTTTCACTCTACTAAGTACTAATCTCATGCCTAAAATAAGGAAGAAACTAATGTGCTATCATGCCAACACATCACATGAGTAATGACCTCGCACACTCACTTAAGGCATGCAGTCTAGACTAGTTACCATTGACTCTATGGTTTAATGCTAGATATATGACTCTATCTATACTTAGGATCTTGGGTTATCATATTTAGTCATTGTTACTACAAATATAACTTTAGATTTAACCATTTGATTCATTCACACAATCCACATACTTCTTATCTATGACCATAAAATAGATTTAACACCAAAAAGATTAACACATCAAGATTCACATAAAATTAATGGTTCCATTGATATAATTTGATAAGATTACAAATATATTTTATTCATCACACTCTTTATGTCCATTACACATACATCTATATCTCTATCTTAACAATTCAACCAACAACAACACTTTATATCAAAGTTAAGGGGTATTTATACATAATCCACCCCCTTCTCAGGTTAATCATTAATACAATATAGATGACAAGCCAATGATTTTTTCAAAAAAATAAGTTGTGCTGAGTAGTACAATTAAGTCCCCTTTGATTTGGGCCTAACATCCCCTATATATTTTTCTATGCTATATATTCATGTTCGTGTTCCTCCTCTTTCATGGACCAAAGCTAGATTCATGCTTAATTAATCTTTGATGCTTTCATGAACTAATTTATAACCATCTCCACATCTTGCACCCTTATCTTAGTCTTGAAATTTTTCTATTCCTATGTTTTATGTTCCTCATTCCCCATTTCCTTGTCATTTTTAACTCGTTCTTCCCTGCCAAGGTCTTTCACATTGTTCTTCCATGTCTCTCTCTTTTGGGTCATTCATTTCTACACCATTCTCTCTCAAGTTAAGGTCCTCCGCACTATTATCACCCCTTACTAAACTGATAGTCTATTCTAAATTTTGTTACAATTTCCTTAGATAACAAAAACTTAGGACCCATGTTGTGTACTTGGCACTTGAGCTCCTCCCATTGGTTTTAGGTTATCTAAAGATTGGAAGTAATGACTTCTACTTTGCCTCTCAATAATTTCATTTAGTTAGGTTTCTCAATAAAACCATCTTCTTAAGTTATCAAAATCTCAAGTTGAGTTGTTGCAACTTTATGGGCATCCTCGAGTGACCTAACCTCCACCAAAACCTACCATCAAAACTCTGAGAAGATAACATTAAGCTCCTACTGATGGGTTCTTATTTATTTTTTAGTTATTATACATATTATAATATTTTCACATATTGGGCCATATCCTTGATGTTCAATGTGATCTCAGCCAATTTTTGATATTGTTATTCCTCAGGTAGTAGTCGTGCTTCTAAAATTTTATTCGACCATGCCAATTTTACAAAAACCCCATCAATGATGGGAATAGTGGTGGTCAGTTTATTCAAAAAGGATTGATAGATATACATGGCCTCTATAACTACTTTTTTACCCATAGCTTCTCCTATTAAGGATTCACCTAGTTTCTACATTTCTTGAGCAAGAGCTCTACAAGCATCTCCAACTTATTGATGATGTTTCCAGTAATAGGAATACCATCTACAAGTGTTGACTCACTCCATAAAATTATTTGACAAAGGCTTAATGTCTTAAGTCAATACACCTTGGTCGTAACCTATTGTCACTTGAGCTCTTCAATTTATTCTTTGAGTTTGTATTGGCTCACATGCTCTTCTCTATACATGCATATAAGATCTCAATGCTTGTAGTGAATTTGACCATCATGATGGCTATGGATAATTTTTTTCCTAGAAACCTCTAGCAAAAAATTTATGAGGGTTATGCATGCTTGAGCTAGAGAACATTTCAAGGGGTCCACCCAAAGCATGTATGGAATATCTACTACTTTTGGGATTATATTGGTACTATCCTTTGGGAGCTTAAAGAGACCTTCATCATGATATATCTCCATTATAAAAGATAACTCGCATCAATTTTTTTTAGTGGACTTATGTTTAGGGAAATATTCCCACAAATATAGTTGCTTGTCTGGTATATATTGTTAGAACATGACATGAGTGGGAGGGTCCTAATTACCCACATTCATTTATTTTTGTTGCTCTGCTTCTCATATAGGTTACTTTCCCTTTTTAGGTTATGCTCTAGACCTATAACTTTGAGACTCTTTTCTCATTATTAGTTGGTACTAGTGTCAAGGTCCTTTATGTTGGGGGCTTTTCCTCTTCCTATTTTTTCTTCAAGATTTAGACTTTCAATGTCTATTTATTACTATATAGTAGACTATTATTCACTAGGCTCAAGAGTGTGCTCCTTTTTAGGTTGCACTAAAGGAGATGCCTCACTAGTTTTAGGAATCACCACTCAAGGTGTTGTAAGCTATAGCCACGATTGGGCAGTTGGTTAGATGCAATAATGTCATCTTTTTTCTATAGGCCACCATTAGGATCTTGTTGGTGATGAAGTGTATCATTGTCATTTTGGAGTGGCTATGAGTGATTCCTATGCCCTGCTAAAACTGATGGCCTTAGGTCTTGGCCCTTTCTACTTCTTTCATGCCCTTTATTCTATAAATGTTTCTAGTTGTGGGGGAAATGTTTCCTTCTTTGCCTCCCAGCTTCTTAATTTTATCCTTCATTGCCTAAGCATATAGTAGACCAACTAGATTTTTCCTCACATGATTATTTTGAAGGGATTGATATCAATTTTACCTAAATCATGTCACTCTATATATGCTTCCCTTCCTCTATATACATAGAGATTATGAAGAGTGTGAATCTCAAATTCAATCTTGTCAACATCAATATTCACTAGGTGCACATATACATTGAAATTAATAGAATCCATGAAATATTTGGTAGTGAAAACATAAGGATACATAATCAATCTTGACAAATTATCAGTGGTTTCCAACCATATCTACATGATTGAATAGTGTTTCTTAACAATAAACTTGATGTAGCTTCCCATCTACGTGGAAAGATCCCTAGGCACATGCCATTCATTTCCAAAGGATTCCTTCATGCCCTCATACCAATATTTCATATTTGCCTTGTAGGAGGGTGTGATGGTGCTAGAACATGTGAACTATTTGAATCTATTGACAGGGATATTATGCTCTAGTGGGTAGACCCACTTCAATTCTTTATTGGAATACTATAGGATTCCAATCTCATCAAAAATAATAAGCAATAAAATTGTGCCCCATGGAAACTTATGGTTGGGTAGGCGATGTGCCTTCACAACATATTATTTAATTTTCTCCACAAATAATTAGGAATAATTGTACTTGGTCCCCTTGGCCATTTGGATTAAAACATAAAGGTGGGCCATATCCATATCCTTCCACCTATCTATGCCTCCTATCTGGGTTATGGCCAAACACACAACTACCTAAATGGTAGGATTTGTAAGACTTGTAATATACATGACATGGCCTTCTTTCTTATATTTTAGTGCCATCATATGTTCAATCATTATCTGATCATTGAGATCTATATTGACATTAGTCTTGAAATAGAGTAACCCAGTTACCTTACTAATCCATTGAGGGGTAATCCTCATTATACACCCTAAAAAGTAGATATAATCTTCATGGATGCACAAAATCAAGAACCAAACCACCTCATGGGGTTTTCCAAAGTAAGGCAGTTGGAAAATTTGGACCACACACACATCCTATAGTAAGTTGTAAACTATGAGATCATAAGTGATCTCATTTATTATATTTTGTCACTCAACATGATAATCATGTTGCAATTCACCTTCATTACCAGATTGGTGATGATTATAATCTAAGAATTCATAAATGGAAATTTTGGATTCCCAATTATCTATGCATAAAATCGTATCAGGGTATTGCATTTCTTCAATTAAAATTAGTATTAGAGGTGATGTGGTGGCTACCTTCTTTGCTACACATGCCATCCCTGGTACCTCTCCACTATAATTCTCTTCTATCATCTTTGTAGGGTCCATGCCTTACATGTTGCATACACTAGATCCTTCTTCTTGGATATAAATAGGACTTCCTTCTTTTACACCCTTGTGCTCCTCTACCTTAAATGGATGGTAGTAGATATATTCTTCCTTTTTTATTTAGTTACATCACCAATTGAGGTCCTTTAAGGTTAATACATGGCCAACCAATTCTCCCAAATGAATACATTTTGATTCATTTTCCTAGACCCAAAATACTTTGGCTCCCTACTTTATCCTCCTTCAATGGTATACATATCATTTGTAATCTACAACTTCTCTCACACCTGCTCTTATGACCACTTTGTCACTTCTTTAAATGAATTTTATTTGACACAGTCTCTAATTCAATTTTTATCACTGAAAATACTATGAAAACACCTTTTATATCACTTTTTAATGCTTGTTTGATCTCTACAATCACTAGAATTTTTCAATAATAAAAAATGGAAATGAGAGTCCTCAAGGTCTTTTATAGACATAACCAATTTTTACATTAATTATCCTCCATACTACCATGCATCACTTCAACCATTAATTATTCAAATAGTCATGCCTTGACACCCATTTGACATGCTTTCCATTTATGCCATTTTGTCATTAATAAATTCATGTCCCATCCTTCCTTCTTGTTGTGTCTTTCCCATAGTACATGCCTGCTATAAAAATTCAAATTTTCCATTTTATTTGTAGGAATTGCCTTTTCTATATTAAACCATGTTTATAATGGCATTTCCATTTCCATCTTTATTCCAAATTCTTGGGTCATGTACCACCTCTTATGCACCTTCTTCATGCATCACAACTTAAGCACCATTGCCATACACCACCTATTGCATGCCTCTTTGTCCTAAGCTTTTCTTCGATCACTTGTGGTTCCTCCCAAACTATTCTTTATGCACTTTAATCTTAAGTAGTCATTCCAACGTCAAACCTACCCCACCTTAAAATATGTGCATGGTCTTCCACATCATAACTTAGTAAAATTATTTTTTCAAGAAAGTGATAGAGAACAAAGTTATGAATACCATAGAGCACCAAAAGTATGAGAACAAAATTATAAAAGGTGCATAACCAATTTTATGCCTATTCAAAAACAAAACTAAGTCCTAAAATCAACTAGTGGCATACACCTTGTTTACTAAATTTAAGGATTGCATAGAATGGTAGGGACAGAGTTGACTACAATTAAAATTGCCTGGAAGGAATTGGACATCTAACATTTTCAAATTGTAGGCACCTATTGCATGGATATCATGATTGATAAAATTACCATTTCATGAGATCCATAGTTTACCTGGATGGCATGCAAAATTTGAATCGTAGACCAAGACATGCATACCAAGATGAAAAACTTTGGTTTTGATGTGTTGGTCATGTCATGCATTTTTTTATTTTTCAACCCCTTAATGCCAGTGTGTGAGAATATGTGCTTCATCTAACTGAAGTAGAGCATCTAGATGAGTTTTGAGGGAATCTTCTTCATCCAATATTGAAAAGCACATAATATGCAAGGAAGGCATAAGGAACTCCACTAGTAAAACTACTTTAGTGCCAAAGACAAGGTTAAAAGGAATACTCTTGCTCAACCTTTTGTATGTGGTTTGATAAACCCATAAGACTACTAAAACTCGATCATCCCAATTTGTGTTCCCAATATTACAAATATTAGTCAATGTATTACACAAGACCTTATTGAAGGCTTCAATTATGTCATTGGCTTGAAGGTGGTAGGGTGTGGTCTTATAGTATGCAATCATGAACTCAGCCAATAGGATGTGCATTATTTCATTAAGAAAGTGAATGCCACTATCACTAGTTAGAATTAATGGGAATCCATATCATGTGATGATATTTTCTCATATAAATATAGAAGTGGTAGTATCAGTAAAATCCTGTGTGGGTGCTACTTTAGCCCAATGTGTGAGGTAGTTTATGGTAATAATGATGTAGTGTGCACTAGTCCATCTCGTAGTAAGTTAAATGGGGACAATAAAATCAATATCCCATTTCTCAAAAGGTTGATAAGTAATTATTGGGTGAAGGGGCATGGCATCCTTGTGGTTTAGTTACCTACGCACTGATAGATATCAAATTAACATGTATAGGATTTGACATATTTAAATAATGTGGGCCACCATAACCTGACTAGTAGAACTTTTCATGTTATTGCATTACCAACATAATGTCCTCCTATGACACCCTCATAGACCTTGTAAAGTAATTTAACATGATCATGTTATATTAGGCGCCTTCATAATACTTCATCCCATCCTAGTTTATACAAGTCTCCTCTAATAAGATGGAAAGGGGAAACACAAATAGCTAGCTACTTTTTCTCTTGGGTGTTAAGGTGGCCTAGTGCTAAGATTTTTGTAAGAAAAGATGTAATTTCCTTTAATTATTCAGGCTCGCACATAACTTTAAAGAGTTTTACATTAGGTAAATCATCCTCTATAATGCATTTTGGTTCATCAGATTCAATGTGTGAGAGGTGGTCTAGACTAAAATTAACTTTGGTTGATTTCACAACCATGAAGAACTAGAATTCTTTAATAAGGAAAATCCATCAGCAAATACATTTGTGTAATACTAGTGTATTTACCAAATACTTGAACACTTAATGATCCATATAAAAGACAAATAGAGTGGGCAATAAGTATTGATAAAGCTTCTAGAGCACATAAACCATGGATAAGGCCTCATAGTTTGTAGTAGATTAGTTCTACTCCACTGGTGTGAGCTTTCGGATAGTAAAGTAAATAGGATGACTAAGGTTTCTATATGCACCTAAAATTGCTTGCTTCATTACAGTTGACTAATATTCCTATTAGTTGACACTAATCTTGCTTATCCTATTTTATTCCACTAATTTATCATATTTATAACCATATATCTAATATCCCCCTTTAATATTCCTTCATTCACTAACCTTATTATTCCCCACTCTTTCATTAATTCCTCCTAATCTCCCATTATCCTAATCTAATCTTATTTATCCATTATATGGGAATTTAAAATTCCCATAACCCCACCTACCCACCTACTAACCTACATCCTAGCCTTTCCTACATCCCTATGTCTCTAATCCTCACCTAATCCCCCATCTAACCCCAACCTAATCCTCCATTATCTCTAAGATAATGGAGAAGTCTCTAGAATTGGGGACTTCCCTCCAAGTCTCTAGAAACCTCTAATTCTAGAGGTTTCCCAAGGAATTTAATATTCTTTGAATAATATACAACCATTGATCTCACCTCTTTAACTTTGAATATTAACCCTTGATCTTCCCTCCCCTTCTCTATTTAACCAAATCTCCTCCTCCATGAAATCCATCTAGAAAATTTGTAGGGAAACCATGCTAAAATCATTATTGAAGTCTCATAAGATATCCATCATCCATTATCAAGTATCCTTCATTAACATCTCCAATCAAGCTATCACTTTGTCAATCTGAGTCTAATCATCCTCTTGCGAATCTTGGAAGGAGGTAATGTAGAGAAAGGGAATTTGGTAAGCTTATTATCATTCTGATTTGCTTTATAAATTCTTCTTATTGAGTAGTTTATGTTTTGAGATTGGATTTATCTTGTTTAAATTCATAGTGAGCTCAAAATATTACTACAGTTGCTTTCACCAAGTTATGCAAGGATGACACCCACTACCATGCATGAAGTGTCTACATGTACATGAAATGGCTAGGTCTAGTTTAAGAACTGGAGAATGGGCACAATCACCAATTTTTCCTTTAGATCCTCAAATGTTGGTTGGTGTTGAGTGGTCCATAGAAATAGGCCATTATGTTTAAGTAGTTCTTCCATCAGTGTTGTTACCTTAGCATAACCTTTAATGAACTTTTGATAGTACCCCATGTGACCTAAGAAGGCATGGACCTCACATTAAGTGATTAGATATGGGGGTTAGACAATGACCATGATCTTAGCTAGATCCACTAGTAGTGCATCTCAACAAATGATATGTCCCAACATAATTCCAAATGATGTGGTAAAGATGCACTTCTAAAGATTCAATGAAATCTAAATTTTATGGTAGTGCTTGAGCATGAAGCACAAATTATTATAGTGTTCATGCACTAAACCATACCTAGTATAGTAATATAAGTACCTAAAGGAACTTGTGGATAAAATACTTCAAGGCTTCCAGCACAATACATGAGAACACTATCAGTGCATTATTTATGCCAAAAGACATAACATTATATGAAAATAAACCCTATGCAATTGCAAAAGCTGTTTTTTCCTTGTCTTAGTAATTTGTACTTGGTGATAGCCAAAAAATCCATTAATGAAGTTGCAGAACTTACACCTAGAAATACCCTCTAAAATTTCCTTTATGAAAGGTGTTGGGAAAGGTTCAATTACACATACAACATTGAGTAGTTTTTAATCCAAGAAAATATGAATTCGACCATATTTCTTGATGTTATTAACCATTGGACTAACCCACTCCAATCCAACATGCAACATGCTATCAATTTCCTCTTTAACCTAATCATGTATATTACGGTTCATCTGATACGGTTGTTTCCTCATTAGTTGAGTGCCTTCAACCAACTTGACATGCATCTTTCCTAATTATGGATGCACTCCCTATATTTATGTGTAGTTTCATGAGAAAATGTCTTGATACTCCTGCAAGAGTTCAAAAAATTTGGTTAACTCAACTTATGACTAGTAATTACCCACAATAGCCATTTTAGGTGCATCCTTCATCCCAATATTATGTTTAATTATTTGGAGTGGCATAAAATATGGTTTATGCTCAAAGTGCATATTATCTTTGACATCACTCACCCCATATTCCATATACATATTTAAGTGGTCAAAGTCTGGCTCTAGTGGATCAGAACTGTACCCTCATCAACCTAATATATGACCTTTTGTTTGCCCTTATATATTTGTTCCCAATGGTCATATTCATATTGAGGCTCAAAATCTAATAGAGTCAAGGTAGGAACATCAGGCTCTTAGAATATATCCAAATTATCCTCAAGTGTGCCATACATATGTTATATGTATTTTTTGACTGGTGCTTGATTTCTTAAAACTATCTAATGGAATGTTTATAAAGATAAATTTAAATCTATTTGTGGAGAAGAAAATTAAAATGTTGTAAGTAGAACATGTGTGATGTGTTTCCAAGTATCTATTTCACTATAATTTTCTTAATGGATGTACCATACTCTAGCCCAAGCATGTAGAGTACCATAAAAGACATCATTCCATAAAGATTCTGATGAAAACATGTCTTCAATGTTCCAAATTATTTCATAGGATATTAGATGGTCTTCTAGAGAATCAATACCATCATAACTCAAGACGGTGCAAATACGGTTGTCATGGTGGAAGTGATGGTTGTGCATACTTACTCTCATGTGTGCAACTAATATCGATGAGTAAACCACCATTGAGAAATAGTTCCTTGAAACAAAAATTTTAGTGCATGCAAATGTTCATCCTCATTAACATAATAGTCTTCCAGCTACTAAAAATATTCCCTGGCCTCAAATTGACCATGAAAATGAGGTGCACGGTCGAACCTCAAGGGTGGTAGACTAATGAGGTGAACATTCTTGTAGAACTAAGATAACTTGGGGGAAGAACTTAGGCAGCTATCAAGGACACTACAAACATGCCTTGTAAGATCATATGTGCATTGAGCCCATTGGTCACAAGTAATATTGATAGTGTCAAAAATTCACTATGCATCTTACTCTTGGTAAAATGTTGTCAGGAGTAGGATCCACATGTTCATTTCCTTGTGAGTGATGTTATAAATTATGTTGACATCCTCATAAACATCAATGGTTTCCATAAAGTGATGCCTTTGGTATTTATTTAGAGGAATGACCATGAGTTGAGTGTCATTCTCAAAGCTGATATAATGCTTCTTGAAATGTAATTCAACATTACTCACATGACACCAAGGTTAACCCAAGAGAGCAGGGAAGTCATCAGCTTCAACAAGCTTGATTACTTCAAAATCTCCCTTGAACATGACACCCAAGATGTTGATGATCACATATTTAAGAATAACTATGGGTAGTGTGTGAGTCTTATTGGCCATGAACAAAACATGTGGGGGAGGATGAAAAGTAGATATCCCCATCTTTTTCTAGGCATATTTGGTAATAACATTAACCTCTATGCCAGTGTCAACCAGGATATCATGAATCATCTAGCCATCAATGGATGTATTGACAAGGACTTCTTTGTCACATTTTAGATTTGGTTGGATATGAGTTTCTTATCATCGTGTATGGTTTAAACAATAATACTCTAAAGGTTTTTTCATTTATTATCATAACCAATTCTTTAGGAGGGGGATGATGTCCTCACTAAGGAAGAGTTTGCACAACTCTTAGAATACATCATGCCCTAAGTCCATGGGTACCATATCTCTTTACATGTCAGCACACATGGTAGTATCCTTACCCTTCAAGAATTAATTTCACTTTAAAACTTATATATCAATACCATTGTGTCATGGAACACTTATCTCTACATTAAGAATTTAGATAGTGTTACACATGAGGTTCTTCACATTGAACCTTTTCATTAGGTGGAATTGAAATCAGTTGGGAATGAATGCCACTTTGAGTAGTAATATTTACCTGGGGTCTAGATGGTAGAGTGGTAAGGCACGGTCTTCATTGAGCATTTGGATTTTTTATACACATATCATCCTAACAGTGTTGTCATTTTATTTTTTAATAATGGTAGCATACAATTATAGACATTCTTTTAGTTGATGCTCATTTTTACAAAAGGTACATGTTGGGTAGACCATGTGATCATACTAGGAGTGTTCTAGAGATCCACACTTGTAACATGTCCTAGGTGGAAAATGACAACCTCCTCATCTATTACCATGCCCTCAACCTTTGAAAGATTGATTCCCACCAATCTCTTGTGTATTAGGTATAAAATCTCAGTGCGTACCATGTGCTCATGCTTCATGAATTTCATTTATGACCTAATAATTATTAGTATCATTCGTATATGCATCACATATTTTATAATATAGTGACACTTTGGATTGGGTGGAATGTTAAATCAAGGGATAACTCCTTACATCGTGATATTCTTTGTAAATCTCATAAGACTATTTTAATATGGCACAAACATTCTTTCATGGACAGTTATTCATGTTATAACCCTCCACTTTGTAGTAAACACACCATAGGTCATTTTATGTGTCATGAGCATTGTTGGCCATAAGATTCTCCAATTGAGAATCCATAGAAATAATTTAAGACTTTATAAAGGGTTTGATACCCATATCTATACTTCCCATGAATTCAACATGGAGGGCAACTTCTAGTGCCTCATGTGGATCAATAAAAGTCTTATGGGATCAGGCACATCTAAAAGGAATCACTAACCCTTCCAAAAACCATTAAGCATATTACATGGGGTTGATGTCAAATGATAGATTTGAATGAAGCTTTTTTAAATTCATATCAATTCATGTGCACTCTTAGTGATCTCTTGCTTAATATATTTTAAGGCAACAATACTTTATTGCTCATACTCAAGGATATCAAATTCTTGGAGAAAAGTAGTCTTCAATAGTTCATAATCTATAATGGCTTGTTAAGGATCAAAATTTTGATAACATTTATGCATGTGATCTAATAAGTTGGTGACAAACTAAGTTTCCTTTTACTAAATATAATTTATACCCCACGTCTGCTAAATGAGTTCACACTTGTGAACATGCTCACGTACATTTTTGACACCTCAATATTCAAGCAAGTGAATTGTCATCTTGTAGTAGATTATAGGTACATTAGGTGGAAGTAGTGGACCCTATGGTAGCAATCCTCTAGTTCTTACTGAACCTTATGGTGGAGGTCTACCAAATCCTCTTAATCCACCTCTTGATCCTTTTTATAGCTCTAGTAAAACCCCCATTGATGCTGCTTATCACACCTCTTGTAATAATAGGTGCACCATAAATATTGGGCACTAAGGGAGGTTGATTAGTTATTATTAGGCTTGTATATTTCCCACTAATTATATTTGGTCCATCTAGAATTCCAAGTTGATCCATAGGTCTTAATTTCAATGGAAAGGTAAAGGTTAATGGTAAATTGTTATTTTGAACTTGTACTCCCAAATATTCCTCTATAGACTTAATTTATATATGACTTCAGATTCAACATTATCAGTATCCCAATTTATTACAATAATTCCACCAAAATTAAATGTATGAACATGCACTATTATGGGGGAATTGGGCATATTTGGATTGGGTTCTACTATCATCAATACTTGTCATGCTTCTTCAATGCATACCTATGATAGTGAAGGTCATGAACCTATGGTTAGGGAGTACACACTTTGTCTTCCTACCTTCTTATTGATTCTCATGACACTTCTAGTATCCTCCCATTTATACCTAGGATCACTACCTCTCATAGCCTTACACCTGGCCTCATCATACTTACTATTCTATAGTTCTCATTGATTGACTTCCATGCCAAACTATCGATCCCATACCAATGTGTACCCCCCATTTCCCCACCAGTCATGTTGTTTATGTGTGGGAGAGTTTAGTTGTCAATGGGGAAGTTCTCAGGTCCAAAATCAACCATAATCTTCTTGATTATTTAAGGGGATTCATTAAGATACCTTCCACATGGTTCCCTCAGGAAGTTAAACTATGCTTCCTCTAGACAAATATATATAGAAATGACATATCCTAAAATGTAGATATTGAGTACTCCCTTCCACTACAAGTGTTCAAGTAACTTTCAAATTTGCTAAGGATGTCTAATGCTCTACTGACCAGGGAGCCTTTCATCTGTAATTTTTTGAATGGTCTTGTGCATATGATGAAAGCCAAACATACAAGTGAATGGGTAATTCTATAAAGAATGTTTCATATAGAGAATCATAGAGATGTTACTCTACATGTTTGTGTGTAAAAACTCTTGATTCAATATATTGAAGTGTAAAGTTCTCTTTTACTATGCCAACCCATTGCTCAATGTTTTCCAAAGAGAGTCACTCAAGAATATTTCTACCATCATGCTAACAAGTGCAATGGGTCCTATCAATAAAATCAAAATGTTAGGGTCTTTTATCCTTAGTTTTGCTCAATTAAGTACTAGTCATGCACTTAGAAGAAGGAATAAACCAACATGATAGTGCACTGACACATCACATGATTAATGACCTCATGCGCTCACTCGAGGCACAGAGATTAGATTGGTTCTTACTGATTCTACCACACAGTGGTGGGTAAATGACTCTATCTATAATTAATGCTTGGTTTAGCACATTTATCATTGTTAATACAAATAAGACTTTAGAGTTAACCATTTAATTCATTCACATAGTCCACATACTTCTTATCTATTACCATAAATAGATTTAACACCAAAAAAATTGGCACATTGAGATTTGCATAAAAGTAATGGTTCCATTAATCTCATTTGATAAGATTACAGAGATATTTCATTTAACACACTCTTTATTTCCATTACACATACATCTATATCTCTATCTTGACAACTCAACCAACAATAACACTTCCTATCAAATCTAAGGGGTATTTATACATAATCCACCCCCCTCTTAGGTTATATCATTGATACAATATAGATGACAAGCCAACAACTATTTTAGAAAAAATAAGTTATGGCGATTCATTATAATTAATTCCCTTTTGATTCGGTCCTAACAACCCCTATATATTCTTTCTATGTTATATATTTATGTTTTTGCTCCTCTTCTTTCAAGGAGTGGTGCTAGATTCACACTTGATTAATCTTTGATGTTTCTATCAACTAATTTTTAACTGTCTCCACTTCATATGCCCTTGTCCTAGTCTTGCACTTTACTGAGTCATGTATCTTGTGTTCCTTGTTCTCCATTTCCTTGTCTTCCATAGCTTGCTCTTCTACACCAAGGTCTTATGAGTTATTCTTCCATGTCTCTCTTTTGTGTCATTATCTTTCATGTCATTCTCTCTCATGCCAAGGTGCTCCACAATATTCTCATGCCCTTGTTTTTATATGTTAAGGCTTCAAAACACTTAGAATTTATTACTAAAAATTTTAGGTTTAACAATGAAGAAGTTACAAGGAAAATTGTGGTGGCACAAAGAAAATCATTGGAAGAGATAACAACCATGATAAAAGAGCAGCTTCAAATAGTGAAAAGTGACAAGAAGAATAATTTAACAATAAGTCAGATAGTGAATTAACAAATCTAAGAATGATTTAGGAGGAGGTGTCAGATGAAATCAATGGGTATCAACCCATAAGAGATAGTAAGATGCAAGAAAGATAGCCTTGGTGGAGGTAGTTATACGAAGGTGAAATTAAGAAGAAGAAGAAGAAGAAGAAGAAGAGAACCATTGGGTGGAGGTGGATGAACGATGCCTAAAAATTAATGTGATAAGAATAAAAAACTTTGGAAGAGAATGTAAATTTATGGTGGGTCAAATTCCATAAAAGAGGAAAGAGTGAGAAGAGGTTAGCAGATTTGAAACTAGTCAGAAACTAAAAAATAGAAGAAAAAATGTGACAGTCAAATGAGATATTTGATGTGCTAGAAGGGGATACCATGGTCATTAATCTCAATGTCCAAAAAGTGGTTTTATCACTTATTTCATCTATGAG
Organism: Torreya grandis; assembly: GCA_037957365.1. Lineage (NCBI taxonomy): Eukaryota > Viridiplantae > Streptophyta > Pinopsida > Cupressales > Taxaceae > Torreya > Torreya grandis. The sequence goes on along the minus strand of JARHVA010005657.1, from coordinate 665,034 downwards.
TAGGAACCCATATTTTTAATTACCTATTATAAGCACAAGAGAGGGGATCCACTAGTGTTTTTTTAACAATGAATATTCATTAATTCACAAATATTCCATTTTTAGGATTTTGGTTTTGGTGATTTTTTAGGGTTGACAGATGGGACCGGATCACTAAAATTTTAGGGATATTTTTTTGGGGTTGGCTCTCCAACCCTTTACAATGATATATAAGATTAAACTTAAATTCACCAAATATATATAGTATATCCCCTGAGGGCTTGACCAATACCAAGGCAACAAGTAGAACCATAACCAAAGGAGCACATAACTGAACAACAATAGTGAATGAAGAAAATGAAGGAAACACCAAACAAAAGGCCATACTTCATCATCAAATAACTTAGCCAAACAATAGTGCTAGATGTCATAGTCAAATGACACAACCGAACAACAATGCCAAATGATAGAGTTGAATGATAGAACCAAATGACATAATCATACAACACAACCAAATGACATAGCAAAACAACATAGTTGAATGATAGTACCAGGTGATAGAACTGAATGGCAGGTCCATAAGTAGAGATGAATGAAAAAGTTAAATGGCATAATCAAATGGCTCAATCAAATGACACAACTGAATGATAACACTAGGTGACAGAACTTAATGATAGGTCCAAAAACTAGAGATAAATGACAAGCTAGGAGATATAACCGAATGACAAAACCAAAGTTATCAAATGATAGTTCTAGGAGAGATAGTTGGTAAACTAGAGTTAAAACCCTTCTATCAGATGACAAGACTAAATAAGAGTATCAAATGATAGAGGCAAAAAGCATAGGCCATCATGGCATATGGTGGAAATGGTAAAAGGACAAGCCAATCATTAGAAAAATCATCCATAATATATTATTTTGAAGAGCCAACCAAAGAATACACATAATCAGAATACAATCAAAATTTAGGTATTTATTATTTTTTTAGTTTGTCATAAATTTGACTTCAACTGTTTAATAATAGTAAAACAATTTTACATGCAAAAATCTCCACTGTTATCTCACAAGAAAGAATCAAACAGAATAACATATCACCCCTTAAAGATTTTTTTGATGATGACATGCCAGCACTCAAAGATGCTCCTCTTTTTTTGATGAAAATGATAATGACACTGAAGTGACAGAAGAGATTGAACCATCTCACCAAACACTTTTTTCAACTAAAACCTCCACTCAAAAATATTCCTGAAAGAAGAGAAGTAGATGGATAATTGGAAGGTCCTTTAAGGTGGACTGGGCAATAAAATTCCTTCATAGAACTTATAGAGCCTAAAAATGCTGATGATACTCTAAAAGAATGCATATGTACAATATGTAGCTGGAAACTAGGAAAAAAACACAAAATGCAATTGAAATTGGTCACAATTGAGAAACATTATGGAAAAGTATATGAGACAATGAAGCACCCAAATACGCTGATAACAAGAACACACAAGTGAAAAACTACAAAAGAATGCATGCATGTAAGATATGCATGGGAGCATGAAAATGATAAGAAACATCAAAAACATCTTGTGGAGAAAAGGGGAACAATTGAAGCAAATTTTGAAAAAGTCAAGTAGTCCCATCTAAAAGCAAAATACATATAGTTCTCTACTATATACCATATTCTAAAAAAAAGCAGACCTAATTCTAATTTTTTAGATTATAAGATTTTATTTTAGAATAATGGATTTATGGATATTCCATAATCACATTGGTTAGATAGCAGTGCTTGAGAAATGGCAAACTGTCTAGCAATGGCTGAGATTGAAGATTTGAAAGAAAGTGTTAAGAGATCACTGTTTATCTCACTATCCATCAATGAGGTCACAATAGTTGACAACATAGTCTAGGTTTGCATTCATGTGTATACTTTTGATAACTAGAAGTTTATAAAATGGTAGAAAATTACAATGCAAAAAATCTTCACAAATTGGTTGTATCAAGTTTGAAAGATAAAGCTAAAATGGATGATTATGCAATAGCTACAAAGTTGATGTGTGTTGGGGCTGATGGTGCATCAGTTATACAGGGGCATAGAAATAGTTTGTGTGTTCATCTACAAACAACAATTGCGGTATATATGATTCCAATTCACTACATGGCTCATGGGATGAATCTTGCATACAAAATGGTTAGAAAATTTGCTAATGTGGCCAAAGTGGAGGAGCTCATTCGTAACCTACATGCTTATATGTCCAACAGACCAAAAATAATTTTAGAGTTCCAAAAAATTGCAATAGGAGTGACTGATGATAAGAAAATGTTGAAAGATGTTGATACAAGGTGGATTTCTATGTATGAACCTGTATGCCAATTTTTTGAAGAATATACATCATTAGTAGTTTTATGTATAAATATCATAAAGAAATTGACAAGGCAAAAGATTTTTTGTACCATTTAATAAATTTGGAAACACTATTAAATTTATGTGGAATTCTTCTAATACTGAAGGAAATGATTTGTTTAATGAAACATGCTCAGGAGAGGTCCATTTATATTGTGGACTTCATACGATTGAGAAAACAAGTGTGTCAATCTCTAAACATACTATACACTTCAAATGAAATGTTTCAAGGCCTTCTTTTTAGTATTTGGCAATGTTTGACCAATTTAAATAACCCTAATATTTATTTGAAGTTGAATATCAATGATCATATTTGTGTTGTTGTTAATGGAAAAGAGATTCCAATGCACACTTTTTACAAAAAAACATGATCTTATGGGAGTTGAATCTGAAGAACTACCCATAACACGTATTTTGTATGATGTTGTTCTATCTAAAACCCAAATGAAACTAAGTAAGTTCTCAAAAATTATTTATAATTATCAGAGATCATTTTCAAATGGATGATTTGTTGGAGGCCATAGTAGTTGTGAATCCCATTTTCTAGAGTAGTAATAATAGTCAAAAGATGGTTCACAATTTACTTCAAAAATACATGTGTTGTCTTGTAATGCATTTATTAAATTTGTAGACGTGAATGGAGTAGAAATTATATGTATTTTGGGAAAAGATTTACTGACATCCCAATCAACCCATTTTGGCATTACAATATTTGAACAATATCATCTTCTAAGCGAACCAATAGAGAATGAGGTAATTACAATATTATGGAAAAAACTTTATCCTAGTAGTATACTATAGAAAATTTTAAGTGAATATTTTTTATTATATGAGCTTTGTCAAATAATTTTTTTGGGTTTAGTGGAAGATGAAAGAGTATTCAATGCATTATCATTCATAAAGTCAAAACTTTGAAACAGATTGGACAAAAATTTAGAAACCTATCTAAGATTATATGTTTTACGTTATGTAGTAGATATGTTTGCTTATGAAAGAGCTATGGAAACATGGAGTTATCTAACTGAAATAAGAGGTGTCAATAATACAATGACAAATAAAGAGGATGTAAATAATGATACTGAAATTGGCACTGACACAGTAGATGCAAATGTCACTGTCGATGATCAGGTTTATGTAAGATTGTTTCAACTACTAGACTATTAGTTTTGAGTTTCTAAATTTCAATTTCACATGTTTATCATAAGATGCAATAATTATTATATATTTTCTGAAATTTATTTCCTTGTTTGTTGCTAAGTGTTGAATGTAAAAGATTAATATATTGTGATTGTGTCACGGAGAACATTGTAGGTTAATATGGTTCTTTATGTCTTTGATACATATTTTTATAGATCAATTTTTTTCTTACATATGTGATGTATTTATTGTGCCTTCATAGTATGTCATATGTGTCTACAATGTGTTTGATGTTCTTATTATCTGTTAGATTTGCACTGCTTGTAGTTTGTTATGTGCCTTCACTATACTCATGTTTTACTTTATCTAGTTGTTTGTAAGTAATTTTCACATGTTTATCATAAGATGAAAAATTATTATATGTTTTCAATTGTTCAAAAACTATAATAACTATGTTAATGCCTAATCACTTTCATGAGGATACTTAAAAAGTTGTCCAATTGTTTAGAGTCCTTACAACTGATTCTTTTTAGAATAAAGTGATCAAACAAAATATAACCTTTGAATAACATATCAAAGGTTATATTTTATTTGATCAAATAAAATATAACCTTTGAATAAAGTGATCAAATAAAATATAACCTTTGAATCACATATCAATTAGTATGAATGACACTCATGTTGTATAGGATACATGTTCACAGATTTGTAAGTACCTTACCTCTTGTTTATACCATTTTTTATTTGAATAAAACTAATTTCATGAGTCCTTATTTAGTTAAACATCCTCATAACATTAAACAATCTATTAACCTATTATATAGTTCATGATCACAATCAATCATGCATATTTTCAACTTTGATGAATCCTCATTATTACTAACTATCACAATATTATCTTCAACACAAACCTCTACCAAACATGAATGTGTTTTTCTAGTGGCCCCAAATGCATCTCGAACAATGATTTATTCAAGAAACAATCTAAATATTAGAAAGAAGAGATCTTCCATAGAAAACAACTCACTTTATTATCATAACATGCAATAATTATTATACGTTTTTTGAAATGCATTTTTATGTTTCTTGCTAAGTGATGACTGCACAACATTAATATATTCTAATTGTGTTAGGTCGAACACTGTATAAAGAAATATGTTGACATTAATCCATTTATATTGAGATGTGAGTTTCACAAATGCATCGGAAATATCAAAAGGGGGCCTAACACCATACAAGTTTACAACATCATAAAATTAAAATTGAAATTGCAATCTGTGGATGATCCAATAATTAAAATTTAAAACTCAATAAATTGATCAACGCATCTACAAACTTGAAATTGTCATTCATAATATATATTTTAAAAGAAAACATTGTTTACAAATATATAAAATAGATTGTCAACTACTTAGCTAGTTTCTCAACCACTTTTTCAGCTTTTTTCTCAACCACTTTCTCAATCACAACATCTTTTGTGCCACTATTGTCCTTCAATATCCTTGCCTTTTTAATATCCAAAGCCGCAACATTAAGAAGTAAGATTTTACCTATCTTCATTTCTAGCATCTCTTATAGAAAGTATACTTGGATTGGCAACTATCTTCTACTTAAATAAGGCATTGGAATCCTGTCCTTGCTCCTTAATGATTTTTTTTAGTATGTTGTTATGTTTATTCAATAGAACAAGCTTCTCTTTGAATTAAACAGTAGATTGTAAACTTTTATGTGCATTTTTCATATGCACATTGAGGACCTCAGCGTCTTTTTTCAAGTTCTCATATTTTACCTGCATTTTAAAATGTAATGTAATTAGATGTGAACAAAATTAAGAATAACATAAAATTTGATTAAAATGAATATACATTACCAAAGATTTATTCTTCTCTACATTCGCAATCACAACAAGTTTGGTGTCTTTCACCCATTTATTATAATGTGTATGGGCTTCTGCATTCAAATTCTTCAACCTGTTAAGCATGATAGTCAACACATTATCATTGTAAGCATTAACAAGAGTAACTGACCCAGATTTAGCTTTCGCAAACAAAGCATCAATCTTTTTGGGTTCCTATTCCACCAATGCAAACAAATTTTCTCATTCAGAGCGATTGTGGTAATGGGTGTTTATTTATTTTATCAATGCCTTCCCCTGAACCTCCCACACACATAAGTTTCTCATTTCATCAATTACTTCCTCCTAAAGACTAGCAGTAACACTATTTGCTACCAAATTGTTTAGTGGAAAAGATGTAAGGGCATCATCAGATAGGACAACATTCTCTATTGGGGTGGTATTGTCTAGTGAAGTAATTAGAGGTTCTTACTAAGCAATCACATGAACATGTGTTGCTTCTCCTTAGATAAAATTATGTGGATTGAAAGTAGTTTCAACATTAGTGCCACTTTCAAATCCCAGATATTTTTCATCAAGTTCAATTTTTGGAAAATAATTTAATCTCTGTGCACTCAATAAACCTCCAATTATAAAAGAGGGGAATTAAGAACCTGCTAATTTTAGTGTTGTATTTCATTATGGGGGTTGTAATGGAAGAGCCTACCCCCTTCTGTGAAATGCATTCAGGGGCAGAGGCGACAACATAATGTTCCTCACAGATAGAGGATGGCCTGCAAAATGTAAGTTTTTTTAGAAAATAAATAAATTAAAAAAACAAAGTTATATGCAAAATTGAAATTAAAAGTTTAGTACTTGTCTTTGGAGATAGTATATATTGCAATATACGCGATGTATTGTGAGTGACAGGGGTGTTTTGAGTTGGTACATTATGAAAACTTTCAGTCTAAAAATCTATAATCAAAAACCAAAAAGCCAAAATATGCAATGTAAAATACCTTCCATAGAGGGTTGAGAAGGCCCAATAGGTGTTACTATTTGTTGCAGTGGTACTGGTACTAGTTGTTCCACCATCTAAATTCTTGTTAAGTCAACTGCAAGAATTAAAAAAATAACTAAAATAATGCACTTAAGTCTTGAAAATTAAAATCTCATTTGAATTTTTCAAACAATAAACCTGCACGTGGAGACGACACTGAAGAAACTCATGGGCATTTTGCAAGATGATAGGATTGCATGGATGATTCTGTAGACTTTGAATATGTAGATTCTTCAATTGTAGTTGCATATTGTGCTTTTGAGGTAGATTATTTTTGTGAGGCATGCATTCTTGCCTGTAAGTTGTAATAAACAAAGTTTAAACATTTATTAATATTTACCTTGCTAACCATTTCACAAACAAATAAATATTAAACCCTAGACCAACAAATGAACAAATAAACTAACCTCCTACTCATCCACAAACAAAGAGTTTGACATCATTTTTGGATCAAGCACAGTTGGACCTTGTATTTTTTGGAGGTCAAAGAAGGCCCCATAATACAATGCAAGAATAAAATTGGAATAACTTATAGTGGAACTAGGATTGGTAGAAGCAAAATTTAATTTAAGTCTTATCTTAGAGGAAATAACAGAGCACCAGTCAAATTTGTATTTGAAAATAGTACAGACAATGTAAAACAATGCCCAATAGGGAATATCTATTGCTCTTCCCTGCAATACTATTTTGGATTGGAAAAATTGAACCATTGATTTAAAAAAGGATGAATAACATCATTGACATGGAGGCTCATCTTCTGACTATCTCAAATGAAAGAGAAAAAGAGGATTTTAGATTGCAAAAGTTGAATTTTGAATATACAAACAAATTTATAAATACATACCAATTCAGCCGATGTGCAAATCAAAATTTTTTGCCAAAAAAATCCTATCTTCATCTATCAGTATTGATTTAGAACTCATAGGGGTTATATTATGAAATGAAAGACCTATCTGATTGTGAATATCTTCTAGAGAAGTACCGAATGAAATCATTATGTAATCCACTTTGAGGGTGAAGATCTTTTCATTAGGGTCATATGAATACATGTGCATTTTTAAAAGTGTAGTGTTTATGTCATACTGTGACATGTAAATTAACCCAGTACAACTACATTCCTAAATCTAGTCGATGTACACATCTAGTTACTGCACTAGTCTCAAAATGTCTAGGCATAGTAGGTTCTTGAAAATGAATTTTCTCTCCATGACTACCAAGGGGGATGAGAAATCAGTTCTAGAAAATGTTAAAAATAAGGGTAGAGGTGAGTATTTATAAAGTAGGGGAAGTGACCAGGCAATCGGATAGCAGATTGGACGCACAAGTTAAAGTTGTTCAATTTTGTCATTCGATCTGGACGTTCATCTCAACCATCCTTCTCAAACATTTGATTCCACCAATCGGTCTTGCCATTCAACTCTATCATTTGGTTTTTCCATTCAGCTCTACCATTTGGCTCTATCATCTAGTTCCATCATTCGGTTTAATCATCTGGTTCAACAATTCAATTTTGTTGTTTAGTTTTATTGTTCGACTCCACTATTCGGCTTGATCGTTTATTTTCTTTGTTTGGATCCATCATTTGGTTATGTCATTCGGTTCCACCGTTTGGTTCAGTCATTCATCTGGGTCATTCAGTTCTATTGTTTAGTTTGGCCATTTGGTTAAGTTGTTTGGTTAAGCCATTCAATTTAGTCAATCGTATCAGGTGTTCATCTCAAGCGTTCATATCGGTTGTTCGTTTTGGTCATTTGCTCCATCTGTCTCATTGTAATATATATGGGGAAAAACATTGACTAAGAATTCGTCATCACCCATAGAGGATTCACCATACTAGTGAGTCAATTTTCTCTAGATTCACCAAATATTTTCAATAGGTTTTCCAGTAGGGCCTATTAAAATGAACCTTGGGATCCACTTAAGAACTGCCTATACCTCTGTGATGCATTTTAGACACTCACCCATGGTCACACTTAAGCAGACAACTAGAATTCACCAACAAGGGGTCTAACAATCGCCTATGAGTCTCTTGGAGGAATTATCTCAGCATTTAAGGGTCCAAAATTGTTGTCTAATTCAGTAGCATTTCAGAGTAAAAATTGTAGTCCCAAGCCATGGAAGCTCCCTGTGTATATATGGATTGACATTGATTAGCCCAATTTGGTCAAAAGTTGGCTTGGGTTGTTTCAAACCGTATGCCAGAGTAAGTGAATGTAACACTAAGTTGTTTGCATAGGCTTTTGCCGAGGGTAAGTTGTTGGAAAGGTTATTGGGAGGTTGGATAGGTTTTGTTTTTTATTTGTTTTTATGAATTTTGGTTGTTTAAAAGATTTTGGGTGGTTAGGGATGGTAAATAGTAATTAATAGGATTAATTATCATGGATAAATAGGGGGTATATACATAAAATAAGCATTTAATTATACTTTAGTTTCTTATACTTTAAGTTGTATTTTATGTATATACTTTCATGTTGTTTGAGAGTGGTTTTGGACTTCTAGGAGTTAAGATGCAAAATATAGATTTTTAGAGGTTTCCACCATATTTCAGACTTAGCCTATTTCAAGACTTTAGGATTTCAAACCCAACGTATTTCAAGGTTTCAGGGTGCGGTGCAAATTTCTAACATCTACAACAATGACGAGAAAACATACATCTAAATCAATAATTTTTTCAGTTAAATAATAATGATTAAGAAGCATCCCATTGTCAAAATCACTTAGTATACAATCCTAACATTAACCTCACCAAATATCTAGAAAGATTTATATCTCAATAAATAAATATAAACAACTATTATGATCACCATAACCCTTCCAATTTTATTACTATTTTCATTTTGAAAGAATAGATAATATAGACTTTAATTGAGACTAAAACCCTAATCTCTTACAAGGAAAATTAGTATTTTTTTAAATTAATAATTGAGACTAAAACTCTCATTTTTAGAAGGAACTTATTTTTTTTTTTTAATTCTTTGAAATTAAAAATAAAATTATTTTACATTAATACAATCTTATGTAATTCTTTATTTTTCTTACCAAAAATAAAAAATAAAAAAAATACATAAAATTAAAAAAAATAAGTTACCCTTCATAATTATAACTCAATAATATTTTTATAAAGAACTAAAATCTCACCCACATACATAGGTTCCTCCCTGAAAAAAAATTGTGAGCATAAAGATGCAGCGGCCCCATGCTCCCATAGGCATAAAATCAGCCCACTAAACTGTGCTGTTCCACATTTTCAGTGGAAAGATTTGCTTTCTACGGTTTATGAATTAGTCGATTTACATGAAACCCTCCCTGGCAGAAAATCAGGTGCAGTTGCCCTCTCCATGGGACCGGGCTGTAATCTCTAGGAATTGAGAAAGCAAATAATATCAGATGAAACATCTCATATAAAAGGCAGGCAGAACGAGATCTGGGCGAAGCTTCACCAGGCAGCGTTCGTTAGGTCTAAACCTGGGATTAACACGATGGGGAAGCAACCCTGGTTTTTATGCTTGGCCCTCTATGTGCAGCATCATCTGGTTTGATAGCCTTGTATCTGAAGCAGTGACCTGATGTCTGTGCAAGTAATAACCCTTCAAGCTTTCATGACCCATGTAATTGGACTCATCATAGCTGTACAAAGGTACTTTATTTCAATTGGAAAATAAACGAAGCTAATGTTGTACATTTTGTTAATGGTATTAATTAGCTTCTCAGCCTCATTTTTTAATTTTTATTATAGCAATAAGGAGATTTTCCTTCGGTTACTTATCAGCAACGCCTCTGATTTAAATTTTGAATTCCTTATCCATGGCTGAATTTCGTTTGGAATTTCAATTCATGACTAGAGTGTTGCTGGATGTTATTGAATGGGATAATTGATCATTCAATGGGTTAATGCAAGCTTTGGACAAAATCGAGTTTGAAGGGCTGAAAGTTAGGAGCAAATTGGATGCTCAGTCGGTGCTCTTCATTCGAATTTTTCCTGACAAGGATAACAAGTGTCTCAGCGTTATGGACAACGGAATTGGCATGACTAAAGCCGGTAAGTTAGAGATTGTTCGCCTTCATAGCAATATTGTTAAATTAAGTGTTATGAGTTTTTCATTAAGGGCTATCAATTTTGACATTCTGGATGCACAACACTGCTCTGGTGAACAATCTGGGACTATTGCGAGGTCTGGAAGCCAGGAATTTATGGAAGCTATGCAGGTTGGGGTAGACGTAACCATGATTGGCCGGTTTGGAGTAGGGTTTTACTTTGCTTACCGGGTAGCAGAGAACGATATTATGACTACAAAGCGCAACGATGATGAGCAATACATCTGGGAATCAATGACCGGGGGATCCTTCACTGTTACCAGGGATGTTAGTGCTGAGCCCCTAGGCGGAGGAACAAAAATCACTCTCTTCTTGAAGGAACACTCTGTAATTTAATACAAACATTTGCCATTTTATTAGGGTTTGTTTTTTCAAAATTGTTATCCCGTAAGTGGATTGGATTCCCTAGCATTATAGAAGGGTTTTGTTGTAGTGTTAATTTGTACCATTGGAGAGGGTTCTTCAGGGTCTCTCCAATTGAGCTACACAATGGGAACAACCCCAGGTTGTGGGTCACCTATGGTGGGGTTGGACCTCTGGAGAAGGCCAACTTCTTCTTGATGGGTCACTTATGGTGGGGTTGGACCTCTGGAGAAAGCCAACTTCTTGATGGGTCACCTAAACTAATGTTGCTGCAAGGAAAAGGATTAGAAAGGGGGAAAGGGCTCCTAAGAAAGCTAGCAAGGTGATGCACCAAATAAAAAAGGGAGACACCCATAAGCTTTTAACCCACACTAGATCAACACAAGACAATACCAGATCACACAACCTCAAAATCAAGCTAATTGTATAAGTATTTCATAGACTAGGTTTAGGAAGCAATGAATGCAAACAAAGAGGAGTTCTAAGACTCACTGAGGGCTTACATTAATGGCAGAAAGAACACTAATCCAGACCTGCAGATAGCTTGAAAACACCCTAAAAGAGGTCAGAAAGGAGGACAATGGATGAGGAAGATTCTCCTTCACACACTGCCATCATGCACAACTTATTCAACATAGATCCAAGGCAAGAGATAGGTAAAGAAAGTATTTATTGCTTCAAAAGGTAGTTCTTACATATTTTTTGACAGGTTTAGCCTTATCAAAATGAGCATATTTTGCAATATCTCAAAGAGTCCCCCGATACTCCAAGAAAATGAGCATCCTTACAAATGGGAAAGAATGGGTGATATATAGAAAAGAGGAATTAGAAGAGAGGGAGCACATTAACCAAGAACAATCAATGAGCAGCCACTTTCAATGAATGCTCCACCACCTTTTAATCCAATCAGGATTAACCCTTCATCAACAAGCTAACCTTCATTTGCTCCAATAGTCTTCAAGCTCTTCTCATTGGCTGAGAGATCCCCTAGAAGACAAGAATCTGTTTTGAAGATGATGAGTCATGATTTTGTTGTTGAAGAAAAACTTTAAAGGCTCTAAAATAGAAATGAATGCTCTAGTTGCTTTCTCCAACCACAAATCCCTTTGCTTTCATCATGAGGACAAAATCCTCATATCTTGAAACTGACAAGGTCATCACCATGTCTGCTTTGAGTAGCGGTAAGTACTTGCTACATCAAGGATATAGCCATGTCAACCACATGTTTGCCCCCCTATTTCAATATCTGAGCATAGGTTCACTATAGATGAAAACCAATCTCCTTTATTGGTTTTCCTATAGTTCTCCTATTGATGAAAAGCCTACAGGCCACATAGCTTTGTTCTCGATCCCTATTCAACAACTCGCTACCCATCTTTGATCCTTATTAGGCCTACAAAGACCTATTTTGCCTTTGAACCCTAAGGAAGCCGAAAACTCATTATTCCACAGATCTTCTTCAAAGAGCAATGATCACAGTCGTGAAACAATTTTGCAACCTCAAAAGACGGGCATTGTAAGTTTTAAATCTTCGAACCAGAGGTCAAGACTGTGCTTTAATAGTGACATGACTTCATCATAACCATCTTGACTATATGATTTTCCCAAGTTTAATGAATGCTCGATTGAGCTCTAATGACAACATATGCCTTTGTGATGCAGGAGCATCTTGGGAATACGTAGATGTGATAGGTAAATATATATATAAAAAATAAATAAATCATGTACACTTAGGATAGGTCTATTTAATTCAAACTTAGTTATTGACAACCGTGTAAGGAGTCAGCCATAAGTGGCGTAGGTTAGGTGCAGCTGAATAAGTCTATGTTTAATATATTTGTTGAGTTTTTCTTGGAGTTGGGTGAGTTGTTTTAGGAATAAATCAGGGTCATTTCAATATTGCGGGCAGTAGAGTAGGAGTTTCTATAGGAAGAAGTGAAGGAGAAAGTCCGGGAAAAAGGACTGCATATTGATAATTGTAATAGATTTGACGAAGTAATTAATATGGTGTGATTATGTCCTTTCTGGGTTGTGATTAGTGTGAAGGTTAATTGTAAGCGTTGAAATTGCAATATATAATGCGTGTCCATTTATCTGTATGTATTCTTCATAAGCAGATTATATTTCCAGTTGTAGTTCACCATATTGTAGAGATTCAAATCTGGATTTCAAAGGCGTAATAAATAATTGGCGTGATATTCTGAGACTTTAAAAAGAATTTGTAGGAGGTAGGGAACTGAGGATACAGACTGAGGAGCGAACCCATAAAGATCCTGACCACGCCTATTTATAAGGTATTTAAACCTGAAGCGTCTATCTCCATTTGGCAGTCATAAGCCGAGTCGAAGGAGGAAGAAATTTATTTTATGGTGAAACAAAGCGAGGCGTCTGTTTGACAAGTAGAAGCAGAAATGTGAATGGGAAGGCATCCGCGAACCTGGACAATGAAATAAGGGAATCGTTTGCAAGTAGGAAGAATGCATCGACAATTCCACTGGGTGGCAAAGAAGGAAGCATTGCAGACATGTTTGATCACATTCTCAAGAAAGAATTAGCAGAGGAGTACCCTGAAGGTTCTGATGTAAGCGACTTTAACAGCACCGTGGCTGATCAACATGCAGTATAGAGACCGTGGCAAATGGAGTAGATGATATGCGACTGGATATATATATATGTGTGTGTGTGTATTCTGCCTTGACGTGGAGTTTAAACGCATAATTATAGTCTGTTGAAAGCGCTGAGAGATATCTTTCCAGCCATAATACTGTATGAAGATCGGGTTCATCAAGTAAAAGTAGATCAGAATCTATGAAAAGGGGCTCGTGCAAGTGTTATCCACATACGCCACCTCCTCAGATCCAACAACGCCACAAGAAAGGACAGCAAGTTGGATGCCAACGCAGCGGTCAGGGATCTTTAACTTTGGCTTGATCTGAATATCGTGTGGTTCGATAGTAGTTGCATTTGAAATGTTTTAGCAGATCATTCTTGCACGTGGATTTCTGCTGTCACTCTCTTCAATGCAGAATTGAATTCCTTCAATATCGACGCCTTTGATGATTTTCATTTTATCTGACGCCTTTGGTAAACGCAGAAGAAGAGGATAACAAAGCATAATCAGTATTTCGAAGTGTCCCAGAAGGTGAGGTGTATGAAGTGTAGAGATTGTGGTTATCAAACCACTCCAGAACGTACTGTGAGTTCCTCTGCCACTCACAATCAGAATCAAAGCTAGAAAAGAGGTAATACGTCTATATTAGTATGATATTGTATTTCTTTATAGACCCGAGTCATGAATGAATTGTGCCTACGTTTACAAATACTGAATCCATGTGAAGAAAAATGGGATTTACTTTAAGCTGAGATAAAGAATTGATTTACCATTGTGTATAAATTAGCCTGTAAAATCCAAGCCAGCCGTCTTAGCTCAGTTGGTAGAGCCTTTTGGATCAGAATGTTGTATTTGCAGAGATAATGCACTGTGTGAAGACTGCAATAGAAAGAAACAGATTGGAGTGGTTGAAGCTGCCAGCGCTGCTATATAAGAGAAGATGAAAACTGGAGAAAGTACTGCTTGGAGATTAAGAGCAGCAAGTCAGAATTTTGAATAAAGACGAAGGTCAATTTGAGTTTTGCATCATTTGGTATCAGAGCTCAAGGTTCGAGTTCTTGGAGAAGCAGCTACAGCAAAGAAATAGGTATGGACGTTTTAAGAAAATATTGTTCTGAAGAAATTATATGTTGGTAAATTGTGTTGGGAAATTGTGTGGAAAGTGGTATACAGCAAAATCGATCCAAGTAAAGGTGAATTGAAGCTTGAAAGGAAATCAAGATTCTTGAAGACCTTGAAAGAGAAGATTAGTGACAAGAAGAAGATCCTCCTAGACAAGATGGAGGTATAAACAGCCCTGAAAGGTAGATGGTTTGATTTGTTGTACTTATGTTTTGCATTTATAAAGATGGAAAAGGTAGAAAATTTTGAATTTTGATAAGGCTTGAAAGGTTTGAAAAGAAGTGAAAACCCTTGAAGTGGAAAGAAAGGAGTAAGTGGCAAGAGAGAGTCCAAAAGCCATAGAGGCTTGAAGAACAAAGAAAGAGAGCTAGTAAGCTCCTGGAAAAAGGAAAAGATAGAAGTTTGTATTCTTCTGATCAGTGCTTGATAGAGATAATGTATTTTGAGGTTGCAGGTTCAAGGCAGTCAAGCCATTGAGGCTTAAGAGGAGAAGAAGCCAAGGAAGGCTTAGTGGAAGAGCTAAGAGAAGCTCTAGAAGAAGAGCAAAGGGAATTGCTCAAGAAGAAGGAAGAAATCCAAGAAGAAACTTGGATAAGTTACCAAAAGACTAAGGTGAAACAGACTTAGGTGAGGTAAAGGATGGAGATTGAAGAGTTGAGAAGAGTGATAGAGGGACTGCCAAGAAGAAACATGAATCAGATAAAGAGAGAGAAACAAGAAAGAGAAGAAAGAAAGAGACAAAAAGAGGAAGAGTATCAAAGAGAAGTGAATGAGATAAAGGCAAGGATAGCCATGATAAAATGTATGGTAGAAAATATGGAAAACCCATGGCAAGGATGGGTAATGAAGAAGAAAAGAGTAAGATGGCCAGTTAGATTAGTGATGGAGAGAAAAAGAAGAAAAAGGCTAAGAGTTGCCTTAAGGAGAGAGAAGAAGAAGTATAAAAACGAGGATAAGCTCAAGAATGAAGAGCTTGAAGAGAAATTTCAGTTTGAAGAAGAAGTTCAGTATGAGACGGATCCAATCATTGAAGAAATGGACAAACAGCAAGTAGTCACTCCAAAGAGCAAGTGGCCAAATGTTTTTGTATCTGACATTTCATTTGATGTATTGTTTACAGGAAAACAAGATGAGGAGGAAGGAGAAACATATGATCCAATGAAGATGCTCATGGATCAAGGAGGTGAAGCATCTCATGAGAGAGTGCTTAAGCAAGAAGAAGAGGCTTGTTGTAACGCCTCAAGTGATGAAGACATGAAGAAGGATCAGAACAAAGAATTGATTAAGCATGAGGAAGAAGTCCTTACTCAAGAGGACAAACGAAATGAAGAGCTGCATATTGATGAAGAACAAAGGTATAGTGATAAAATTTCAGCATTGGAAAAGATTGAAGATAATAATTTTCAGTTGTATGATGTCGATATAATTGATTTTGATTCAAATATATTAATCACTAAGGAGGAAGATCTGCAATGTGAAGGAGAAATGTGGCAGTTTGCTCAAGCATTTACAGGTGAAGGAGAGTTGTTTGATAAGAAACAAGAAGGGGTAGAACAGCTGCAAGAAGGAGATGGAGAGAAGGTTAAGTGTTTAGACTTGACAATTGAGGAAGATATCTTGAAGGAGATAGAGAACCTTGATGGAGAGTTTCTAGTTGAGGAACCAAACAAGCATTTTGTGTATCAAAGTAGAGAGCAGTTGTTGGAAGAGTTGGCAGCCTTAGAATATGCCATTAATCATGAAGCAAAGAACAAAATTTGTCCTATGATAGTAATTGAGGAGGTAGAACATTGTTGTGGAGAAGAAATGAAGACAAAGGACCAAGAAGTCACATTGGAGCAGCAAGTATGGGTTCAGAAATTTGGAGAGACCCAAGGGTCTCAAATGTTTGTTTCTAACTTTGCTTTGAATGGTGATTGTACAGGTTTGCTTGATAAGGAGATGAAGTACTTGGAGAAGAGAGCTCTTCTAAGAGTTCAAAAAGAGAGAATGGAAGCTGATATCCTCATTCAAGAGGATGAATATGTACAGAAGAAGGCTACAAAGAAGATGAAGAGGCAGCAAGATATACATTGGAAGATAAAGACAGCAAGCAAAACAAGACACAAGTGTGGTAGTCAAGAACATGCACATTTGTATGAAAAATTGAATGAGGAAGACATTTGTTTTGTAAACGTTTTACTTTGTAAATGGGCAAACAAGTGAAACTCATGAGCAGGAGCTCATGAAACTTTTTAAGCCCAGGAATCTGATGCAGGAGCATCTTGGGAATACGTAGATGTGATAGGTAAATATATATATAAAAAATAAATAAATCATGTACACTTAGGATAGGTCTATTTAATTCAAACTTAGTTATTGACAACCGTGTAAGGAGTCAGCCATAAGTGGCGTAGGTTAGGTGCAGCTGAATAAGTCTATGTTTAATATATTTGTTGAGTTTTTCTTGGAGTTGGGTGAGTTGTTTTAGGAATAAATCAGGGTCATTTCAATATTGCGGGCAGTAGAGTAGGAGTTTCTATAGGAAGAAGTGAAGGAGAAAGTCCGGGAAAAAGGACTGCATATTGATAATTGTAATAGATTTGACGAAGTAATTAATATGGTGTGATTATGTCCTTTCTGGGTTGTGATTAGTGTGAAGGTTAATTGTAAGCGTTGAAATTGCAATATATAATGCGTGTCCATTTATCTGTATGTATTCTTCATAAGCAGATTATATTTCCAGTTGTAGTTCACCATATTGTAGAGATTCAAATCTGGATTTCAAAGGCGTAATAAATAATTGGCGTGATATTCTGAGACTTTAAAAAGAATTTGTAGGAGGTAGGGAACTGAGGATACAGACTGAGGAGCGAACCCATAAAGATCCTGACCACGCCTATTTATAAGGTATTTAAACCTGAAGCGTCTATCTCCATTTGGCAGTCATAAGCCGAGTCGAAGGAGGAAGAAATTTATTTTATGGTGAAACAAAGCGAGGCGTCTGTTTGACAAGTAGAAGCAGAAATGTGAATGGGAAGGCATCCGCGAACCTGGACAATGAAATAAGGGAATCGTTTGCAAGTAGGAAGAATGCATCGACAATTCCACTGGGTGGCAAAGAAGGAAGCATTGCAGACATGTTTGATCACATTCTCAAGAAAGAATTAGCAGAGGAGTACCCTGAAGGTTCTGATGTAAGCGACTTTAACAGCACCGTGGCTGATCAACATGCAGTATAGAGACCGTGGCAAATGGAGTAGATGATATGCGACTGGATATATATATATGTGTGTGTGTGTATTCTGCCTTGACGTGGAGTTTAAACGCATAATTATAGTCTGTTGAAAGCGCTGAGAGATATCTTTCCAGCCATAATACTGTATGAAGATCGGGTTCATCAAGTAAAAGTAGATCAGAATCTATGAAAAGGGGCTCGTGCAAGTGTTATCCACATACGCCACCTCCTCAGATCCAACAACGCCACAAGAAAGGACAGCAAGTTGGATGCCAACGCAGCGGTCAGGGATCTTTAACTTTGGCTTGATCTGAATATCGTGTGGTTCGATAGTAGTTGCATTTGAAATGTTTTAGCAGATCATTCTTGCACGTGGATTTCTGCTGTCACTCTCTTCAATGCAGAATTGAATTCCTTCAATACCGACGCCTTTGATGATTTTCATTTTATCTGATGCCTTTGGTAAACGCAGAAGAAGAGGATAACAAAGCATAATCAGTATTTCGAAGTGTCCCAGAAGGTGAGGTGTATGAAGTGTAGAGATTGTGGTTATCAAACCACTCCAGAACGTACTGTGAGTTCCTCTGCCACTCACAATCAGAATCAAAGCTAGAAAAGAGGTAATACGTCTATATTAGTATGATATTGTATTTCTTTATAGACCCGAGTCATGAATGAATTGTGCCTACGTTTACAAATACTGAATCCATGTGAAGAAAAATGGGATTTACTTTAAGCTGAGATAAAGAATTGATTTACCATTGTGTATAAATTAGCCTGTAAAATCCAAGCCAGCCGTCTTAGCTCAGTTGGTAGAGCCTTTTGGATCAGAATGTTGTATTTGCAGAGATAATGCACTGTGTGAAGACTGCAATAGAAAGAAACAGATTGGAGTGGTTGAAGCTGCCAGCGCTGCTATACAAGAGAAGATGAAAACTGGAGAAAGTACTGCTTGGAGATTAAGAGCAGCAAGTCAGAATTTTGAATAAAGACGAAGGTCAGTTTGAGTTTTGCATCACTTTGAAGCATTTGCTTTGGTTTGACCTAGGTCAAATTCGTTCTCCATTTGAAGTCCTTGTCTTTCAACTTTTGATATTGGCCCTTGATCTTGATCTAGGTTTTCCAAATTATGGCATTTGTCAACTCTGCATTCTTCTATGGGATTCTACTATCAGTCCATCCATTTCACGCACTTACACCACGTGGTGGCCTCACATTCAATCTGGGCTCCTTGTCCTATGCATTGTCGATCTGCTTTGGTACAATTGAATGCATACTGTAGATTTGTCTGACAGTTGTGACACTTGGCAGGAGCTCTTTCGTCCTCGAGATCCTTTGACTCTTTGACCTTTGCTCACCATTGATCTGCTTTGGTACAATTGAATGCATATCATAGATCTGTTTGGGCCCACTGACTCTATCAGTCGACACTCACCATTAGATATCTGCACAAGCACCCGAGATCTTGACACTTGTCATCTCCACGTTCATGCTGATTTTTTGACTTGATGCTCACCGTTGATCTTCGTTGCACAATCAAATACACTCTGTAGATCTGCTTGGACCCACTGACATTGTAGATTGCTCGCTCGCCGTTAGATCTTCGTCTTAGCTCCCAAGATTGGGACACTTGTTAGCTCTGCATTCAACCTTGGAACATTTTGAATTTAAACGACTACTTCATGAAGCTTGAACTTGACGTTCGCACGCATGTCTTACTCTGCAAGTCTCACTTTGAAGCTTTATATCTTGAGCTAGAAAAGACATCAAGATATGAAATTTGCAGAGCATGATCTTGGCACGAAGAACTTCATGTCCATGCAATCCTTTGGCCTTGAGAGGCCTCCCAAGTGAACTTATTAAATGCACAATCAAGTTGACCTGTCCATTTCTGCATGACGTTTGATGATGGTTTGGTCCATCTTCTTCACTTGCTCAAGTCATTTAATTATTTGGTCAATCAGGAACTCTGCTCAGTTGATCTATCTAGGCAAAAGCTTTGGTATGCGGGCCAAAATTGGCCAACAGGGTTATTGAAGGACCTCTTTCAAAGAAACATAAATATTAAGATGGGTATGATGTTTAGACGCGAAACATTGAGGTCCAAATAAATACCTCATAGCGATGAAGACCAACACTGTCAAAACCAGGAGCTCATCCAATATTTTTGAAAATTTCTACTAGACCTCCCAACTTGAGCTCCATCATTGATATGGGTGGAGTTTTATTAATGCAACTTAGCGGATCTGTTTTTTCTTTTGCTTTTTGGTTGACACTTATTTATAACCCACAAAATTCAACCTTTTCTACAAGGCTCGTTTCTACCTCTATCAATCCCCTGCCAATGATGGAAAGATGTTAGCTTACCTTGGAGTGATGCTCCAAAAATTGCTTTTTGCATGATGGAAATAACAACAAATGTGATCTACCGCTGTTTTTGGCATTATTATTTTTTTTCATGAAATTATAACAATGGTTTTTGGGCATCAATTTCACATATCTTTTGTTGGGTTTGGGTTTGACATTGAGGTTGAGATGACAAGAAATGTTTCTTCAGCTTAAGATTCAACAAAGCATAAGATTATACATGCAAGAGAGGTGTTGTTTTATAATCTGCACTGCTTTATGTCTGTTGCAATAACAAGCTCATAATACATTTGGCTTTGGGATGTGTTTACCCTAATTATGTGTTTACACAAAATAAAGAATAACCCATTGCAATGACTAGATTTAATATATGTATATGAAAGTACACAATTCAGATCTACCCAATTGGCTAAGTAATAGTAACAAGACAAGGCGATAAATAACTAGGTTATGCAAAGTAAGTACAAAGGGATAAAAAATGATCACGTTTTACTGTTGTGTAGGCTAACTTGTGCATTGTTTTGAACTTTGATTTGACCCCTAGATCATCCTGGTCAGTTTTTTGCGATGTGGGACTTAGACCTGGGCAGATTTGTGCTTGTCAGATCCGTGCTTCCAAGCCTGTTTCTATTCTTTTAAATTTTACCTGTGCATGGTTGTAGAAATTGATTTTCCTGTCACTAGTTTGCCTCTTGTTTTCTAATCTTGTACTTCTGCTTTCCTAGTTTGTTGCACAGAATTTGTTGAATTTTTTATTCCTTTTCTTTGACCTAGATTGGCACTCAAAAACAAACAAATGGGTTATGAAGTTAGGCAACCGCTGAAGTGATCTTGCAATGTACGTATCCAACATGCTGGAATCAAACCTCCACGTAGTTCTGAGTGAATGTAAATGAAATAGTTCGAGCAAAGGTTTTGAACTTCCTCTTCCTTACAAGTGATGAAGCAGCTACATGAAAGTTAATACATTCATTTGATACAAAGGGGATAGTGAGAAACCAAAATATACAACTTTGCAAGTGTGTAAAATATCACTCAATGGAGGTCAACTTGAAGTAGAAGGAATAAAGTAACTTGATGTTTGGATTTACTATAGGTCGAGACCTTGATACTTGTTTAGTGATCCCCTCGTTTCTTCTTCCTTTAATGGTCGAGACCTTGATACTCTAGGACAAGATGGGGCATGTATATATATATATATATATATATATATATATATATATATATATATATATATAATACTCTAGGACAAGATGGGGCATGCATATATATATATATATATATATATATATATATATATATATATATATATATATATATGTGATACTCTAGGACAAGATGGGGCATGTTTGCCGACTTTAGAAATGATGGGGAAAAATTAAAGGCGCAAGATCAGCGGCATCGGGCAAAAGGACCCACAATGGCAAATGGGATAGACATGCGTAGGGCATAGATTTTCCCAGGACAAAATCACATAGGGCATGAAACTTACCTGGGACAAACAAAGACTTATATCTCAATGAGGAGCATGAAAATATATGAGATTTAGTCCAAGGATGCCAATGGATAGCTTAGATCAAACTTTTGGCGAAATCTCGACAAATGTTGCGAGATGATTGCAGAACGAGAAAAGACATGGTTTATCGCGAGACGAGATCCTTTGATTTCTTGGCAATTTCTTTGCATTTCTCAACAGTTTCTCGGCAAGGTTGATTGTGTTCACTCTATATACTGCGGTTTGGTAAGCGTTATTAATTTTTCATGTCATATAACTTGAATTAATAGAAAATATACTTATGGCATTCTCTACATTCATTTCTCATGTCATTTAACAATGTTTTACATTTAATTTAAGTTTATTTTATGAATTTATACGTTTTTTAATGTAGCGATAAAGTTGCTGAGAAATGCGGAAAAATTGCCAAGATTTGAGTCTCATTTCAAATTTTGCCCTACCCAAAAATTGCCGAGAACGAGATTTTGAACTATGATGGATAGATTCTGATAAATGTTTAGATGTTTTTTTAAAGCTAAAGGGCTAAATGGATACCAATGTAGGGTTGGATAAATCCTAGAAATATATAAATATACACAAGTATGTCAAATATGGTAAATTAGGGATAAAACATTGGGGAAAAAAGTAATGTACCAAGTTTAGGTGTCTATAGGATGTAGGATGTCTTGCCCAATTACCATGATTCTAATCTCTTGGAAAAATAGTGCCGAATGATTAAGGTTTGTGTTGTCATTTGAGGTGGAACATGGAGTCCTCTCCGTATTTGGGTTAGTATCAAGATTCTATTTATGTTAGTTCCCTCCTATTTCCTCTAGATATCTCGTACATGCATTGTAATCTTTTGATTGTGTACTGGGGATAAATTCCTATTATCATTGCTAGTTTAACATGTTTATGGGTGTTTCTACAAGTAGAATCTTTGGCAGCTCTAATACTGGTTTCCTTTTATATGAGGTCAATGTATGCGTTATTCAACTTCTCAAAATATTTCGACTAAATGCACATATCTTTCATTGAGGCATTGTTAGATATCAGGAAAAACAATGATTAACCTCCAATAAGATGTGATTTTTAGATACTGGTATTGTTGATATGGACTTACTCTGTGATTCTGACATATATGATTCAGAGTTTCATCATTCTATTGAAGCATTAAGGATCGTAGGTGCTTCTTTCTTTGTGGTGGAATACTTGGTGAAACTATACATGTGCAGGCCTGGACCGTTGCTATCATGCTACTTTTGTGCACATTGATTAAACAGGATGATTTTTTGCAGAATTGCAAGCCTTTTTTTTAAGAAGATTTTTATGTGGAAGAAACCCATTACGTGGTAGCACACCTATTTAACTTTATGTTATCGTGTTATTTATGGGAGTAATTGACCTGATCAGTTCTCTTCCCTTTTTCATAATATGGATGTTCAACATAATATTTCCTAGATACCAAATTTCTATAAACTTTCCTTTGCCAAATCTTGACAAAAAAAACTAAAGCTGTTAACTTTATATTTAAATTGCTTTCCTTTCCTTTGCAGTCCATGGAAATAAGATGCTATTAAAAAACTTATATTAGTTTTATGATTCTTAAGGTGCAGATGCTCTCCTATTCGCTTACAAGCTTTCACTGTAGTGCTTTCATAGATGAGTAAACTGAAAGACTTGACTTTTGTTTGCGAGGAATACCTTTGGACAACAAATATTTATTCTTACTGAATATACATTTGGAGTTGCTAAGATTATTATAATTTTCCAAATTTATGTTGATTTTACAGAAGACCTTGATATTTCATCTTGGCTTCTTAACCACACCACTTTGTTAATCCTTTTCTTGTGTGGTTGGCTGTCTAAAGCTATGTTTGATGCTTGATTTAATTTTTTCTCAGGGGCTTGATAAGCCCTTTACCAAGGTTGAGGCATATTTGGAATGCTGATATACTCTCGTTGTTTTCATAGTAATAGACTTGTTTCAGGTACGCCTTCTATAGTGTTCCTCTCTTTCCCATCTGTATCAATGATGGTGATGTTCTAGGGTGTTTTTCTGATATGAAAATATTGACTATATAAAAATGATCGTTACACTTCAATTTGAGAAGATAGGTGAGACAACTAAGTTTTGGGTTTTTAAGGCTTAGCAATCTCATGCAAACCAGAGACTAAGATGGCTTGAGTGCGGAAAGTCTATCTAGCAGCATTACCATATATTAATGATGGCCCAAATACAGAATGGCCAGCCATAGAAAACTTAAACCCATTTTCAAAATATATAAACAAATCAGTTGCCATGTCTATTGAAAATCTTATTATTTGGAAGCAAGATCTCTATGTGCAGGCCTACTCTCCAGCTATTGAGCTTATATAGTAAAATTTAAATGTCAAGCAAAATCATTCTATAGACTAAAGCGGCTTAGCTATCCCACACAAACCAAAAACTAAAATGGCCCTTATTCATAGAGGCTATCCAACACTATTTTCATATACTAATAATGGCCTGAATATAACATAATCAGCCATGGAAACTTAAAACGCATTTTGAACTTTATAAATAAATTAGTTTCCACGTCTTCTTGGAGCCTCAATATCTGGAAGCAAGATGTATATATGCAGGCCTACTCTCTAGGTACTGAGCGAGCTTTTACGGTAAACTTATAATCACAGGAAAAAACATACTTTAGAAGAAATCAACGATAGTACAATCTTCTTTGAAAACAACCTTATTAACCAAGATTTGAAGTCTGCATGACAAATTGCATGCATGTCTTCTTTCCATATGCACCGATTTAGTGTTGTCAGTCGACTGACATTTTTAAATTTTTGATGTTTTATAAAATGTGAAATATAGAAAAGCGCATGTGGACCCTTGTAACCAAAGATCTTAGATTCATGCTAAAAATAGAAAAAAACAAATAGGTTGGAAACCAATATTTATAAATGCATGATGTAAAGTCTTTGGTTGTTGTGAGAGCTTTGTGCTTAGATGATTGGATAGATATAGGAAGCATGTTCCACTCATGGTAGCTACATCCTATGTTTTATGCATTTCCAAATTGGACGTATACATCCCTATTAGGTTTACCAACATTGTAACCAAAAATGGTATAGCAGACTAAGGTAGTAATGCAAACCTCATCACGTATATTATTTGGGAAGAATTGGCTGGACTTATACTTGTGTCTTGTCAAGGGAACAATTATTTCATGAGATCACTTGGTGTGCTTTAAGATGTCACATTGCAAGTTGGAAATTTTAGGCTCAAAGGCCCACTTCGATGTTTTAGTATTTTACCTAAGGGTAATAGATTATTTCAACAGCCATTGCCAAATTGGATGTATACCTTCATGTTAGCTTTAACGACATTGTAATCGAAGATGCTACAGAAGATTAAGGTAGTAATGCCAGCCTCATTACAAATATGTTTTGGGAAGAATTGGGTAGACTTATTCTTGTGCCTTATATGGGCACAATTATTTCATAAGACCACTTGGTGTGCTTTAAGATGTCACATTGCAATTGGAAATTTTAGGCAGACCAACTTTGATGTTTTAGTGTTTTACCTAAGGATCATACATTAACTGAATGGTCTTACAGAGTTCTCCTTGGACAACCTTGGCTGAAGGATATGAGAGTCTGTATAGCTTCAAAAAGGTGCGTCTTAGAATCTTAAGGTTAAGCATGGCCACCTTAAGCTTAATTTATTCTTTAAGGCTGAAACCTATCATCTAAAGCCTCGTGTGATATCAATTGAGAGTATCACATTACGAATAGGTTTTTGACATTTAAAGCTTCTCAGTCATAGCATCACCATCAACCACAATAGATTTTTTGCTGGTGCAAGCTCCAACTCAAAACTAAATGAAAATGACATTTAGCTTAGATCACAAATAATTTATCAATATGGTTTAATATGCAGACTGGATGGACACAGATGATTTGATCTGAAAATGGAATGACAAACTACATTGGTTATACAATAAAGATGTTTTTGCAATTTTGGCTTGCTATTTCCTACTTTGGTGGTAAGGAACAGTCTCTAAACACGTGACCATGATAAAATATGCATCAAAATGGAATGCACTCATAATTGATTTGTTGGATCCATTCAAATCCCTCCTGCAAATTAATGCTTTTCGGAAGATGGTGATTCAGTTCCAAGTCAACACAAATTGTGCCATATATAGCAAACTCCTTTCCCAAGGTAACTTCAGATATGCATAGATATTGACCATTGAAGTTTACAATTCTAAATACATATTCTAAAAGTAATGAGGGAGCTCAGGGTCGAATTCATACTGGTGTAAAGGAAGGCATCTCCTCCATTGGCTTGAAACCTAGGTTCCAACATTTCATAAACAATCCTGAATTTTCTATGGTACCAGGGCCCTGCTTGGAAGATCTTATTGCATTTGGATTCATATACAAATACTCCAATAAAATAACCTCTTGGGAATAAATGAATCTTGTACTTACTATGTCTTTTAAAATTGAAAGGCCCTTTCATACAGATTCTTCCAAGGAAAGTTGCACACCCAGGAATCTGCAAGTCAATGCCCTTGTAGCCAATTTTGAAATGGCATCATTGATTCTGGTATGATCCAATCTAAGGACTGAATATTCTCCATCACTTCTACGGATACCTTGTTTAGCCTTCTGATATTGTCCTCCTGTCTACTTGTGAGATTCTTTGATTTCCGCTTCTACCAGCCTTGAGGAGATTGAAGGTCTTGATCAGGTCACACTTTGTCTTAAATAATGCCCTTTGGGGGGCTGTCCACCCCCTTCCTCAAAACATTTTGAATTTGTATCAAATAATTTAGGAGCGAATGCAACCATAAATTTCAATTTTGAAAAAATTAAAAGAAATTTGTAAAGCATAACAAAAGAGAGCTTGGAAGAAACCCTAGTAGAGCTTTGGTTCCCGTTTCTCTATTTTCTCCTTAACTAGACATTTATATTGCCTATTTATGCTTTTCTTCTCACGTCTCTCCCATATCTACTCTCACATGAACCATTTTGTTTATAGTTATAGGAAATATAGTTAGGTGAAGCCATGTTTGACTGGTAAGTTAGTAACAGTCTCCAAAGTTATACTTGTTTTCAGTTTTTCCAATCACAAGTTCTGTAGCTATGTTTATCATTATTTAAAATATGCCAAGCATGAAAAACAATGCTGAAATTTTATTGGAGTATATGAAATTTTGTAATTTTTTGCCTATTTTAATTTGCTTATTAGCTATAGGGAGTGTTACAGATGAATTTCACTGCAGTACATGATCCATTATAATTTATATGGATTTAACATGCAATAAGGGACATAACATTTCTATTTTAATTAGAGTAAAATATCTGGGGTTGTGCAATTTTTATTATGGCTGATCTGCTACATTGGGTGGATCATGAAAGAAAACAATTGTGGCCCCATGGATTTCTAACATTTTGTCATGCCTTCTAATTCATAATTGTTATAGAATGGCCTACATCTTTTTTTTTAGAAATTAACATCATATGTGGCCTCAAATTTAGAACCTTGACAACTAACACCTAGTAAAGCTGATACTATTTTCTCTTCCTAAGACAGATTTCAACTATGGGATATGGTGATATTACAATGGAGTTAGATTGGGGTTGTGCTATTACTTTACTTACCATATTGATTGCCTTATTCATTTTACTTGTAAAATCATGGAGCTTCCATTGTTGACATGAACTATAATGCTCTACACAACTATTTAATAGCTATTATTATTTTATTCAAATGGTCATAAGTGCTAATTTAATACAACCATATTTATCCAGTGTATGAACATGATTATATTTTTTTGGGCCATATGGAGGAAAATTGCTATACAAAGGGTTCTCAATTCATGATTTGTTATAATTAGTGGAAATTTATGATATTGAATTGTACAAGACTTCCTTTCAGAGCTCTATCATCCTCATTATAAACACTGGAAAGTTGGAAAAAATACTTATTTAAGATTTTGGGTAATGTTATCATCAAAAGTTGCACCCTTGAGGAGGTTATTCAAGCCTCCTCATTTAAGTGATAGCATGGAAACAATCTTAGGTTCTGGGTGACTTAAAGAGTGGATTGAACATCTAGATAGGGCTAGCTCCCTTCATGCATCGCTTAAGAATTATCACTAAACCAACTAATTTGCAAGGAAGAAGGGAGAAAAAAATTGAAAGCAAACTAAGGAGGTGATGCATCAAACTTGTTGACCACAACCACACATTTACAAATGCACAATGAGCATGAAGCCGACCTATTCATACGCTACTCCTAATCTATTCCTCTTACATCAATATTTCAATATGATTGTGGTGGGTGATGATTAGACAAGGAAGGTTGGTTTTCAAGAGGTCTAGAAAACAATAATGGAAGGTTGCCTCACTTAACCTAAATAAAACTACTTAAACACTTCATCTGACCTGCAAGAGTGAGTTCAAACGATACATAGGTGAGAGAATGAGACAACATGTCAAGGAAAACTTAATCAGACACTAGACAAGATCAATCATCCATGCACAAACACTAAAATACAGTCATAAGAGAAGGTAAAACCAGCTTGTTTATCACTTTAAAGGCCTCTACAAAAGGAGCAAAGTTTCACCATACTCAAGTGGAGGATTCATTTAATGCTAAAATAAGGTAAATATATAAAAGAATGTGAGAAGGAGAGAGAGGAGAGGCATAGGAGTTACATGTGACAAGTGTCATCTCATGAGGAAAAAGTTACAAACAAGAAAACTGTTAAGCGCAGTCCAATAACATCTTCCTCACAAGTGTCAACTTGATGTGATCTTTTTCATTAAGGGTGGCATGGAGTGACTCTTGACCTTCTCGGATGACTCATCAACCTTTTTCATGAAACTGTCCATTCTTGTTTGGAAGGAGTTACAAGCCTATGTCTTGACATGTGGCACTCTTGACCATGCTTCTTGGAGTTCTCCAATGCCCTCTTAAGCCACTTCAATGTTTCTCTCAATTTGGTGGCACTGAGGATTAAGGGTCAAGTGTCTTCAAATTGATAAGAGCCTGCATTTGATAGAACAACTTGCTTGATTCGAATGAAAATCACAAAACAAGCCTGTCTTGCCATCCTAGGCCTAGTTCTTTTCTTGAGAATTGTTGTCACAACTTGACCACCTCTCAAACATCATGTAGGGAATCATTTCACTCTTGTTCAAGCTCAAAACTGTCTCTAAGACTGATAGATAAGTGCATTAGGTTAGTTAGGAGCTCTTGATAGCAACTTGCTTACCATTAGGTGTCTTGAAACCTCCAAATGGTGTTGCAATCACTGTAAGCCTTCTTCATGAGTCTTTAGAAGTATCTTCCCTTGCCTTCTCCAGGTCATAGGTGGTTTCACGGTACTCCATTAGGCATTACTTAGTCAAATTTCATGAGAAGCCATCAAAAACTGCATTTTTAGGCTTGTAACAGTGATTTCTAGGTCAAATTTCGTATAATAGTACCTCACATGTGCCAAAATAGTGACTCCATCAAGTGCCTAAGGGTGTGTAGGGACCATCCAAAGAGTTTCTAGGCCATACAAATCCATTAGATGCATTTATAAGACTAATCTTCTCCATCGGGTCTTTTGCAGGGTTTTAGAAAGGTTTTAGGCATAGTCACAAGGTTTCGCTGGATTTGTGCAAAATCCAGCTGGATTCGGATTTTTTAGCCAACACGGATAAATTCGTTCGGGTTAGCACTATTTTTTTTCAAAAAAATAATTTTACTTTATTTTTTAGATTTTTTGCACAAAAAAAGGCCCAAAAACCATAAACATTATATAATATTAACATTTTATATTATTTTATTAATGTTTTTCAACTGCCCATTCTTGTTTAGGAGTTACAAGCCTATGTCTTGACATGTGGCACTTTTGACCGTGCTTCTTGGAGTTCTCCAATGTCCTCATAATCCACTTTAATGTCTCTCTCAATTTGGTGGAGGTGAGGATTAAGACTCAAGTGTCTTCAAACTGATAAGAACTTGCATTTGATAGAACAACTTGCTTGATTCAAATGAAGACCACTAAACAAGCTTGTCTTGCCATACTAGGCCTAGTTTTTTTAGGACTATTGTCACAACTTGATCACCTCTCAAACAACTTGTAGGGAATCATTTCACTCTTGTTCAAGCTCAAACCCATCTCCAAGACTAATAGATAAGTGCATTAGGTTTGTTAGGAGCTCTTGATAGTAACTTGCTTACCACTAGGCGTCTTGTAACCTCAAAATGGTGTTGCAATCACTGTAAACCTTCTTCATGAGTCTTTCAAAGCATCTTCCCCTGCCTTCTCTAGGTCATAGGTGGTTTCAAGGTACTCCATCAGGGCTTACTCAATCAAATTTCATGAGAAGCCATCAAAAATTGCTTTTTTAGGCCTATAACAGTCATTTCTAGGCCAAATTTTGTACAACAATACCTCACACGTGCCAAAATAGTGACTCCATGAAGTGCCCGAGGGTGTGTAGAGACCATCCAAAGAGTTTCTAGGCCATACCAATTCATTAGAAGCATTTAGAAGACTAATCTTCTCCATCGTGTCTCTTGTAGGGTTTTAGGTATAAGTCACAAGGATCTGCTGGATCTGCACAAAATCCGGTTGAATCCAGATTTTTTGGCCAACACGGATAACTTTGTCCTGGTCGGCCTTATTTTTTTTCAAAAAATAATTTTGCTTTATTTTTTAGATTTTTCGCACAAAAAAAGGCCCATAAACCATAAATATCATATAATATTAACATTTTATATTATTTTATTAATGTTTTTCCACTGCCCATTCTTGTTTGGAAAGAATTACAAGCCTATGTCTTGACATGTGGCACTTTTGACCATGCTTCTTGGAGTTCTCAATGCCCTCCTAATCCACTTTAATGTCTCTCTCAATTTGATGGAGGTGAGGATTAAGACTCAAGTGTCTTCAAACTGATAAGAACTTCAATTTGATAGAACAACTTGTTTGATTCAAATGAAGACCACAAAACAAGCTTGTCTTGCCATCCTAGGCCTAGTTCTTTGCTTGAGGACTATTTTCACAACTTGACCACCTCTCAAACATCCTGTAGGGAATCATTTCACTCTTGTTCAAGCTCAAAACCATCTCCAAGACTGATAGATAAGTGCATTAGGTTTGTTAGGAGCCCTTGATAGTAACTTGCTTACCACTAGGTGTCTTGTAACCTCAAAATGGTGTTGCAATCAATGTAAACCTTCTTCACGAGTCTTTCAAAGCATCTTCCCCTGCTTTTTCTAGGTCATAGGTGGTTTCAAAGTGCTCCATTAGGACTTACTCAATGAAATTACATCAGAAGCCATCAAAAAGTTGCATTTTTAACCCTGTAATAGTCATTTCTAAGCCAAATTTCGTACAACAGTGCCTCACACGTGCCAAAATAGTGACTCCATCAAGTGCCCAAGGGTGTGTAGAGACCATCCAAAGAGTTTATAGGCCATACCAATCCATTAGAATAATTTAGAAGACTAATCTTCTCTATCAGGTCTCTTGCAAGGTTTTAGAAGGGTTTTAGGCATAGTCACAAGATTTAGCCGGATCTGCACAAAATCCGGTCAAATCCAGATTTTTTGGCCAACACGAATAAGTTCGTTCGGGTCGGCCCTATTTTTTTTCAAAAAAAGAATTTTGCTTTATTTTTATTTTTTAGATTTTTTGCACAAAAATAGGCCCATAAACGATAAATATCATATAATATTAACATTTTATATTATTTTATTAATGTTTTTCATTGTATTTGTCAATTTTACATATTTATAAAACTATGCTCAAATGTATATATGTATTTATTCTAGATAGAAGTTTTTCAAGAATTTTGAATTTCATATTTTTTTCCCCTTCCGAACGGATTCGGATTTTTGAACCTTGTGGCTATGGTTTTAGGTTCTTCTCATTCTTAACAATGGTTCATAAAGCTGAGGCCTCTAATTCCCTGACCAATGCCATAAGGTTTGAGTGCAAGGGGAGTTGATCTGAGTTTTCATAGGTGTTCAAGATCCTTGGATAACCTTGATAACATGAAAGAGGACATAATATCATGTTGCAAAAGACCATGTACATTCTTCATGAGCAACTATTGATGTCAATAGTCACTTACAAGTCTGCAAACCTATAGGTTCACAAACTCTCTTTGGATTAGGCTTGAAGAAGAATTCTTGGATATCTGAATGTAATGCCCTGTCATTTGTAAAACCTCCTGAGCATGATCTTCAATGCTATATTAGATGGTACATCTCCTTCAAGGATCTTGAGTAATGAAAACACCTTCACATCTGATCAGGGTTACTCCACCATGGCAGCGAGTTCAAACAATGTAATTGCACATGCATGGTTCTTTGTCCTCCTTGAACTTCATGCATCTAATGTTGCTTACAAAGGTCTGAGGGATATTCATGAGGTTGAAACAATTGCAAACCACCTCATTCATTTTATGCATTGGGATAACTCATCGCTTCTTTGCAAACAAGATTGTTATGTTCAAACTATCAAATCAAGACCATTTGACCTTGCACCAATCATGAACATGAGGAGCCCTGAGAGAACATGATGTTACAAAGATCGAGTGTTTAAGAGACCTTTCACAATCATTTTCATGCATACTTTCAACTTCAAAACCCTGCATTTGGAGAAAGTTGACCCTGATGGGGTTTTGAGTCCTTTTTTTGCACCATAATTTTTTAACGATTGTTCATAAAGTTAAAGATCTTAACCAGAAAAAAAATGTCACAACGTGAAAGGGCATTAGGGTATCCTCATATGCTCAATATCTTGGGCTCTAACTTTCTCTCCCTTTAGAGTACCAAGTGAAAACCGATTGACTGTCTTAAGCTACCAAGAACCCTGATGGAGAAATGGAGTGGCTTTTTGCCTTGTTTGGCTCTGCAACTCCTTTATATGCATGGATTTGAGTCTGAGGGACCTGGCATAAGCCTTAAAGAGACTTGGACATTGCCTTTCAATGGAAACCCCTTGCAAAAAGACCTTCAAAAGCTTGCTTTCCCAAGATTTTGTCTGTTTTGACCTTTGGAACTGTTGGAGATGATGAACCAGGTGACTCTTCATCTTCCCCTGACTTGTACGAACATGGAAGAGACTGACAAAATGTTTTACACCCTTCTTTGCTTGAAACTCTCTCAATAACTTTTCATTTGTATGTTGGAAAATGATGAATGACAGTTACAAAGAGACTCCAACGTTGGAAATCAGTTATATAAAGAATTTAGAGGGTAAGTATAGACAAGTACAAGTATGATGTCATAACATAGGTGTTATTTGACTTTAAAATACACTTATTACATGATATAACCTTCACATTTGCTTTCTACTAGCAAGTATCATCTCAACCTTGAAATGCACAATAAGATGAAAGTAAGTGAAGTACCTTAATCTTATCAAAATACCTCAATCTCTCCAAATTACTTGAAAAACAATGTGATCAACTTACTAGCATTGTTCCTTGGTCAATTTGGCCAACTTTAGATCATGGTTGTCTTGGAAGGCTCACCACCTTATCTCCTCGAGCATTATTCCTCCTTGACTTTATTTCACACTTAACTTTAACCTTATCAAACTTACCTTAAACAATGCTAAACACATAATGAAGACCATAAAGAATGACCATTTAATGGCGAGACAAAGTGACGTGACTCAATGACCAACTAGGCCATCCTAAATGACCTTGTAAGTTGCTAAGGAAGACACACTACCTATCATTCTAGATCATTAGTAACTAATACAAGATATTCATAACGACTATCAACAAAGTTAAGATCAAGTAAATCAAAGTTTCTAATTATACTCATTCATGGTAGCCAAAGTTTGGCTAACATCTTTAACAACCTCCTGAGATTGTGTGCTTGTTATGCACCTTAGACCAGGGGCCTAGTCCATCCATTGGGTTATGGATTCACCTCTCACTCAATCTCAATCTTGATTAGACCTTGAACCTGATTGCGACTGCCTCTTGAAATAAATGGAACATCTTACTACCTCCAAAACACACAACAACAAGAAACAAAGAGAACACACACACACAACAAAACATTGTGCTACAAAGCACTTGGACAAAAGACAAGACAATAAACAACTAATCTACCATATACTAACTTACTATAACAACTTGAGACAACCTTAAACAAAACCATTAAATGGTAGATCAAAGTAGCTACCTTTATTTACCAAACTCATGTGAATAGCAAACCTGATGGCAACCAAGAAAGAATGGAAAAGAGACAATTGTATGCTGATCTTGACATCCTCTTTTTTTTCAAAAGCAACCCTATACGCCTCCTCCACCTTGCTTGAAGCATGAATAATCAAGGATGTATGCTTGGACTGATTTTGAACATGTTTAGACTCATCTTCATGTTCTCAAATGAACATGATAGGCAATGGCTCCTCCTTGTTGGCTTCCAACTGAGATAGGTAGCTGATAGGGCAAGCTCTTGTAGTGGTATAGACTTGATCCACTTTCACTACATGACAAACCTTTACTTCCTTAAGATTTGGTGGATCAAAATGAATAGATTGACATGTTTCTTGCAACATGCTTATAGAATTGGCTTCAAGAGGTGAAGGTTTTTTCTCTTTGAGAGGTTGATGCCAAAAGGGATGTTTTATCTTCCAAGAATGAACAT
The DNA here is from genome assembly GCA_037957365.1 of Torreya grandis. NCBI lineage: Eukaryota > Viridiplantae > Streptophyta > Pinopsida > Cupressales > Taxaceae > Torreya > Torreya grandis. Next base: position 630,686 of record JARHVA010005657.1, on the reverse strand, counting down.
GTACCTGCAAATGGATCAAAAAGTTGATAGCCTTCCTTAAGAACATCAAACAAGTCAAATTCAAATGAAGTAGCCTCTTGGAGCTCAAAACAATCTTTAGCCACTTCTAATGAATCTTTAGGAGCTTCTTCTATTGTAACAACCTGATCAACACCTTGTTCACATTGGGAAGGGCCATCTCTTTCAAGATCCACTATCACTTGATCAACTTTTACTCCATCAAAGTCACCTTTATCTTCATCTTCAAAGGGTGATTTGCAGCTCTCTTCATCAAGAGATGTTCCAATGATGACATCTTCATCATATTCACTTGGAGTACTATCCTCATAGCCTTCTTGGCGTTCACTTATAGTTGCAACTTGGCCTTCTTCATTAGCCTCTCATAGAACATGTTCTTCCTCAATGATGGGTTACTCACACTTATAAAAAAGCTTTGAAATTTTGAGATCGATGGGCTTATCATTATTTTCCTTCCATTCACCAACCAATCCCTCAAACCTTGATATGGTTTGGTCTTCAACCTTCTCAACAAGGACTTCCTTCATTTGAATGCTCTCTTGAATTGACCTCCATGATGGGAAAGTTTTAGGTTATTCAACTTTCTCAACAAGGATTTATTTCTTACTTTGGATTACTTCTTGAATTGACTTCCATGATGGGAAGGTTTTAGGTTCTTGAGGAGGGATGAGGGGGGCTTGAATAGGTTCATGGACCTCTTTAGCCTCAATGTCCCAATCTAAGTTTTTTCCATTTTGTTTATCCCAATACTTCACCATTTGATTCCAACTTGACATCTTAAAGGACCTTTTGGGGGGCTCTTGTGGAAGGGGAAGAGAGTTTTGTGCCAAGATAGCCTCATTCTTTTCCCCCCAAGAGGCAATCTAACATTCAAATTCTAATTTATCTTGATCTTCAACCCTCTCAACAAGAACTTCTTTCCTCTTTTGGATGCTCTATTGGATCGATTTCCATGATGGAAAGGCTTGAGGAATGTGTGAAGGACTTGGGAGGTTTTGAAACTCACTTGATTCAGTCTTTTGAGGGAAAATATGCTAAGAAAAAGAGGGTTGGTGTGGAGTGGGAGAATGCACATGAGACTGATAGTACAAAACTTGTTGCCTCTCATGAACCACTAACTTGTCGTCTATGCATTGAATTAGGCCACTTATGTCCAACAAATCACTAGTAAGTCTTTTTTGGTTCTCTATCTCAATAGGTGCCCATTCTCTCTTAATCAATTGTAATTAGTTTTTCACATTTTGAATGAGATGACTATGGACACTTAGATCATACTCCCTTTGTCTATCAAGCTATATCATATGTCTTTCATAGCCTAAAAGGGTTTGCTTGAAACTTGAGATACACTGATTGGAAATGTGACTATGTTGACTAGGAACAGCATGGTCTTGACAAGACTAATCATAAGGATCTATAGGTTGCCAAGGAGGTTGACTAGCTTGGTAAGGCTATTGAGGAAAAGAGGAAGGGTAATACTCTTGATAGCAAGGCTGGTATGGTTCAACATGGGGCTGATATAACTCAACATTTTGCTGGTAAAGATAAAAAAACTGCTAGTAAGGGTCAAAAAACTATTGATAAGGATTAGCATGAGCTTGACATGGCTCACCAGCGTGAGTAAAATATAAATCCACTCCAAACTCAGTCATGAAACCTCATGAGAAAGTCAAAATAGAAAGAACACTTGCTTGAAAGATTACCTGAGCTGTTAAAACTAGTTGAATGAACTCAAAGTCGCCATTGGTGCTTGAGTTCATGCCTCCAAATGCTAGTACATTGAAGAACAACACTAATAACTCTTCAATGGATGAAGTCTCTTGTCCCACCAAGCATGCCAATACTATTATCATCAAAAGTTGCATCTTTGAGGAGGTTATTCAAGCTTCCTCACTTAAGTGATATCATGTGAACAATCCTAGGTTGCGGGTGACCAAAAGAGTGGATTGAACATCTAGAGAGGACTAGATTCCTTGATGCATCACTTAAGAACTATCTCTAAACCTACTAACTTGTAAGGGAAAAGGGAGAGATAAACTGAAAGCAAACTAAGGAGGTGATGCACCAAACTTGTTGACAACAACCACACATTTGTAATTGCACAATGAGCATGAAGATGACCTATTCATACACTACTCCTAATCTATTCCTCTTACATCAATATTGCAATAAGAAGGTGGTGGGTGATGATTAGCCAAGGAGGGTTGGTTTCCAAGAGGACTAGAAGACTAATGTAGGAGCATCAAGCATACAAACACCATCTTTTAGTTGTTGAAACTTATATGCTAGTTAGGGGTCACAAGTGATCTATTTTGGGGTGTAGGTGTGTGTGTGGGATCCTATAGGATCCATTTTTTGTCTTAGGATTAATTATGAGTCATCAAGGGTGTGTTTTGAATGTATTGGGGTTTTCCCTACAAAAGAATAAATTTGAAAATCCAAATCCTAGAATTAAGCCTTGAAGGATCATGGGCATAGTATGAGGTGGTTAGGTGAGATAAAGTTGGTAAAAAGGTCCAAGGAATCATGAAAATAAGTTATGAAGACATTTTATGTTTAAGTCATTAAGGTGATGAAAATTCAAGAGTTATGTTAAAATGTAACTGCCACTCATACGTTGAGTTGGCCAATGTAAAAGAGTCTTAGTGGTAACTACCCAAATCAAATGTAGAGGTTGGATGACAAGGGAGTTGTAAGTTAGTTATAGGATGAGAGGAGAGTAGGAGGGAGAGATGAGAGAGCTCCAAGAAGGAGAGAGAGAGAGAGAGAGGGAACAAAAAATAGAAGATTGTATACCTTTCAAGGTGGCATAGTCCATTCATGGACTGAATGTGTAATTTTGAATAACTCATAGTAATAAAGAAAATTAGTGTTGTTATGTTCACTCTCCCTTATAAAGTACATTGATTGTTCTTGCTCATGTATTGTTTTATAAAATCCCTTGAAGCTATATAGAGTCTCTATTGTGTGTTGTTACAGGCCTAAGTGCAAGAATACAAGTTACAGTCAAGAAAGAGAAAATTGTAATGGAGTTGATGAAGATTGGTAAGGAAGGAACTTCCAAAGTAAATTAATCCTAAATATGTTTGAATCAAATAGATCTCATGGTGATGGAATATGGTGTTTCATAGTGAAATAAACTCAGACAAACCTAACTCTGTCCTCAAACCCTGTGCACACCTGTGACAATCAAGCATGAAGGTAAGTTGATGCTCTTAAGGATAGACTAAGATTTTGATTGATAAGGTGGTATGTAGATATAGTATGGTTGATGGGATGGTCTATTAAACATTTTGAATGCAAGTTTAATGATAAAGTTCAATGCATAGTCTACAATAATAAAGGAACCCTATTGCACAGTCAATACCATGTTTCACTCAGTCATATGCTAAAGAAAGGATGTAGGTGTTTGTGAAAGTGAATGGGGATTGAGTATTTGAGTCTTGTTACTAGTGAAAAGGGATAACATGTTTTGAAATAGACCTGTTATAGTATTGGAACCTTTTGAATACAAACAGATTGCTATCACCTTACACAATCCTACATAGTCCCCTAAAGAATGCAAAGAATTATGAGTTTTGCTCATTTTAAGTCATAAAAATATTGATCAATCATTTCTATCCATTGGAAAAGGTGGAAAATGCTATAATATACCTTGGAAAGGTCTTAGTTCATTTTTAAATGCTATCAAACTAAAGATATTGCAAGTTAAGCCCTCTTGGCCTCTACAATTATCGAACTAGGGTTTAGAAACTAAAAACCCAATATCTTAAGTTATAACCATAGGAATTATTTGAAACTTTGTAATTTGATATGTCTTGGTTTGTGGAGAAGGATTCAAGTGGTTTTAGTCTCGTACCATATGGTCTAGTATGGATTTGGTAACTAAGTGTATGGAGGACTAAAAGGCCTAATTAACAAGGAGCTTACAAAGGAAATGGTATTTAGACAAAAAGAATTAGACCTTGAAACTTCATGGGGGCTTGTAAGGAAATATAGGGTGCCCAAATATGGGATTATATGTTGAACAAGACTTTTATATTGTTCAAACAAAGATAAATTGTGAAAAAAAGGCTACAAGCCAAGTAGCCTCACTAGTGAATGGAGGTGTGTCAGTGGATGGAGTAAATAAGAGGTTTAAAGGGGTCAATGCAAGTGTGTTATGACTATGTGAAGTCATACATGATGGAAGGATTGGTTCATGAACTCTAAACAAGATTAGGTGTTTTGTTCCTTGAGTTGTGACTAATGTGAAGCTAGTGAGTGAGTTAAGTGGAAGGAGAAGGAATAGAGAATGAAATGATTTGGGGAATGGATGTGAGAGACTTATGAGAGGTTTCATGATAAAAATACATGACTCCTTGGTGTTTGATAAATAGGGTTATATTAGAGGAGGCTAACAAACCTAGATGATGGTCAAAGACTATTGTTGAGCATGAAGCTTCTGAACAAAGCATTCCAAGTTGAGACCAAAGATTCAAGTTCAAAGCCAGGAATTAGTGGAGTTTATGCTTTTCTCATGTACCCTTTGCATCATTTGGTATTAGAGCAAGGTGAGTGCTTGGTTCAATTCTGTTTTGAGTTTCTTAAAGCTTGTTGATTTCAGATAGGCAAAGAATTTTATGAGGAGTGCATGAGATGACATTGTAGGGGTATTGTGGGAAAAGAGTATGGTGCAGGGATGACCTATTAAGGTCAATACAGAGAAATTGAATATTGGTGAAGAGAGAAGATAAAGCCCCTAAGTCCAATGAGAAGGACTTGAAACTAGTCAAGAGAGATATATAAGAGATAGAGTGAAGAGATCATTGAAGCTCAAGAGAAAGAAGAGGAAGACTTCAAGAGATAGTCAAGGGAGATAAGAAAGTCTTAGACAAAGGAATAGAGAAATATAAGAGGACACAAGAGTGGTCTAAGAGGCAAGTGGGTAAGTTTTCTAAGTGATAGGCCTAAACAAGGCCTAGAAAGTAAAGAAAAAGAGAGAATATGGTTGTAGAAAAAGAAGTGGAAGAGATGAAAAGAGAGTTGGGGCAGAATTTTAAGAAGATAGAGCTCATGGTGAAGCTCATGAAGGATCAAGGAAGCCAATGGCTTGGATTTAGTGTGAGCGAGAAAGTGAAGTGGCCACTAAAGCTACTTAAGAGAGAGAAAAGGCATAAGATGAGTGCCTTAAGGAAAAAGAAGAAAAGAGAGGGTACAACCCATAGAAGCATGAAGGTTGAGGATTTTCCAAGAGAGAAACATGAAAAAGAAGTTGAGAAAAGAGTTATCATTGAGGAGAACATGGAGAGAGAAGTGCCAAGAGAAGCACTTGAGGGAGAAGACAAGAAAAGTTGGAGAATGTTTATGAAAGGGACATTCATAGAGACTATGTGGTCTCTTGATTTATATTCTAATGTTGCTATTAAGTTTGTGTATGTAGGTATAAAGGAAAGTTTGATGAAGGTTGAGAATTAGACTTTAAGGCTTGTGAAGAATGCATCAAATACATCACCCATCAAGAAGAAAGAAGATGACAAAGGAAAATAACCGGTTGTAGAAGTTAATATGGTGAACATTGAAGCATCGCAACATGTTAAAGATGAGATAGAAGAGGAATTTTATGATGGTTTGAAAAGCATTGCAGCTGAAGTAAGAGAGGAAACTAACCATAAAGAAATGAAGGCAAAACATGAAGACATGAGAAAGAAGATGAGCTTACAATAGTCCTATATGGAGGTAAATGAATGCTTATGCATTGACTATGATTGTACATTTAAAAATAAAGAAACTAATATGCAGATTGGAAGAAAGAAGAACAAGGTACAATCCTCAAAGATAGTATAATAACATGGGTATGTGGTGCCTAAGTGGCTCAAGGCAACAAGTGATGAGATGAAAAAGGAAAACCTCAAGCAAGAGGTCATGCAAGGCAAGAATACAAGTGAAAGATAAGAGCAAACAAAGAGAAAAGAAGTGAAGAGAAGGTTGCATCAAGTTAGCATGATAGGATATCAAGCCAATAAGTATGAAAAAGGTGAGGTAAGAAGAAAACTTCAGTCTAAACATGTGCAAGGCAGAAAATGGGTTGTGAAGAGAAAGGAAAATATACAAAAGAATAGTCTTAAAGGTACACTCCAATAAAACATGAAGATAAGAGAAGATGGAAAGTCTAAGAAGCAAATAGAAGACATGGTGGAGACAAATCAAGACAAAGAGATGATGTTGCAGTTGAGTAACTCAATGAGAAAACAAGATGAAAGGTGTGAAAAGTGCACAATCCAATGGAAAGGTAAACAATTCATTTATGACAATTATGATGATGAATTCCTTGAGTCAATGAATGAAATCATGGAAAGAGACTACAAGGAATGGAAAGGAATGATGATGAGCACATGTGGGAAGCAAGGTGAGAGTTCAAATGCACATAGGGATGAAGCATTGATGAATCATGAAGACATAATGACTGCATATGTTGATATAGAGAAGAATTTTGAAGAAGAAGAACATTATGGTCCAAATTTTGATGAATATGATAGAAAGATAGATGCTCTCACATTGAAGGAGGAATTGGAGATGCTAGAAAATATTTTCAGCCCATCAAAAGGGCTGCATACAAGTGAAGGGCAGCAAGAGAAGCTCATGGATGAGCTCAAAGAAGAGTCAAATGAAGAAAAGTTTAATCACATAATTTATCAAAACCAAGAAGGTACAAAGACAACTCTTGAACACAGAATGACAAGCATGAATGATATGGATTATGTAGGTATGGATAAACATAGGGAAGCACAAGGAGTTATGCAAGCAAAGCTATAAGCAAACACACTAGCAAGCAAGCAATGGGAGCATGAGAAAGTCAAAAAGGTAATCTATTCCATGGGTAAAGTTACACTTGAGTTGTAGTTGATATGCATGATGATGGCAAGACAAGAAGATGCAAAACCATATTGTATCATGATGAATGTGAATTGGATAAGAAGTTTTTACAAGGTGAACAAGTTTGTGTGAAGAGACATCAAGAGATGGAGAAGTGTAATGAAGAAGCAGTAAAAGAGATCCCTCTTGAACAACTGAGAAAGTTTGAATATCCTCAAATACTAAATTGGAAGGCAAAAACGAAAATTTTAGCTTTCAATTTTCTCCCTCTTAGGGAGTATGATGCAGGAACATCAAGCATACAAACAACATGTTTAAGTTTTTGAAACTTATATGCTAGTAGGGGTCACAAGTGATCTATTTTGGGTTTTAAGTGTGTGTGTGTGGGATCCTTCATGAACCATTTGTTGTCTTAGGAGTAATTATGAGTCATCAAGGGTGTGTTTTGAATGTATTGGATTTTTCCCTCAAAAAGTGTAAATTTAAAACTTCAAATTCTATAACTAAGCCTTGAAGGACCATGAGCATAGTATGAGGTGGTTAGGTGAGATATATTTGGTACAAAGGTCCAAGGAGTCATGAAAATAAGGTTTGAAGACATTTTATGTCTAAGTTATTAAGGTGATGAAAATTCAAGAGTTATGTTAAAATGTAACTACCACTCATACGTTGAGTTGGCCAATGTAAAAGAATGTTTGTGGTAACTACCCAAACCAAACATAAAGGTTGGATGAGAAGGGAGTTGTAAGTTAGTTGTAGGATGAGAGGAGAATAGGAGAAAGGGAGAGATGAGAGAGATTATAGAAGGGGAGAGAGAGAGGGAGCATAAAACAAAAGATTGTATACCTTTTAAGAAGGTGGTAGAGTCCATTCATGGATTGAATGTGTAATGATGAGTGATTCATAGTAATAAAGAAAAGTTGTGTTGTTATGTTCACTCTCCCTTATAAGGTACATTTATTTTTATTTCTCATGTATTGTTTCAAAAAATCCCAAGAGGATATAGAGAGTCTCTATTGTGTGTTGTTATAGGTTTGAGTGCAAGAATACAGGTTATAGTCAAGAAAGAGAAGATTGTAATGGAGTTGATGAAGATTGTTAAGGAAGGAACTTCCAAAGTACATTAATCCTGGAGATGTTTGAATTATATAGATCTCATGGTGATGGAATGTGTGTTTCATAGTGAAAGAAACTCAAACAAACTTAACGCTATCCTCAAATCCTTTGCACGCCTGTGACAATCAAGCATGAAGGTAAGTTGACGTTCTTAAGGTTTATACTATGATACTGATTTAGATGATGTTCTATAGATATATTATGGTTGATTTGATGGTAGATTATAAGGTTTTTATTCAAGTTTAATGTTAATTTTTAATGCACAGTCCATGATAGTGAAGAAACCATGTTGCACAATCAATACCATGTTTCACTCAATCATATCCTAAAGAAAGGATGTAGGTATTTGAGAAAGTGAATGGGGATTGAGTGATTGAGTCTTGATACAAATGAAAAGGGAGAACTTGTTTTGAAATAGCCCTATTATAGTCTTGTATCCTTTTGAATACAAACAAACTGCTAACACCTTACACAATCCTACATAGTCCCCTAAATAATGCAAAAAATTATGAGTTTTGCTCATTTTAAGTCATAACAAGATTGATCAATGATTCATAATCATTGGAAAATGTGTAAAATGTTACAACCAACCTTGGAAAGGTCTTAGTTCATTTTGAAATGCTCTCAAACTAAAGATATTGCAAGTTAAGCCCTCTCAACCTCTATAGTATCAAACTAGGGTTTGGAAACTAAAAACCCAGTATCTTGAGTTCTAATTGTACGCTTTCTTCAAAAATTTGTAATCTAACATGTTTTGGTGTGTGGAGAAGGATTCAAGTTGTTTTAGTCTGGTATCTTATGGTCTATTATGGATCTGGTAACTGGGCAACTATGTGGAGGGCTGAAAGGCCTAATTGACAAGGAGCCTACAAAGGAAGTGTTATTTTGACAAAGAGTTAGACCTTAAACTTCATGGGGGCCTGTAAGGAGATAGAGGATGCCCAAATATGGGCTTAGATGTTGAAGAGGACTTGCAGATTTTTCAAACAAAGAGAAATTGTGAAAAAAAGGCTACAAGCCAAGTAGTCTCACTAGTGAATGGAGGTGTGTCAGTGGATAAAGTAGAGTGAATGAGAGGTTTAAGGGTTAAATAAAAATGTGTTATGACCATATGAAGGCATACATGATAGAAGGATTGGTTCATGAACTCTAAACAAGATTAGTTGTTTTGTGCCTTGAGTTGTGACTAGTGTGAAGCTAGTGAGTGAGTTAAGTGAAAGTAGAAGGAATAGAGAATGAAATGAGTTGGGGAATGAATGTGAGAGACTTATGAGAGGTCTAATGAAAAAGAGACATGAATCCATGGTGTTTGATAAATAGGGTTATAGTAGAGGATGTTAATAAACCTAGATGAAGGTCAAAGACTATTGTTGAGCATGAAGCTTATTGACAAAGCATTCCAAGTTGAGACCAAAGATTCAAGTTTAGAGCCAATAATTGGTGGAGTTTATGATTTTCTCATGTACCCTCTACATCAAAGACACTAATAGTAGGTTGCCTCATGTGACCTTCATAAAACCACTTAGACACTTCATAGGACCTGTAAGAGTGAGTTCAAGCTACACATAGGTGAGATAATGAGACAACATGTCAAGGAGAATTTAATCAACACTAGACAAGATCAATCATCTATGCCAAACACTAAAATGCAGTCATAAGATAAGGTAAAACCACCTTGTTTATTGCTTCAAAAAATTACAATGAAGAATGGATTTGCCAAACTCAAGGGAGGATCCATTCAATGCCAAAATCAGACAAATATATAGAAGAATGAGAGAGGGAGAGAGAGGAGAGGCGTAGGAGTTGCATATGACAAGTGTCATCTCATGAGGAACAAGTTACAAGCAAGAAAACTATTAAGAGGAGTCCAATAACATCTTCATCACAATTATCAAATTGATGTGATCTTCTTCTTCATCAAGGGTGGCGTAGAGTGTCTCTTGACCTTATAGGATGACTCATCAACCTTATTCATGAAACTATCAATTCTTGGTTGGAAGGAGTTACAAGCTTGTGTCTTGACATGTGGGACTTTTTACCATGCTTCTTGGAGTTCTCCAATGCCCTCATAATCTAATTTAATGTCTCTCAATTTGGTGGAGCTGAGTATTAAGACTCAAGTGTCTTCAAACTAATAAGAACTTGCATTTGATAGAACAACTTGCTTGATTCAAATGAAGACCACAAAACAAGCTTGTCTTGCCATCCTAGGCATAGTTCTTTGCTTGAGGACTATTGTCACAACTTGATCACCTCTAAAAAATCCTATATGGAATCATTTCACTCATGTTCAAGCTCAAAACCATCTCCAAGACTAATAGATAAGTGCATTAGGTCTGTTAGGATCTCCTGATAGTAACGTGCTTACCACTAGGTGTCTTTTAACCTCAAAATGATGTTGTAATAACTGTAAACCTTCTTCATGAGTCTTCCAAAGCATCTTCCCCTGCCTTATCCAAGTCATAGGTGGTTTTAAGGTAATCCATTAGGCCTTAATCAAATTTCATGAGAAGCCATCAAAATTTGCATTTTTAGGCCTGTAATAGTCATTTATAGGCCAAATTTCGTACAATAATACCTCACACATGCCAAAATAGTGACTCCATCAAATGCCTGAGGGTGTGTAGAGACCATCTAAGGAGTTTATAGATTGTACCAATCCATTGGAAGTATTTATAGGACTAATCTTCTCCTTCGGGTCTCTTGTAGGGTTTTAGGCTCTTCTCATTCTTAACAATGGTTCATAAAGATGAGGCCTCCAATTCCTTGACCAATGCCATAATATTTGAGTGCAAGGTGAGTTAAATATGAGTCTTCATAAGTGTTTAGGATTCTTAGAGAACTTTGATAATAGGAAATAGGACATAATATCATGTTGCAAAAGATTATGTACATTCTTCATGAGCAACTATTGATGTCAATAGTGACTTACAAGGTTGCAGACTTGTAGGTTCACAAACTCTCTTTGGATTAGGCTTGAAGAAGGATTCATGGATTTTTGAATGCAATGGCCTATCATTTATAAAACTTCCTAAGCATGATCTTCAATTCCATGTGAGATGATACATCTCCTTCAAGGATCTTGAGCAATAAAGACACCTTCCCATCTGATTAGGGTTACTCCACCATAACAGCTAGTTCAAACAACCTAACTGCACATGAATAGTTATTTGTCCTCCTTGAAGTTCATGCATCCAATTATTATTAAAAATATTTGATGGATCTTCATGAGGTTGAAACAATTTTAAATCATCTCATTCATTCATTCATTTAATGCATCAGGATAACTCATTACTTCTTTGCAAACAAGATTGTCATAATCAAACTATTAAATCAAGATCATTTGATCCTGAACCAATCATGAACATGAGGATAATTGAGATAATATGGTGTTATAGAGGTCAAGGAGTGTTCAAGAGACCTTTCACAATCATTTTCATGCATTCATTCAACTTTAGAACCCTGCATTTGGAGAAAATTGACCTTGATGGGGTTTTGAGTCCTTTTTGCATCTTAACTTCTTAACGATTGTTCATAAAGTTAAGGAGAATAACTAGAGAAAAAATTATACAAAATGAAATGGCATTAGGGTATCCTCCTATGCCCAAGAGCTTGGGTTCCAACTTTATCTCTCTTCAGAGTACTAAGTGCACACCGGTTAACTGTCTTGAGCTACCAAACAACCCAATGGAGGAATAGAGTGTGTTTTGCCTTGTTTGGCTCTACAACTCCTTTATATGCATGGATTTGAGTCTGAAGGACATATTATGAGCCTTAAAAAGACTTGGACATTGCTTTTCAATGGAAACCTTTGTAAGAAGACCTCTAAAAGCTTGCTTTTTCAAGATTTTGCCTGTTCTGACCTTTGGAACTGCTAGAGATGGTGAACCAGGTGACTCTTCATCTTCCCTTGACTTGTATAGATGTGGAAGAGAGTGCCAAAATATTTAAAACCCTTTATTTCCTATAGATCTCTTAATAACTCCTCATTTGTACATTGGAAAATGATGAATGACAGTTACAAAGAGACTCCAACATGGAAAATTTGTTATATAAGGCATTTAGAGGGTGAGTACGAACAAGTACAGATATGATGTCATAGCAAGGTGTTAATTGGCTTTAAAAGACCCATATTACATGATATAACCTTCACATTTGCTTTCTACTAGTAAGTATCATCTCAACCTTGAAATGCACAATAAGACTAAAGTAAGTGAAGTACCTTAATCTTATCAAAAATATCTTAATCTCTCCAAATTGCTTGAAAAACAATGTGATCAACTTAATAGATTTGTTCGTTGGTTAATTTGGCCAGCTTTAGATCATGGTTGTCTTGGAAGGGTCACTACCGTGTGTCCTTGAGCATTATTCCTCCTTGACTTGGTTTCACACTTAACTTTAACCTTATCAAACTTACCTTAAACGATCTTAAACACTTAATGAAGACCATAAATAATGACCATTTAATGGTGAGACAAAGTGACTTGACTCAGATACCAACTAGACCATCCTAACTGACCTTGTAAAATGCTAATGAAGACACACTACCTATCATCTTATATCATTAATAACTAATACAAGACCTTCATAATGACTATCAACAAAGTTAAATCAAGTAAATCAAAGTTTTGAATGATAATCATTCATGGTAGCCATATTTTGGTTAATAGGTAAATTTATCTATATATTATTTCAAACTAAAATGAGGACTCAACTAGGAATTATTACACTTTTTTGTAATTCATGGACATACAAAGACATGATATGCTTCAAATTAAAACTATTGGCTAATTATTTACATTATTACTTTTCTCTTTTTTGTAGATATGCCAACATTTTCACTTGGAATTGTGATTATGGATCCTTATAAACCCTTATAAGCTTTTAACCTTGATCAAAGTATTCCAGATTGCCCTTAATGATTTTATAACTTTTGCATTCATGAATTACAAATGCTTCATATTGGGGTTTTCTATAGTGCCAATCTACATATTATTGTAGCTTTATTTTATTTGTGGTGTTTCTAATAAATTAGTTTGGTTTTCTTTCTGTATTTATGTTGCTTCTATATAGGTTCAAGATGAAGACACTACTAACAAACTATAAAGGTCGTGTAGAGTTTATTGAGGTCACTCCTTTGAATGAATATGATCTTGATTGTGTTAGTGCTAAGATGGATTTAACTATATTCTTAATGGTGGATTGACAGGGTGTGGTGAGATTTTGGGTTTTCTATGTATCCTCTTTATGTTGTTTTGATTTCTATTGTGAGTACTTTTCCTCAATATATATTGAGGGGGCATGCTATCACTGAGAGAATATTAATTTTAATGCATGATAATATTGCATCTCTTTAAAAATTGAACTCCAAACAGATCATATATTCTTAATTTTATGGCTACACTAGTAAGCTATATGTTGCCATATTCCTTACAAAATATATAATAATTAATCAAGCTACATAAGATGATTATATACTTGGCATGTATGGCCTTGAAAAATGATGATGCAAAGGATGTAGCATAGTTAGTTTGTAAATTGAGTGTCCATCGACATTGTTGCATAAAGGATAGAGTTATTGTAGAGATGTTGAAACTTGAGAACCAAGATTTGAAATTGAGATTGTATGCCTAGAGGCTATTAGTTTTCAGAATCTTGCTTGAAGTTTGTTACTTTTATTTATGTTTTTTGAATTAGTTTTCCAAAACACGTTTGAGTCTCTCTAAATTCTTGCATATCTCCATTTCAGCAATTTAAGTCTTTCTAAATTTTTTGCATATCTCCATTTTAGCTGCATGTCAAAGAGCTACTAACCTTTTTGACAAATTTGTTCAAGTCTAGTTTTGTTGTCTCTACTATTGGATTTGAGCACTGAGTGCAACATTATTTAGATGGGCATAAGAAGGAAGTGTTTCCAGTGATATTACCTCCTTGCTTTCACAGAGAAGGAATTCTTTTTAAATAGTTTAGTGATTGATTTTAAATTTTAATTCGACCTTTTCGAGTTTCAAGTAAAAAAACATGAATAAGGGAGCAACATGCTTGTTATTCTATACAACTATGCAATAGTGAGGTGGTGACTTGACATATGCTCTAGATTTTAACTGACCTTATTCTAACTATTATAATTTTTTGGATAATTAATAGTATTTGGTACTTGTTATCTTAAAAAGAGGGATGATCAATTGGAAAATAAAATAATGCCAATCATTCAAATGTGTCCCTTTCATATTTTTTTCAACTTTACATAACTTTTGTCCTATTTTGTGTATCATTGAGTGGTTGATGTGTGTGCTTTTGGATTATATATCTAGGTTTACAATCAATTACTACTCTTCAATATATATTTTTTCCATTTTGTGCAGGATGTAGAGGTAGTTTACAAGAAGCATCATGTTATCTATTAGGTTTTGACATTCTGTTGGAGGATGAGACAAGGGAAGTAGTACTTCACCCCAAAAAAGTGCACCAGATTTCATCTTTTGATATTGGATTAGTTATTTTTGTAGACCTTTGGGATGTAGAAGTCGCCTCTAAAATTTTAAATAGATATGCAAGTATGAATGTTGCAAAGGTTCTAAGAAAAAATACCCAATACAAGACATTGAACTCTTAGAAGAAGTTAAGAAGTGAAGGCTTCTTCAAATTACAAGACCCATGGATATCACAACATCTTGTTTTGTAATTAGTTGTGAATGGAAACCAAGTTCTGAAGGTTTTGGAAGACTCATGAAGTTGAGATGTAGAAGTATACATAAGAGCAGGTATGAAAGATTATTTTTTCTAGCCATGAGAATGATCAATTTCCAAATGACCCACTTTCCCACAAAAATATTTATAATGTAGGATTAAGCACATTTTTTGTCAACCCTCAATGGATGACAAGATTTGGTGAAAATAAAAATATTTCAAATTACATTAATGATTAATGAAAGATTACATTATTAAATAGCCAAGAATGTGACTATTCGTTTCATATTCTTACGAATCTTCATCTACCTATGAAGACTCTCTAGTTTATCACTATGCAATAACAGTTCTCTTATAATTACTTTTAGGATTATTAATATTATACTACAATTATAGTACATCCCCCTTAATCTGTAGGGGTTATTGTAAGACCAAACATGTCTCTGAACTCTTCAATTTTTTTTCGTCCTAGTGTTTTTCTTTGGGTCTCTGTTGGTTGCTTTGTAGTAGGACAATATAACAATTTTTTACTATCATATTTCACATAATGTTAAATAAGATGAATTTGGTGTTGATGTGTTTGTTTTGGTGATGAAAGATTAGAATCTTTGTCATTTGAATTTCAAATGTGTTGTCAACCATGAGAGGTGTTGATGAAACCTATTTTTCCTACAAATATGAAACAACCCTTTTGAGCCACAAAATCTCTCTGGTTGCTTCTGAAGTTGCCATGTATTTTTCTTCTACTAAATATTTTTTGCCTCCTAGAAAAATTATATAACTTCATATTAATTAAAATATGAAATTACATTCTATAGATGTAACAACATTCCAAAGGAAAATGAGGACAAGTAAGAGATGAAGATGCCCCAACAACAAAATCTTCCACAAAGGGGAGAGAAGCCTCCCGAGCAGAAACAATAGAATCCCTAACAATGCAGGGAAGAGTCAACACATGACCATAGAATGAAAACAAACATGGTCCGAAGAAATAAGACCAAGGACAAACAAAAATGGAATCAGAAGGCAAAAAATAAAAACCAGTTGCTAATGGGAGATATATCGCAAAGAATCTTCAGTTTTGTCTTTCTTACCTTTTTTCTTTTTAATCTATGCCACATCCTTGTAGGGGCTTCTTTAATACTCATTGTAATTCAATAATCTCAAAATTCTCTCTAACATTAGTTGTTTTGAAGATGAGTGGATTGCCATCTCCTTATGTGAGTTTGAGTTATCTAATTTGTGGACTCTCTTCACTCCCCCAAACAAAGTCCTTTTCATTAAAATATCCGAAGTGGAGTTCCGATCTTCTCTTCACACAGTACTAGGTTTGGGGTTTTTCACCTAACTTTTTGGTTCATCAAATTTATTATTTTCTAGTTCTGTTACATGTTGATTTACTTCAACATTGTCATCAACTTAGATCGGTACCTCTTGCTCTAGATGACTCCAATTCTTTGAATTTGATTTCATCCCTTTTTTTGAAAGCAGGGCAATGATGGAGGGGGCAGGGGTAGGGAGAACACAACCATGGGTATAATTAGCCTAAAGATGCCCAGGAAGTTTACAAATATGACACTAAAATGTTGTATTCTCATAATCTAATGTCTATGCATGTTGAGATTGACCCCATATGAGAGTCATTTTATCTAGTAGACCCTTGCTAAGATCCATTTACACACAAATGTGAGCATATGTGCACAAACCCTTTGAAGTTATCTCAGCTTCATGTTTGATGTAGGTGCCCAAGATATTTCCACTCTTTGATTGTGAAGTAGAGATGTAAAGGAAAGTTAGGAAGCCAAACCCAGATTGGAATTTTGGTGACAAAGAATTTGGAAAAAAGTTTGTGAACCAAGGGATCATGAACAACCCCAAAATTCTCAAAAACTAGGGACCTTCTACTAAAATGCTTTAATAGTCTTCTTGTTCAAAAAAGTTAACAATGAAAAATCCTTTGGAGCATAGGGAGATCTAACCTTGCTTTATCCATGTCAAATCTATCCATTGATACACAGTATAGGTTGTAAGCTAGAGCCCATTAAATCTTCATATAAATGCTTCTTTTTCTAAAATTTTCTAGATCTGGGACACTTACCCCACAACAATCTCTACAATTAGCACCTCTTCTACTTTCTCTAAAATTTAGGCTCGTGATGTAGGTTGTAGCTTCAAATCACTTGGTTTGGAAGTATATTTTTTAATGCTTATTTAAAATACAAAGGCTTAGAGGATGAGGGCACCCTCGAGCCTGCAGTCTCCCCACTAAGAGGATGGTAGAGTCTTTGCCTAATTCATAACCAGCTAGTGGTAAATGATCCACTAGTTGTTTTCCAACAAAAAGAACATGTTGTTTATCCATTGGTATCCCTTTTGAGTGTGCTAGTATTCACTTTAGATCAACCACCAGATCTATTGGATGGACCCAAAGGAAGTAAGATTTCCCATTTAGGAATGAACCATAAGCTAATCCCTAGTCTACATATACATTCAAAATTTATTTCTCTCATGTCTTGTTATTTTTTATTCCAAAATTTGATCAAGCAAATTGTCAAATAGTTTGCATGCATGCTCTACAAATATAAAATTAGAAAATGTAGTCAATGAAATGGCAATTCTCTGAGGCATTTTATCAAATAGTTTTCATGCATCCTCCATGCAATCACACTTGGCATACTTGTCAAAGTTGGTTTTTTTTGGTTGCATGATGTCTTGATTTTATGTTTCCTCTTAAAAGAAATGCTCTAAATTGGTGATGACCCCATAGGATGGTGTGATTAGGATACCTTTAACAATGGAAATTTCCATTGTATCTTGCATCCTATGCTCATATCTGTTGTTAAACTTGTTACTATAATTTTAGTGGCATATATAATGGAGGAGGACAAGGAGATTTTGTGCCATTTAGAGAGTCATCGATCCAAACGCATAATGCTATTGCCTAGTTTTCCCTCGAAAAATAGGGATTATTCCAAGTTCCCCACCTCATCCCCCTCATAAACTGTTTCCCCTCTTGCTCACAGTGGCCACTACGCACCTAGGTTCATGGCCCAAGGAACATTAAGCCATATAATGGCCTTCAACTAATCTCTTATCGAAGACCTTAGGACTCTGCACCTATGTTCACCCAACATTGCTCTCTTTAATATCTATTAAATATCTATCAAATGAGACACCATTGTAGTGATCGTTTCTACTAAAAAATCATTTGCATTTATTGTTTTTTTAACTTCCAACTGAGAATTGTTCCTAAATATATTAGAAACCTAAAGTAGATTTTTCATATTTAAAATCACTAGCATAGTCAGACTCTAAATATCTAACCAGTTTAAAGATCCCCACCCTGAAGTATTTGAGCTTAAAATTTTGTGTTACTTTGAGATATTAAAGAATTCTTTTTTTTGTTACCCATTAACTTTCTCTAGGTTGTTTTATGAATCGAGAAAGAACACCAACAAAAAAAAAAAAAAAATATGCTCTAGTTGTGGTCACATAGATTAGATTTCTAATGAGCTATCAATATTTAGTATCCTCTACTAAATATGTGGTATTTTCTTATATCAATTTCATATTTTGTTTCATAGATGTTCTGAGAGGTTTGCAATCTATCATCTTGAACTTGCTCAGAATTTCATCAATGTATTTATATTGAGTGATGAAGATATACTTTGGTTTTTGAATTACTTCAATACCCAAATAATAATAAAACTATGAATGGTTGTTGGTTCAATTGGTGAAGATGTTTGGCTCACAAAGAGCCCACCAAGGATCAATTCTTAGTACTAATAAAACCCGACACAATAAAAGGGGTGAGGTTGGGATTGTGCCTCAGGTGACTTTGGTAGAATGGATACCCCTCAGTCCTGGGATCTTAGCTTAAGATTATTGCATAAAGTAGTGGTCAAAATATTAATAATAATGAAAATAACCCAAATCTATCTTTTTAAAGTTGTTCATCAACTTTGATTTGCATTTTATAGTGTATCTTTGTATGTTTCATGTGATGAGCAGGTCATCAACATACACCACTAAAAATACAACTATTTTGTTAATTATTTTGACAATACGAGTTGTATCTTCAAACTCAAAACATTTAAATTTCATGTTCAGTAGGTGCTCAACAAGTTTGTTGTATCACACTAGTGGGACTTGTTTCAAACCATACAACATTTTTTATAGTTTGCACACTTTGTGCTCTTGACCATTTACTGTTAAACATTTGCTATGTGTCATGTACATTGTATATTTGAGATCACTATTCATAAATACAATTTTAATGTCCATTTGGTAAAATTTCCATCCGTTGTGAGCTGTCAGAGCCGACATGGTTCGAATGATAGTCAATTTTATTGTATGTACAAAAGTTTCATTGTAATCAATTCTTTTTTTTGTGCAAATCTACTTGTGATAATATACCTTATTTTGTACTTGTCAAATGAGCCATCTGCTTTGTACTTGTTTCAAAAAATCCACTTGCAAAAAAATGGTTTATAATAGTGGATTGAAAGATCAACCAATTTATAAATTCAATTCTTGACCAATGTGTTATACTTGCTTCTCATTGCATTTTTCCATGCCTCAAACTTCTTATATTGTTTGAAAGAAGTGGGTTCAAAGTCAAATGCAACATTAACTTCTTCTTCAAGAGGGTCTTTGTAAGTTTTTCTATCTTATCTTGAATTTTATCTAGTAACTGATTTGATTGTTGTTTTGTTGTGTGTGCACTTCTTGTGCCTATTTTTCGAGCCTCATTAGGTCTAACATTTTTCATGTGTATTCGGTTCAATTTGGATTTTATTTTTATGTAGCTCGCTGAAACACAAGTGCCTTAATTTTTCAATTTGAAGCTCCTTCATTTTATACCATTGGACCATCCTTTGATGAAGTTTCATTATCTTCTACAAGGGGAGGGTCGCGATGCAGGGGCATCTTAGGAATGCTCAAAATTGATCTTGGATGTGTCTTAGATTCATGGTTGTAATTAAAATTTGAATTAGAGTTCAAAACTAGTTTTCTCGCATTTTGCCTAATTAGAATTTCAAATTTGTAATGAGGGATTGAGAGTGTGTTTAGGTGGTCTAAGTATATTTTGATGTGATGTCATGTTTAATGAAGTTTTAATATACCTTTAAGGTCTTATGAAAATTCCTAAGATGGTTTTGAATGCATATGTCAAGATAGAAGAGTGAGGTGGTAGTCATGATATCCACCACCCTATGTGGGTCTTGAAGTTGTCGAGAGTTTATTGAATCAAGAAATGGTTATATGTGTTTTGATATTCTAGTGGATATAGAGAAATAAGGAGAGTGTTTTTGGTCTGTAGGAAGGAGGAATGAGGAAAAATAGGGGCAGACAAGAGAGAGAAAGAAATAAGGTCTACCAAAAACAAATGTATGACTATGAATCATTTTGTAATGAAGAAAAGCTTCCCATGAAATCAATAGTGATAGACATGTTGAGTCCAATAAGTTTTTGATAATATTTACATGAAAATAAGTTGATTTCAAAACTAATATTAAGAATGTTCATGATTAAATATGCTTACCCTGCATTATACATAAATTTTGTGTTTATGAACAAGAAGAAGGTACAAGTTTATGGTAAAGGACTTGTTTAAGAATGTTGAGAAGAACACTATATTTAGGTAAGTGAATTCCAAATTCCCTATTGTTTCAAGTTATTTTCATAATGAATTTCATATTGAGTCCAAGTGCTTTGGATTGTAAGATAAATAAAGAACCCCTGTCTTGTTTACTATTCTATTGGACTCTGAGTCTATTCTATGAATGAATGAACTTTGGTTCAATTAACATAGTAATATCAATACATCTACAATTATTTTATGTTGCTTAAGGAGTGTATGCTTGAATGAAATACACATGAAGTTTGTTGATCCTTGCAAACTGGTTTAGAAACCCTATATTCTATAACAAGTTTTGTATGGCTGAATGGTGACGGTGTTTTTTTGAAGGAAATAATCCAAAAACTGATGATCTAGTGTTTTGATGCATTGAGGTAAGTTAATATAAAGTATTTCAAGTGTCTTTGAATATTATATTCCATTGCTATGTGTTTTTTTTGACCTCACAGAAGTACAAACTTGTAGAGTGTTACATTGTGTACACAATCAAGGATGTTTTGATTTGGTTAACATGTAAAGTGCATCGATCAATGTCTGTTAGTGATTGGGAAAGTTTCCCCAGGTCTAGATAGACCTCAAAAACTTTATTTGAATCTTTGAAACCTCTTATAATGTTCACATTTGGATTTTATATGATCCTAGGTTGTCTTAGACCCTATAAGCCCTAAATTAAGGTTTCATCAATATCTAGAGATTTAACCATCAAAATCTCACAAAAATTTGTAGTCTAAGCCTATTTGAGATGATCTAATATATTCTCAAGGTTTCAAGAGAATATAGATAGAAGGGTATGATATTTTTATGATTGTGTTATATTTAGGCTTGAGAAGGCCTAATTAGGGAAGAGTAGTGACTAGAAAAGGGGTCTAGAGGTGGGTTTGGATATTGAGAATTTATACCCAATAATATTTCAATAGAGGGTACTCAGAACTATAATTGGTTTCTTGAAAATCATTGTAAATTTTTACGTATAAAGCAAATAAGTCCATAAATAGGGCTACAAGGACTAATGTAAAGAGTATGCAGAGTTGAGTAGAGGAAGGAGTTGAGAGTTGATAAAGGATTGAGTGGGATAAACAAGTTGTTTGAATATTTTTTGTTTTTTAAACCTAATATAAATAGAGAGCTGAGTTTAGGTCCATTTGGACAAATAAGCCCAGTGTTTGCATAGAAAGATTGGCAAGTTTACAAGCAAAAGTAAGAACTGCAAGTTATTACATGAGCTTTGCATCATGCCATTTTCAATTATAGGATTCAATATAAATTCAATTTTTTTCCCAATGATGAGGCCCCCCTTCACTATTTGGAACCTCTATATCAACCCCCTTGAAAACATAAAATTTGGTATATTTTTCTAGTCGATCCAATTCTCCACTGATGTTTGTGTTGTCCTTTGTAGTTTCACAAAAAAAGACATCCTTTGTGATTAGAAATTGCTTAGGTTTTTCATAAAATAGCTTGTATTCTTTTGAATACTTAGAGTATGCCAAAATCATGCATTTGTGACTCATATGTTCCATTTTGTTTCTTTTCTCCTTTGGAATCAATGTGTAGCATGTGGATCTAAAAATCTATAGATGTCACACTAAATGGAGATGACCACACCAAATTTCATATGGAGTCTTTATTTATAAGCCAGTTGATGGTAACCTATTACAGAGGTATATTATTGTTTGAGTTGTTTTTGCCTAAAAGTGTAAATTTACTTGTTTAAAGAATGACATTGCTTGAACTATACTCATGATAGTTCAGTTCATCCGTTCAACTACTCCATTTTTTTGTTGAGTGTAAGGGATTGTGAGATGATGTTTTATTTTGTTCTGACTAAGATATATTTCAAACACCTGTGAAGTGAAGTCACCACTATTATCATTTATTAGTGCCCCAATTTTGAATTGAGATTCTTTTTCAACCATGGTTCAAAACTTTTGAAATGTTTTGAAAGGCTTCTGATTTCTTCTTCAAAAAATATATTCAAATCACATTGTAGTGATCAATAAATAAAATAAAGATTTTTTGACCACCAACAAAGAGGATTGAGAGAAAATATGGATCAGAGTGAACCAAATGTAATTTTTTATTAGCATTTCATTTTGAATTTATGAAGCAATTCTCTATCATGTTTCATCAATATGTAGGCTTCACAATTTTTAATGTTTTATGTAGAGTTGACATGCCTATAATACCATTTTAATGTATTGTGTAGATGATGTCATGTGTGTGTGCCCAAATTTGGTATGCTAAAAAATACTAGTTTGCATTTTTTCTTGTATGAGATAAGCAAAAAAAAATTGGCACTGTGTACTCACCCTTGAGTTTTAACAAATTTCCTTCCTTGTGTCTAGTCAAAACTACTATGTTATCACATTTTATTGTGATTTTCACCTCTCCATCATCAAGTATAATGGAGTGGCCTTCTCAAATTAACTCAAGAGAAAAAAATTATTTTCAACTGAGGAAGGTATGGTACATTATGGAGATTAAAGTCTGGAAGTCCTAGTGATTTGAGTCAGATTGTACCTTTGTCTCATAGTCATAGATTTGTTTTATTTGTCTTATACACTGAACCATAAATTTTTCCATGAAACTCCTCAAATAATTCCCTTCATAAATTCATGATACATGGCACGAGTGTCCAAACCTAAGCATTATTCTAGGTTGAATTCTCTGAGTCATTATTTGTTTCATTAGAGATGAAAAGCATGCATTCACAAGAGTACCGAGTTAAATCAAATTATAATTTTTTTCCTTCTCCTTTTATGTTTTTTTATTTTTTGTAGGCTTTAATTTTCTCCCATGATATTCTATATTCATAGGGTCTCATGACTCCCTTTTATATCGCAATGTTTGCATTACAAGTGTTGTTTGTCATTCTATTTTTCTTGATTTTGGCCAGCCTTTTGTTCATCCCTTTACCTCTATCATTTCTTGCATTCTTGGAGGAATTGATCTTTTGATTTGCATAACAAATGCTTTCTTTAGTGAACTCTATTTTTATTCGAAGGTTTTTTTATCTTTTGACTATTTTCTCAACTAATTGATCAAATGTGAAAGTCTTCAACAAATTGCTTGCTTGCAATGACTCCAAGTAGGTTATGTAGGGAGAATATACTTTATGAAGGTGATCATATACACATTAATTTTTATACCATCTGCATCAAAATCATGCTTGATTGTATTAATTTTATAAGCCAAACTTATGATATCTCCATTTTTCAACTCTAGATTGAATAATTTCAATTGTAGTTGTGTAAACTCTAATTCTGAGTCAGAATCATAAAGTTCCTTCAATTTTTTAAAAGCTTCCCAATGAGTGTTTTACCTTTGAATGTGATAAATCACCTCTACATCAACTGAGACCCTCCTAAAAACTAATGCTTTAGAGTTCCTATGTTTTGAAAATAGTATTTTCTTTGCATCTTTTGGTTTGGTACATTGATCATCACCGTCACAAATGTTGAACAACAAGTAATTGAAGATTACTGTGTTCTCCACTTATATAGACCATTCTCACTGGATTTATTTCTCACTTAAGGTTGTGTCAACAATAGTTTTGATAGAATGCATGTTTGTTGTATCCAAAAATGAAATAGTTTCTTATCGTTCTAAAAAGGTCTCATTTTCTATAAACCACCCGATCGATGTACCAAACCTGTCTATATGCTTGTCCTTCCTATCTACTTGTTGGTATGTTGAATAAGTTCATCATTTTTATATACATGATGGTATGTGAAAGAGACATTAAAACATTCAAGAGCAAAATGGTACATGGTACCTAGACAGTGTGTGAAAAGGTTTTGCTCTATCTACAACACCCACTTAATGAGAAGTCCTTGTATGTAGGCATGATAACCCTATATATTTGGATTGTTCTTTCTCTATTTTAGGATTCATGTCTAGTGATATTCACAAATGGGTAATAGAGGGAATGGGAAAATGAGTTTTTATTTTCTTTTTTCCAACGGTTTATAAGGATTAAGCTACAACCACCATTTTTGTAGCTATGTTAGGTTATACGTGTAGTAGTTTGATTGCACTGACTTGACTTGTAAATATGAACTAAAGACACTGTTGATACTGAATGTTGCATATTGGTTTTATATTTGCAAAATTTGATTGTTTTCAAATTTTTCTTAATTGCAAAAAATAAAAAATAAGGCAAAAAGTGAACAACAATGCAAGTTTATTATTATTTTATGGGAATATTATTCATTCAAATTTGGTTTGAAACAAAAAAATTAAGGCATAAATTTAATATAAATGGACTTATCTAAGCCTTAAATTTTTTCTTTGTCTTTTGGCACCTTGTGGAGGGTTATTAAGTAGGGGAACACCTTGGTTATATGCTTGCCATAAGTTAGAATAGCCAAAACCTAAGAATACAACGCAAATCTTCCACATACTAATCTGAAATGGAATGTGGTACACCCTAAAATCAACAAAAGTCTTTGAAGCATTGTTCAAGGTAGGAAAATACTACCAAAGCAATGTAAGGCATAGTCAAAATGCCTTGAAACAATTGGCATGTACTTAAAACACAATAATTTTCACCTTTAATTCAGTTAAAATAGTGAATAAAAAACACTATGTAGGTCTAAAATAGTAGAGAGATTGCCAAAACACCTTGCAATAACGGCATAATACACATGCCTTGCTAAAACAAGTGTAACTTAGTCAAGAGGAGATAAAAACAACTGAAAACACCTCCAATTGGTTGAAACACCCTCCAAAATGCCTTGCTACATAGTCAAAACACCTCCTTATTGATTGAGACACCCATAATACACCTTTATCTCAGGTGAAATGCCTTTGTACAATGAATAAACTAATAAATACATCTTACTACATAGTCTTTACAAATAAAAAAATTTGATTTGAATGTAAATGATTTGTTGAAAGTAAAATTTTTAGCAAGGAGAAAGAATGGAGAGGAAAAATAATAATAATACCTGTGCTCTAATATCAATCTCAGGGCTGGATGATGAGATTTGGTGCAAACCAAAATTTTGTAAATTACATTAATGGAGAATGAAAGATTACATCATTAAATAATCAATAATGTGACTATTCATTTCATTTTCTAAGATGATTTTTCATCTACCTACATATATTCTCTAGCTTATCACTAAGAGATAAAAGTTCTCCTACAATTACTCTTAGGATTAATATTGTATTACAATAATTTTACATTTTCATCGGAAGAAGCAGTAGATTCATTGCAATAGGTTGGCCACCACCATAGAAGTTGGAGAAACCAACACTATCAATTTTGGAACAAAGGTTGGATGCCATAATGAAAAACTTATGTTACAGAACTATGTTAGTCATAAATATGAATGGACCACACATTTTATGTGCAATTGAGGGAAAATGGGCCATTAATAATTCATATTTCATTAAGTGTCTTAGAATGCCAGATCTTCCAAATCCACATGAAATTGTTTTGCATCCTAGAGAATAGTTGCTTCTAAATGGGGTTATACTGGAATATTAAAAATTGTTTGCTAAATACAAGGACCACCACTATATGAGATATATTTGGTTCTTGCTAGTGGCATGCAAGTAGGGACAAAATTTTCCCCTTGTTTACATGACATTGCATCAAATTTGTCAACTCATTTTCTAGTGATTGTTATTATGATTTCTCTAGGATTTAGTTGGGGCATTTAAAATGTTAAAATTATTAAACACTTTTGAAAAATCATTCAATTTTTTATCATGTGTCTTTAGTTTTTTTAATGCAACACTTCTATTTGCTCTAAGGATTAACTTATCATCTGATTTTTATAATTATCATTGTTGCTTGTAAATTTAGAAATTTTAATTTGTTTTTATAGAAAGAATAAATGTACTAGCACAACACAACCATGATGAAGGAATTAAAGATGAAAGTGATTAATCCTCTATGACATAATTATTTTATGATATAAATAATATTTTATTATAATGCCAGATCTTCCAAATCCACATGAAATTGTTTTGCATTCTAGAGAACTAGTTGCTTCTGAATGGGGTTATATTGGAATATTAAAAATCATTTATTAAATACAAGTCTCACCATTATATGAGATAGATTTGGTTCATACCAGTGGAAGGCAAATATGGACAAAAATTTACCCTTATTTACATGACTTTGCATCAAATTTGTCAACTCATTTTCTAGTGCTTGTTATTATGACTTCTCTAAGATTTAGTTGGGGCATTTAGAATGTCAAAATTATTAGTCATTTTTTAAAAACTCATTCAAATTTTTATCATGTATCTTTGGTATTTTTAATGAAACACTTATATTTACTCCAAGGATTAACTTATCATCTAATTTTTATAATTATCACTGTTGATTGTAAATTTAGAAATTTTAATTTATTTTTACAAAAAAATAAATGTACTAACACAACACAACCATGAGGAAGGAATTAAAGATGAAAGTGATTAGTCCTCTATGACATAATTCTTTTTTGATATATATAATATTTTTATATCTAAAAACATTAAATGCCTTCTTCATGGAACAAGGGACCACATTATCATTTAGAGGATTTTTTTTGAGCAATGGAGGGGAATTTAGACAAGGGAAATATATGGTGTTGTGAATTTTCTTGTGAATTGATTTAATTTTTTTTTAATCTTTCTTTCTTCCATCAGGTTGGTTTGGAAACTCTGAATAATAGGGATGTATAGGATATTCTTTCAAAAGCTTTGTGGATTTGAAATAGAATAAAGAATCATTACATTTAAATGAATTATTACTATCAATTTGGTGGTGAAAAATAGTTGATGTATTTACAAATTGCTATCATTGTTTTAACATTGATTCTTTGCCTTATACTATTATAACTTAATTACATATATGTTTATCCATAAGGAACACAATTTATTAGTGGAGTTTAAATCATGATGCTTAAATGCTATTGTGCTTGAGGGACTCAAACACAAAGAACTGAGTGCAAAAGAAAAAAAATCCCACATGGATGAAACCAATTAGAAAAATGGAAGCTTAATTTATTGTAAGGTTGAAACCTTTTTCAATACTAGTGTTGATCAAATTTGGTCTACATATAAAATGTGCATAGTCCAAGAGTTCAATGGAAGGAATAGGATCTTGATTGAAGAATGGTTCAAAGATTTAATATGAGCAGGATTCATGGTGAAACCAAGTAGTTCAAGGTCATGGAACAGGTCTACACAAGCTTCATATTTTCATAGTTCTTTCAAGCCTTCAAGGGTCAAGCAACAGTTCAAGTTCAAATAAAAGCTAAGTGCAAAAACTTTTTGGGTTGTCTTTATTTGGGAATTCTTTGAGGACTCTTTTTTGGCTAAGTGTTGAATTCTTTCGGATAAATTGTTCGAGACAAAGTTTATGAAGGCATGAATTCTTTTGGACAAAATGTTCGAAGCAAAAGATGGAGACCTATTTATTTTAGAGAAATTGTCCGTATCAAAAAAGGCTAAGTGTCATTTATTTTGATAAAATTATCTAAACAAATTTTTTGAAGGGTATTTTGTCAAGCAAAGTGGCCAAAACACTTTTTACAAAGGGTATTTTTTAGGAAAGTGCCCCAAACAATTTCCCTGAAGGGTCATTTATTTTGGGAAAAAGGTCTAAAGCAAAAGTCCCAAAAGGTCATTTTTCAAGGAAATTGTCCTATACAAAAATTTTGAAGGGTATTTTCTTCAAAATAATTATCCTAAAACAAAGTTCTGAAGGATAGTTTTTTAGCAAAGTGTCTTGAAACATTTTTCCCAAAGGGTCTTTTCTTAGGAAAATAGTCTGATACAAAAATTTTGAAGGGTCAATCTCGTAGCAAAGTATCCCAAATAATTTCCCCAAAGGGTCATTTCTTTCAAGAAAAAGGTCTAAGGTAAGAACCCAAAGAGTCATTTCTTCAGCAAAAAACTTGCAAGTAAAATATTCGAAGGAAATAGCTCGAGAAATTTGTGTTCCAATTGGGTAGTGACGGTTGCACAAATGTTAATTTTAGGCTATAAAAATAGTTGTTCGAATTCAAAAATCCCAGGACATTTACGTGAGTGTCAAATTCAAGCATAGTAAATGATCATTGAAATTTAAAATGCAGTGACAAGCATGTGGATGTTATTGACATTCACACAAATGTCAAAGTTTGAGCTCTATAAAGTAGTTGTTTGGGTTCAAAAGGTCCTTACTGAGTTTAAATTTGATAGAGATCTGATGGTTTGCACGAGCCCACATACTGAGACATAAGATCTAATGATTTGCATTAGAGTCAAACAAGTCAAAAGGCCCTTGAGTTAAATCCCTTAAAGATCTACAAGTTGGACATGATCCAATGGTATGGGATCATCAAGCTAAAATCCAATGGTGCACATTCACTGACAAAAAGATGGGTCTAAACTAAATCAACGATCAACATTCAATCATATCAATGATTTAATGGAGTGAAAGAACTAAAAGGAAAGTAGGACCAGGGAGATTAATGGTGTGCACGAGCTCGTACATCTTGATTCGATGGTGCGTGATCAAGTGAACATGTCAAAGGGATCTTCTGATAGGAAATCAAGGAGTCACATGCATTCATACAACAAAGATCTAATGTTATAAGTAGATTTAATAAGTAAGAAAAATCTATAGGACCAATAAGAATAAAGATAGTTGGACATAATGTGGATGGCTCGAGTTGGAAATTGATGACCAATGAATATCAAACTAATCTAGAGAACTTTTATTGAAGGTTGATGAACTAGTTCTTTGACCTAGGTGAACAAAATATTAAGGACCCATATCACCATTAGAGATTGGTCAACAATAGACATTGTCATATAGGAAAAATGGTCAAAGACAAGGCTTCATCACCATTGAATTTTAAACAAGACCTCTAGTCAATAAATTTAAACTTATCAACCCTATTACAAAGTCATTCCATTGACATGTTCATTATTTTCGAATGAGGAATCCTCATACACAATAGTATCTTGACTCTCATAGGGTTTTGGATGAAGAATAGGTGTTCGATATTAGATCAGATATAGAGATAGAAGATGGATGAGTGTTTATGAGGTAAGGTCAAACAATTTTCAAGTTTTCATGAATGTTATGACTATGTGATAACCAATGGTCTGACATTTATTTCCCATATATAAGAATGGATCCAAGTTTGAGTTGAAATGAATACATATGCAAATGTGATTATGAAGAGGTGTCTCATCTATCATTATGGTCACATTTCCAATAAATAGGTACCGATGGCCACCTAAAGTAGATGTGGCATAATTATGTTAATTCTAAGACATGATCCTCATTATTAAATCATTAGATGATATCATGGAGTTCCAAAAAGACATTGGGTGGATGGGTAAGGATAATGAGCATTCAATTATTTTATATAATTTATTCTTTCTTGATAAGATCATGATTTAGCATCCTCGAGAATGTTAATCCATCAAAAGTGGTTAGGCCTTTTTCAATGCATCTCTTTCTCTCTCTCTCTCTTTCCCTTTTTCTATAAATATAGTCTTTGAAGCTTTAAAATGGATCCCTCTTTTTTGGTATGACCAGACTCTGTCAAAATTTGTACTATAACACCTTTTGATGCAATAAAGACTGAATTCCATTATTTTATGGGCTAGATTGAAGTGTGTTCCATGAATTCATTTACTATAGTTAAGTGAATGTATGTTCCTTGATTATGTCTAAGTTTTCTCACCTTCAGGAAGTGCTTAGTAGTTCTTACAAGTCATTATAAATGTAATTTATAGTTTATTATCTAGCTTGAAAGTTGATATTTGCCCTCTCTACTAATTTAATATTTGGTTAATGCCTTATTCTAAAATATTATGTGAGATTGATATTATTTGGTCTTGAAAGTGTCTCATAGTGTGTATTTTGTGAATTTAAGTGATCAAATCATTGATGCATCACCTTTTTTACATGGTTAATAAGTTATTATAAAATTCTCTTTCCATTTTACAAGCAAGTGTTAATTTAGGTTTAGTTTAGGTGATAGATTAGTTGACCTTTTTCAGAGTTATGATCCATTATTAAGATACCCACAGCCTAAGAGCAGTCCCACGTTGGACTAGATTTGAGTAGAAAGATCTAAATAATCTCCTTACTCAACTAGGGTGTAAATCTAAAACACCAAAAAAATTGGCACACCTAATGAGACCAATTTCTTTGGCATAATTGAAGTTTGAAGATTGAGAAGAAGGAATTATAGCAGTAAGAGATATTTATCATCATCAAAAGTTGAAGATCCTTCAAGTTATGAAGTTCATAACATCCTTTAGTTAGTGCTTTTAGGTTAAAAGTTACAATAAGATCATCAAGTAAAGGTACTCATTTTGAACATATTAAATTGCCTTCTAATTCTTATAAGAGATCAAGATTTAATAGTATAAGACCTTATCCTCCAAATCAACATTCATCTGCTAGTCATTCTATTGTTTTAGTCCAATCTATTGTCCCCATAAGCCAAATCCCTTTTGTCCAAATGTTTATCATAAATCAAGTGTTTATCCCATTTAATAAGGGTATTCCCTTGAATTTAGCCCAATATGATGGCATTCCTACATCTTCCCTAGAAAGTATCCCTTTCTTCTCAGGAGAATGAGATAAAACTACTGCTATTGAGCATATCCAAGATGTTACAAATCTATGTTCTATTTATAATGTTATTCAAGATAATGCAACTTTTAGATTTCTTGATGCTTTCTTTAAAGGAAAAGCATTGCAATGGTATAATAATCTTCCTTTGACTTCCATTTCTACTTAAGATGAGTTAGGTGTAGCATTAGTTAGGCAATTTTAAGACAAGTCTAATCATCTATCTTTGGTTAAAAAACTAACTACCATACAAAGGTATCTCCATGAATTCATGTCTGGTTTTAACCTCAGATTCCAAAAGACATGGACAAGGATCCCTGCATTAGAACATCTTCAGAGTATGCATTTTTGTCTTATCTTAAGGCCCTTAATTCTGATATAAGTGTCATGATATAGTCTATGGATGGTAATACCTTGCTAAATGCCTATGAAATTGTAATCAAAGTAAAAAATAACTTAATACAAGTTGGTAAACTTGCTCCAAGGCCTCTAATGCCCATATTCTCAGAATTTTAACCTATTCCCCCCTCTCAAGTTCCCCAAATTTCATCTATAGATCCTATTTCATCTCTAAAAGTCCAAGTTATAGCCCCTCCTAATCAATATAGTGAGATTGGTGATCTAAAAATCATGTTACAAGATTTTGGAAATGAGATTGTTCAACTCAAGAGATATCAGTAACAAAGTAGACCTTATCAATAGTAAAACTAGAATACTTATCAGTCTTTCAATAACCAAAGACCTCCTTATCAAGGTTTCAAATACAATAGGCAACCTTATCAAAATCAAGGAGCCATAACCCAAACTAAGCCATATGTAGCCCTTGATCCCAATGTACCTTTTAGTTCAAAAGTTATTGTTTCTCAAAATAACTTAATGCAAGATCCAAGTTGGTAGCATTTCAATCCAAATGACACTCAAAATCAAGCCTTGGTATTTGATATGCCCTTAAACTTTGGCATATCTTGGGATATGTGTAGTTGATTTATGGCTTACATAACTCTTTTATATTCTTATTACATTTCTCTATGTTCTTAGTTAAGTTAGTCTATGAAATAACCATAGATAAGTAGACTATATATATGAGGTAGAGGTTAGTCTTTGATGATCATGTCAAGTATTCTACTCTTAGTGTATTTTTGTGAAGGTTGCCCCCTCGAAGTGGCTTTGTTATATTATCTAGTATTTTATTTTGCT
The DNA here is from genome assembly GCA_037957365.1 of Torreya grandis. Lineage (NCBI taxonomy): Eukaryota > Viridiplantae > Streptophyta > Pinopsida > Cupressales > Taxaceae > Torreya > Torreya grandis. The sequence continues at coordinate 598,590 of JARHVA010005657.1, read as the reverse complement.
ATTAATTACAACTATGTGATCTCTCAAATTTGCTTATTCTGTGGGATATGAAATCATTCTATACAAACATCTAAGTAATTTCATAAAAAGTGGTATCAGAGTTTCGATTTGGAAAAGTTTCTTGTGGTGTTTTTTTTTTGGATTGGGTGAGGTACGACTTCTGTGAGGGGAAGGAGCAAAAAAACATAAATTGAAATCGAAGAAGAATTATTTTTTCATGTCAATGCAATATTGTTTGAAACACTTTTTTGAAAAATAATATTAAAGACAAAAAAGGTCTAGAATTTTTTTTTCACCTTGCACAATTTTAGTCATTAGATTCGTCTTAATGAGATGATCGCAATGGTATATTCTACCATGTACATTTTTTTGTGCCATTTTTTTTACCTTAGTGTGAAAAATTAGTCGTTAGATTCATTTTGGTGAGACAATCATAACAATATCATCCCTTGGTACATTTTTTTTAGGGCAAAAACCCTCTTAGGGTTTGTATATGGTTGGTCCTTCTACATGGGGATGAAAAGGGGGGAAAGAAACTCCTAAGACTCCTTATGTTGGTGACATGGAATCTGGAACTTTAGATTCATTGATTTTTCAATTTTTGGATGACATAAAGGGCTTGGTGTAATATGATGACTTTGTTGCAGTTCAAACTAATATTTTTGGGATGCATGAAGAGATTAATGGGGTTCACAACCAATTGAATTAGATCACTACTTCATTGGCTTATCTTTCATCTTATTTATAGTCAAACAACCCTCCACTTCATCATTTAGGTCCTCCTCTTCTCAACACTAACAACTCTAATTATGGTATGAAACTGATGTTACCCAAAGTGGACATGCGTAAGATTGATGGTAAGGATCCTTTCACTTAGATTACCCAACTTAAGAATTTATTTGATCTACATCAAACTCCTAATTCTATAAGGTAATAGTGGCGTCTTTATATTTGGAATCTGAGTGGTTCATTTGGTATCATTGGTTATGTGCTCAAAAGAAAAATAATGGTGCTCCCATTACATAGTCTATTTTCATTGATGAGTTATTGGCTCATTATTAAAATAATGTCTCTGAGAACTACTTCAACCAATTAGTCAAACTGTGGTAAATGGGAATTATGAAAGATTATATTCATCAATTTCAGAATCTATCCTTATGATTGGAAGACATCACTGAAAAAAATTTGACTGATCTATTTTTGGGTTGTCTCAAAGATAACATCTAATTGGAAGTTTAAATGTTTAACCTAGCATCTATATCAGAAGCTATCTCAAGAGCATGTATGGTAGATAAAAAAGAGATGGTCAAATGGAAAACATTCACTACTAGTCATGATCACACCTTTTTAGCACCATCATATCCTCAACCCATCAGACTAACACCTCAACACATTAAAGAGAAGTGATCCAAAGGGTTGTGTTATGGTTGTGACAACAAATAAAGAAAAAACCATCATTATGATGAAAAGAAATTATTTTACATCGAAGCTGCCAATGAGGATGACAATGATGAGGAGGCACTTGATAATGATGAATAAGGTCCTAAAAAGGAATTTGAAGACTCAACCTACTATTTCCTATCATGCCCTTTCAAGTATTAGTACTCCCCAAACTCTTAAGGTAGTGGGTTTCCTAAAAAAGTAGGTCACTATTTTGATTGATTCTGGGAGCACACACAACTTCTGTCAGCTGTTTAAGAAAATGTCATAATATTAAGCTAGCCATGGAAAACTACTTACTGAATTCTCTTATGTTTTCTATTCCCATGGGGGAGTTGACATTGTTCTAGGAGTATAGTGGCTCACCACTTTGGACACTCTTGAGATGAATTTTCAAGAATTATTCATGAATTTCCACAACTTGTAAGCTCCCATCAAATGGAAAATATTCTTTGAAAGGTGCTGAAGGATTTATATCTCTCTTGTTTTCTATGGAAATTCATCCAACTTAACCATCTACACCTCATATTCTGCAACAAGTGATTGATGCCCATTCGATTGTTTTTAGTGACATGCCGAAAGGGCTTCCACCTAGCCACACACATGATCATGCTATCAAAATTATTCATGCTAGTACACCACCCAACATTAGGCTATATAGGTATCCTTATGCCTATAAAAGTGAAATTGAAAATATGGTATAGGAAATGTTGGATGCAAGAATCATTCACCATAGCCAAAGTAAATATTCTTCACCAATTGTCATGGTGTGAAAGAAAGATGATACATGGAAGATGTGCCCTAACTACATAGAACTCAACAAGTACACTATCAAAGATAAGTTTCTTATTCTTGTTATTGATGATTTGCTAGATGAATTGAATGGTTCTCTTTATTTTACCAAGTTAGATCTGCATTTTGGGTATCATCAAATGTGGATCCGTGATGAAGACATACCCAAAACTGCTTTCAAGACTCATGAGGGCCATTATGAGTTTTTGGTTATGCCTTTTAGGCTAACAAATGCACCATCTACCTTTTAGAGTTAGATGAATGTTATTTTTAAGCCATTTTTGAGGAAATTTATTTTGGGATTTGTTTATGATATCTTCATTTACTATAAAAATTGGAAAGACCATATGCACCATGTGAAACAAGTACTCTCAATTTTGAAACAACATCAGTTATATGCCAAACCTTCCAAATGTAATTTTGGAGCTTGTGAGGTTGAGTATTTAGGTCATCTAGTTTCACATATAGGAGTAAAAATAGATCCTAAAAAAATCCAAGCAATAGTGGACTAGACAATTCCTAAGACACTCAAGAAACTAATGGGATTTAAGGGGCTAACTGGTTACTATCATAGGTTTGTCAAAAATTATGGTAGCATTGAAGCCCCACTCACATCTTTGTTGAATAAATACTCTTTTTAGTGGACTTATACAGCTACAAGGGCATTTAAACAATTAAAATTGGTGATGTGCACCACTCTAGTGTTGGCTACTCCTAATTTATCCAAGACTTTTATCGTTAAATGTGATGCATTTGGGTTGGTATGGGTGTTATACTCATGCAAGAAGGTAGACCACTTGCATTGGAAAGTTAACAATTGAAGGGTGAAAATCATCACAAGCCCATTTATGAGAAGGAAATGATAGCTATTTTGTATGCAATCAAACAATGGATGCCTTATTTGATGGGTCATCACTTTCAAATAAAGATTGATCATGATAGTCTCAAATATTTTTTAGAAAAAACATTATCATCTAAAGAACAACAAAAATAGGTAACTAAGATGTCAGACTATGATTTTGAAATAGTTTACAAGAAAGGTAAGGACAACGTAGTGGAAGATGCACTATCTAGGAAGGATGAATCAGTTGAGGCCTTGCTATATACTATGACCATTCTACATGTAGATTGGCTAGAGGAAGCATGATCAAAATGGGATAAAGATAGTGCTACCTATGATTTGATTTAGAATCTTTAGTAATGTTTGGGTGGATTTAAAAAATTCACATGGAAGGGTGATGCATTATGGTATAAATACAAATTATACCTATGTAAGAATTCTCTTCTTTAACAAAAAGCCCTTCAAGGACCTCATGCAACTCCAATTGGAGGTCATTCAAGATTTTTGAAAACCTGTCATAGAATCAAGTAGGATTTTTTTCAAAAAGACTCAAGGGGGATGTCTAGAAATATGTAGTTGAATGTATTATCTATCAACAAAATAAAAGAAAAACCATCAAAACCCTAGGTCTTTTGTAGCCTTTATCCATCTCAAGCCAACATTGGGAAGAGGTGTTTATGGATTTCATTATAGGGTTACGGAGATCTGATGGTCAAAATGTTATCATGGTTGTGGTAGATCATCTAGTAGGTATGCTCATTTTTGTTCTTTATCACAGCCATTTTTTTTTAGTATAGTAGCTTCTGATTTTTTTTAATATAGTTTAGAAATTGCATGGTACCCTTAAGATCATTATTAGTGATTGAGATCTCATCTTCATTAGTAATTTTTAGACTGAGTTAGTTGCATGTTTGGGTGCCCAGTTGGCTCATAGTTCATCCTATCATCCTCAATCTGATGGATAAACTGAGGTAGTCAACAAATGTTTGGAAGGATATCTCTATTGGTTTGCTTTTGATCAATAAGATAAATAGGTTCATTGGTTGCCACTTTTTGAATGGTGGTATAATACTTATGTTCATAGTTCTTCCAAAATGTCTCCTTTTCTGGCACTATATGGATACCACCCACCATCCATCACTTCAACCTTAAAGGTTCATCCTAAAGTTCATGTAGTTGAAGAACATATTCACCACCAATAGGAGGTCATTGGCAGTTTACATGAAAATTTATCCATGGGCTAGAATCATATGAAACAGTAGGCAAATCAACACAGGGGTGAGAGGTACTTTGACATTGGTGATTGGGTTTTTATTCACTTGTAGCCATATAAGTAGATGTCCTTGAAGTAACAAAAAAAAGATAATAAGTTGTCCCCAAAGTATTATGGGCCTTATAAGATCTTACAAAAAATTGATAGTGTGGCCTACAAGTTAGAGTTTCCTTCCTCCACTAGCATACATCTAGTATTTCATGTATCATGCTTGAAGAAAGTCATTGGACACAAAGTGGTTAACCAAATTGAGTTACCAAAATTAGATGAGGAAGGAGGAGTTATTCTTGATCCTAAGGTGATCCTTTAAATGTGCACTAAGCAATTGCGGTCTTGAGTGATTAAGGAGTACCTGATCAAATGGAAAAAATTTCTTTATGAAGATGCTACTTGGGAGGATGAATCCTTTGTGCAGAAACATCCAAATTTGACTCAATGTTGAGGATAATATTTTTTTAGGGGAGGGACATGCTATGCCCTTAACCTTTGGCATGTCTTGGGATATGTGTGGCTAACTTGTGGCTTACATACCTCTTTTATATTCTTGTTACATTTTTCTATGTTATTAGTTAGATCAGCCTATGTTTTAACCATGGCTAAGTAGACTATATATAGGAGGTAGTAGTTAGTCTTTGATGATCATGTTAAGTATTATGCTCTTAGTGCATTATTGTAGAGTTTTTCCCCTCGAAGTGTCCTTGCTATATTATACAGTATTTTGATCTATTGTCAATTGTTACTATGTGATCCCTCATATTTGCTTATTTTGTGTGATATAAAATCATTATATGCAAACATCTAAGTAATTTCATTATAGTATCACAAGATATTACTATGTCACAAATGACACAAAAAGAGTTCTCTCTTGAAGGTGGTCAATATCGAGACATGAGTATGGCATTTCTAAGAGAATATCAACAAGTTCCAAGACACCCTGATGTTATCAATGTCAATTGGCAATTAGATGATCATATTGCATTCAACCAAGTTGGTGAAATTAGCAACACAAATAGTCAAGTGGTAACTCTAACTAGAGATAAAAGAAGAGTAGTTGAGGAAGCTCAAGATGTTATCAATAATTTTAATGTTACTAATTTTGTTTCAAAGAGTGTCAAGGATTAATTTTTTGTTCCTATATCATAGAAGATTTAGATTATAGAGACAGTGAAATTTCCCCAAATGCTCCCAAATAGAGAACCACCAGTGACTCAAAAGTTATAGCCAAAGGTTAGTGGAGCATATTTTAGCATAATAGAACAAATAAAAAAATCAAATGTTATAATTATCATGTGGTATTCCCTTTCTATTCCAGGGCAAAAAGACATGCTTATTCAAGATATTTCATCTCTTAAGGTATCTGGAAAACCAACAACGAAACAAGGAGTTGTCTTGGCCAATTTAGACTAACAAATCAAGCAACCTAATCAATAGATACATAACATGACAAATGTGGAGAAAATGAATGTTAAATCAAATAAAACCCCTCATTTTTATTTGTTTTTTATAGTAGGTTACCATTTAGTCCATAATTGTATGGTAGATAGTGGATCTAGTAGCACTATCATACCCAAACAAATTATAGACAAGTTGGGTTTTGTCTATGAACTAAATACCAAAGGAGTATTGAAATTAGATGGCTCATCAATGAAGATAGTATGCATAATCAAATATATAAAATTAACATTACATGCTTGCCCCAATATTGTTATTCATCAATATGTAGTTGTAGTGTTTTGCCTACATATTTTGCTATGTGCCTATCAAGAGACTTTACTCCACAGATTGGAGGATATTTGTTAGCTTATTGGACCTATTTAATGTTCATAACCAAGTATGGTACTAAGGTAAAAATATGTTTTGAACTTATTACAATATCTCATTTGGAGACATATATGTCAAGTATGGTGAACACTAATTGTGTTATCTCAGATAAGGTACTAGAAAACAGTGAGGTAGAAACTGAATCACCTCTATATAGAATCCCAAATCTTTTTCTTGATGAATGGGCCTATAATTTGCATGTACATAATCCATACAAGTTAATTTAAGAAGGACTTGGTGCATATTGTCTTCATGAAAATGATGCACCAATTTTAACATTGATGAAAGATGCTCAGCCTAGTGATGGACTGTGGTAGCTATATTTTAATGGATCATAGAACTGTCAGGGGATCTAGCTCTACCAATTAGAGCACATATGATTACTTCTCGTATTAGCAATTAAACACGGAATTATACTAGAATGATAAAGTATCTAGAAACTTGAGATAGCAAAGAATTTGAGAGACAATACACACTCTTGTATTAAATATTACTAGAAGAAAATACAATAAGGAAGATGCCACTTCTTCCTCCACCTCAAAGGCTTGCCACACCTCAAGACCTTCTTTCCTTTCTCTCTTGCTCAACACAACAACTCTAAAGCCTGAGTTATTATCCCTCCTTGAATGCTTCAGCTGATCTCCTTGACCTTACACCTGTAGATCTTTTTGACCTTGCTAGCTTCAATGCTTTTTACTTGCATTCTAGATTATTACAATACATGCCTTATGGGTCTTTAAATAGGATCCCATGCTTACAAAAATAGAACTCTAGTTACAATAATTAGACATGCAACTCGTGACTATAATTAGTCATTTGACATGCAAACACTCGCTTCACTTAACTGACTGTTCGTAAATAGCAGTTCTAGAAATACACAGGTGACCGACGCCGGTCCCTGCTTGTCTGGTGCTGCCGACGTCGGCCGACTCCCTGCCGTTGTCGGTCTCCTTCTCCACTGCATCTGACCGACATCGGTCATACTATCGACGCCGGTGGCTCTGGTTCTTCAACATCCTTCCTTGTGTCTGTAAATAGTTGAAGCTTTTAGCTCCACACCTTAACAATCTCCCACTTGGAGATAAATAGCTGCAACTTGTACCTGTACCTGTACACCATCTATTTTTTTCTTTAGGCTCTGTATCTCTCTTCAATGTCACTCTTGAAGACCAACCACCATGCAAACCTGTGATGCTATACCTGTCTCTTATGCCACAAGAATTTTGCTGCTCCCAAATTCTCCATGACATACTTCTGAACCAACTCTACCCTTAGCTCAAAAAACTCCCTGTATATGAAACCCTGCAACAAGTAACACAATGCAATAACACGATAATGTAGCTAATATTATCCAACCTGGTAAAGATAAAATACAATGGTCAAACCTCCATTGTGCTGCAGCATACTCAAGACCATATACCATAGCCTTCTGTCTCATGTGTCCATCCACTCTCTTCTCTAAAATGGGAATCCATCCCTCTATCCAGTGCTTCCTACCAGCTGACAATAATACCAACAAATACCTATTTGGTTCTCCAAGGACTCACACTCCTCATCCATGCCAAGTTCCCACTGTTTCTGGATTCTACCTACATTGCTTCTTCCATCTTCCTAGTTCATGACTATCAGTAAGCAATATAAAGAAGGTGAACAACGAATATGAGGTTCACTTACCATTTCTGACCTCCACATGGGTGTTTGAGACTCCTTGACAGCTAACTGTCCACCCATCATCTGTTCTAGTGACCGATCTCAGCTATCTCCCAGTCTGCTCCTGACCGATGTCGGTTCCCTACACTGACCCTGACTGCCGATTTCATTTCCCTAGCTGACACCGGTGTCCCTCCTACCGACATCGATCCTTATGACCAATGTCGGACTTCTCCTGCCTGACCTACCGACCCTGTTGGTCTACACATGACTGATGTCGGTATCTGGATGACTGACATCGGTGCCAAGTGACTGACATCGGTGTCTGTGTGTTCCTGTAAGTGATGAAATTTTTATCTGCGAGCTCTTCTTGGATCAAACCTCTATCTATGCTTCCCTGCTTAGATTTATTCAGCCCCTGTGACTGATCTCTATCTTTCATCTCCTCCATAAACACCAAGGCTTCTTTATTCCTGTCAAAAGCATCAAATTTCTTCTTTCTGCAATGAACTCTATCTATGCTTTCCAAATTTGAACACATACCTTTTGAATCAAGAACTTCCATTCCCTTCCTATTCATGTGACCAAGCCTATTAGGCCACATCTTCAAATCTACACCAGAAGTAGAATCAGTAATACAAGTAGACAGATAAAGAGTGTCTACTTTCTTACCTCTTGCTAGAACAAGTGCTCCCTTGGTAACCTTCCAAGAATCCACTGTGAGAATTATTGTGCATCCCTCATCTCCCAGCCTTCCTACAGAAATCAGACTCTGCTTCAGAATTGGAACATGCATGACCTCTTTCAACACCCATGTGTTGTCAATCTGCAATCTCAGCTGCACTTTCCCTTTGCCAACTATCTGACAAGGCGTACCATCCCCTAAATAGAGCACTCCAAAGTCTCCCTGTTCATACTCATAGAACAAATCTCTGTTTGGGGATGCATGTAAAGATGAACCAAAATCTAAAATCCATGATCCTATCTGACTATCCGAAGAAAGTATGAGAGCATCCTGCATCACAATATTTGCATCCTTTGCTTCTTCAATACCTGCATGTTGATTCTCTTTATCTCTCAACCAACACTCCTTCTTCGTATGTCCTTTCTTTCCACAAAACTAGCAGGTAATACCTTTGGACTCGGATCTCCTTCCCGACCTTGATTTCCCTTGCTCAACCTTCTCCCTTTGCCATCCCCTACTTTCTGCACTTAGAGCATTCCCTGATGATTCACCTGTGCTTCTCCTACGTATTTCCTCATTCAAGATCACACTCACAACATCATCAACTTTTAAGATTTTAGAAGCAGATGCAGAATTACTTACTGCCATAACCAAACCATCCCAACTTTCAAGCAAAGAACATAAAATCAAGAGAGCCTTTACCTCATCATCAAAAACAATATTGACTGAAGCTAATTGGTTTATCAAACCATGGAAATCACTGAGATGAGTATGTACCGATCCACCTTCCTGCATTTGCTTCATAAGATATACCTTATTAAAAGCCGAGGGCTTTTCATATAAATTCACCAAGGACTTTATCAACTCTTCCATTGTCTTGCACTGTGATAAGCTAAAAATCACAGATGATGCAAGGCTCAACCTTATGGAATCGAGAGCCTTTCGATCAAGAACGTTCCATTCTTCATCCTTCATATCTGTGGGTTTGCATGCAACCCCACCCAACGGTAAATATAAATCCTTCTGATACAGATAGTCCTCAATCTGCATCCTCCAATGTTGATAATTCTTGTCGTTAAACTTCTCCATTCGTAGCCTACTTTCTTCTGCCATTGCTAAACTTCCACTCAATCAAAAAACCCTGTGAATGACCTGTAATCAAAAACAATACCCTGCTTCCTGCAAATCGTAGCTCTGATACCACTTGTCAGGGGATCTAGCTCTACCAATTAGAGCACATATGATTACTTCTCGTATTAGCAATTAAACACGGATTTATACTAGAATGATAAAGTAGCTAGAAACTTGAGACAACAAAGAATTTGAGAGATAATACACACTCTTGTATTAAATATTACTAGAAGAAAATACAATAAGGAAGATGCCACTTCTTCCTCCACCTCAAAGGCTTACCACACCTCAAGACCTTCTTCCCTCTCTCTCTTGCTCAACACAACAACTCTAAAGCCTAAGTTATTATCCCTCCTTGAATGCTTCATCTGATCTCCTTGACCTTACACCTGTAGATCTCCTTGACCTTGCTAGCTTCAATGCTTTTTACTTGCCTTCTAGATTATTACAATACATGCCTTATGGGTCTTTAAATAGGATCCCATGCTTACAAAAATAGAACTCTAGTTACAATAATTAGACACGCAACTCGTGACTATAATTAGTCATTTGACATGCAAACACTCACTTCACTTAACTGACTGTTTATCAACAGCAGTTCTGGAAATACACAGGAGACCGACGTCGGTCCCTGCTTGTCTGGTGTTGCCGACGTTGACCGACTCCCTACCATCGCCGGTCTCCTTCTCCACTGCATCTGACCGACATCGGTCATACTGCTGATGCCGGTGGCTCTGGTTCTTCAGCATCCTTCCTTGTGTCTGCAAATAGTTGAAGCTTTTAGCTCCACACCTTAACAAGAACAAACATGACATTGGAGCTAAAATGATGATAATTTATCTAGCCAATCAAAGGTATTTTTCTTGTCTCACATTTTAGTTTTGTTGTTCCAATAATTTTTTTGAATATGAAGCATTGGTACATGGTTTGCGATGGGAAAAATGATGAAGGTCGATTCCTTATAAGTCTTTGGAGATAGTGAACTAGTAATTCAGCAAGTAAGAGGACTTAGTATATGCAAGAACCCACTAATTAATATATATGAATAGAATATGGGACCTATTTTAAAACTTTCAAGCTTTCAATATTCAAGCCATATCAAAAAATAAGAACAAGATTGTAGACAAGTTGGCTACTATTGGGTCACAATTCAATATCCTAGATAACATAAAAAATGAAAAAGTTCAATCACACATCAAGGTAATTGTGAGACCTTCTATCCTAAACAACTATGAAAATTGGCAAGTATTTGAAGATGATAGTCAAATTTTTAGATTCTTATAAAAATAAGTTAAATTCTCCTCAAGAAACTAAGACAAGCATTTACAGTAGTATGATGACCAGATTGTGCAATTGAAGACAAACATGTTACCTAAAGGGTTGGTCACCCTTGAAAACATATTTAACAGAGATGATGAATTGAGAAAAGAAAAGTTTATTTTATCAACCAAGGAAGAACACTATACAAATGTAGAGATTGCAACTAGTAAGATTTTAAAGCTAGGCAAAGTTTGCACACCTTTAGAGAAGGAAACTTTTATTGAGTTATGTTCAAGTTTTGCAGATGTCTTTGCATGGAAGTACAGTGACCTGAAAGGATTTGATCTAAGTCTATCTCAACATACCATTGAGTTAGAAGATGAGAATAGATCATTTAGACAGAGACAAAGGCATATTAACCCAAATCTTGAACTTCTAATGAAAGTTGAGCTGCATAATATCATTGAATGAACTATAATATTTCTCTTTAAGAACTCGACTTGGGTAGCACACCTTGTTTTATTATGGAAAAATAATGATGAAATAAAGCTATGTGTTGACTTTTGTGACTTGAGCAAGGCCTTTCTTAAAGACCATTATCCATTGCCATCAATGGAACAAATTTTATAGCTAGTTGAAGGTTCAGAAAGGTTCTCCTTATTGGATAGCTACAATGGATATAACTAGATTTTGGTCAAAGAAGAAGACCAGTTCAAAACAGTCTTCAGCACAAATGGAGGACATTTGCATATAGAAAGATGCCTTTTGATTTATCCAATGCTGGAGCCACTTTTCAAAAGGCTATGAACATGGTATTTTAGGGTCTCCCCAATGATTTTATTCTTGCTTATTTGGATAACATAATAGTATTCTTTAACAATACAGATGAGCATATGATTTATCTCAGACAAGTGTTTGAAAGGTGCAAGAAATTTGGAGTGTTTTTTAATCCAAAAAAATGTGTTTTCTCTATTCATGAAGGTAGGCTTCTTGGACATGTCATTTAAAAAAATGGTACAAGCATAGATCTTGATAAAATAGAATCAATTTTTGCACTTTCATTGCTTAAGCATAAGAAAGTCTTGCAAAGCTTTTTAGGCAAGATCAACTTCATAAGGATATACATTTTAAATTTTCCTAATTTAGATAAGCTACTCACAGCCATGCTAAAGAAGGGTCAGAGTTTTAGTTGGTCCAAACAAGGAGTAAGAAGTTTTGAAAAGATCAAGAAAGCTATAGCCAGTGCTTCTACACTTTTGAACCCTAACTTTACATAAGATTTTTTCTTATACAATTATGCTAACATTGACACAATTTTAGGTATTCTCATGTAGTAGAATAAAGACACTTGAGAGTAGCTAATAGCCTTCTTCAATCAAGGCTTAGAAGAATATGAAACAAGGTATTCTTTTGTTGAGAAGAATGTTCTTTTAGTTATAAAATCTCTTAAAAATTTTAGTTACTTACTGTCCAATAATAAGATACATTTGATGGCTGCACATTCAAGTGTCAAAGATTTTCTTATGAATAAAGATATAAATGATAAGAGATCTAGTTGGATAACCAAAAAAATTGAAATATGATGTTGAGATCATCTTCCAACTAGTTATAAGATATGGTAAGGTATCTATAGGATGGTATTTATCCTTCTTATATGAGCCCTTCAAAGATGAAATATTTTAGATTACATTTGATTCTTTTTCTTCTTGTTGATAATGTGTTATTCAAAAAAGCTGTCAATGGCATATTGCTAAGATGGATAGAACTAAATCAAACATAGGTTGCTTGAGAAGTTCCATGATAGGCATGGTGGGGGACATTATTCAGTAAGAATCATGACCCATAAGATCATGAGAGGTGGGCATTATTAGCCAAGTTTATTTGGTGATTATCATGCATTGACAAGGAAATATAGATAGTGTGCCATGTTTGTTGGAAAGATGAAGCTTTCAGCCTTACCTCTCTAACAAATTTAAATAAATCAACCCTTTGTCTAATAGGGATTATACTTTATTGGTCTCATCAACCCCCCTTCAAGCTTAGGACACAAGTGGATCCTAACTGCCACAGATTATTCTACCATATTGATAGAGGTAGTGTCATTAAAAGAAGCCAATGAAACTAATGTTTTGGACTTTTATGAAGGTTTAATTAAAATATTTGGGGTCCCTTAAGCTATAATTTTTTATAATTGTATGGCTTTTGTAGGATCTAAGATCATCTAATGGGTATTTTAACATAGTGTTTTCCTCAATACCTTATCAAGCTATTATCCACAATGCAATGGCCTTGCTGAGTCCACTAATGAGAATTTGTTGAAGATCATTAGAAGTATTGTTAAAGATAATCATAGATCATGGCATCTCAAATTTAAGTTAATTTTATGGGCTAATAGGATCACATATAAGAGGTCAATTTCTAATTCTCCATACAAGCTAGTATATGATAAGGAAACAAGAATGCCTATTTATCTTAAATTCCCTGCTTTGAAATTGATGCATCAATTTGAGATTTTAGAGAATGAGCCAATGGAAGTAAGATATGCTAAGCTAGTGGAGATAGAAGGGACAAGGAAATATAAATGGTGGCTATGGAATCCCATCAACCAATGACAAAGAGATATTTTGAAAAATAAACTTCTTCAAGAGGTTTTTAAGAAGGATATTTTATCCTCAAGTGGGATGAGGATAGAGCTAAGCCAAGAAAGCACACAAAATTTGATTCTCTCTAGAGTGTTCCATATACAATTTCTAGATTCAAATCCCAAAATGCTTTTCATCTCACAATGATGAATGGTGAAGAGCTTCATATCCCAATCAATGGGATACATCTTAAGCACTGCTATTAAGGAAGCTAAGTCCCCTATACATAGTTAGTTGTTTTTTTTTAAGTGTTTTCTAACATATTAGTTAGTTTTCTTTCTATTTTGTCCCAAATAAGTTCTTTTGTTGCACAATTATTTGATAGTTTAGTCACCTTTGTTTTATTAGGTTAGTTTCCTTTACAGTTTGTTTCTTTCCTTATTTGTTGTAATTATTTATCTTTACAAGTCAAAAGGTTGTCTTTCAATCAATGTAAATGGTCCATCTATCATGTAAATGATCTAAGAGTAATGTAAATGGTTTGAGTTCTTAAGCATAGCAGACATGCTACCCAACCAAGTCACCAGAGGTGTTGACTAAATTTGGTCTACATACCAAAATATGCATAGTCCAAGAGTTCATTGGAAGGAGCAAGATATTGATTGAAGAGTGGTCCAATGATTCAATATGAGAAAGATTAATGGTGAAACCAAGCAATTCAAGGTTATGGAATAGGTTTGCAAAAGCTTCACATTTTCATAGTTCTTTCAAGCCTTAGAGGATTAAGCAATAATTCAAGTTCAAGTAAAAACTAAGTTCAAAACGTTTTTGGGCTAAGTCTTTACTTGGAAATTCTTTTGGGACACTCTTTTTTGGCTAAGTTTTGAATTCTTTTGGATAAATTATCTAAGACAAAGTTTTCAAAGGCATGAATTCTTTTAGACAATATGTCTGAAGTAAAAAATGAAGACCTATTTCTTTTGGAGAAAGTATTTGCATCAAAAAAGGCTAAGTGTCATTTTATTTATAAAAATTATCCAAATAATTTTTCTAAAGGTTATTTTGTCAAGCAAAGTGACCAAAACACTTTTCTTGAAGGGTATTTTCTTGGGAAAGTGTCCCAAACAATTTCCCTGAAGAGTCATTTCTTTCAGGAAAAATATCCAAAACAAAAGTCTTGAAAGGTCATTTTTCAAGGAAATAGTCCTATACATAGATTCCAAAGGGTATTTTATTCAAACAAATTATCCCGAAACAAAGTCCTGAAGGATTATTTTTTAGCAAAGTGTCCCTAGACATTTTTCCCAAAGGGTCTTTTCTCAAGAAAATAGTCTGATGCAAAATTTTTGAAGGGTCGATCTTGTAGAAAATTATCCCAAATAATTTACCTGAAGGGTCATTTCTTGCTAGAAAAAGGTCTAAGGCAAAAACCCAAAGGGTCATTTCTTTAATGAAAATCCCAAAAGCTAAAGATTTGAAGGAAATAACCAAAGGAATTTGTGTTCCAATAGGGTAATGATGACTATGAACATGTCAATTCAAGGCTAAAAAAATATCCATTTGATTTTAAAAAGCGTAGGATGTTTACATGAGTGTCAAATTCAAGCACAAGAAATGACCGTTAAAATTCAAAATGTAGTGGCAGGCATGTGGACCTCATTAATGTTCGCACAAACATCAAATTTCAAGCTTCATAAAGTAACTATTTGGGTTCAAAAGTTCATTAAAAAGTTTAAATTTGGTTGAGATCTGATGATCCATGTGAGCCTACATAATGATACATGATATCTAATTATCTATGCTAGAGTCAAACAAGTCAAAAGGTCCCCGAATTAAAGCCCTCAAATATCTACAAGTTGGACATAATCCAACGATGTGAGATCATGAAGATGAAATCCAATAGTGCATATTCATTGACAAAAGGATGGGTCCAAGCTAAATCTTTTCTTAGCATGTAATCATAGCAGTGATCTGACCAAGCACAAGAACTGATAGGAAAGTTGGAACAGAGAGATTAATGGTGCATGTGAGCTCATACATCTTGATTTGATAGTGTGAAATCCAATTAACATGTTAAAGGGATATTATGGTAGGAAATCAAAGACTCGTATGCATTCATAAAGTAAATATTTAATTTTATAAGTAGATTCAATAAGTCAGCAGAATCTATGGGACCAATAATAATAAAGATAGTTGGGCATAATGTGAATGGCTCGAGTTGGAAATCAATTACCAATGAAGATCAAGCAAATCTAGAGAGCTTCCATTGAAGGTTGATGAACCAATTATTTAACCTTGGTGAACAAAATCTTAAGGACCCATATCACCATTATAGCTCAGTCAACAACAGAGATTGTCATATAGGCAAAATGGTCAAGGATAAGGCTCCATCACCATTAAAGTTTAAACAAGATCTCTGGTCGATAACTTCAAACTTGTCGACCCTATTATAGAGTCATTCCATTGACATGTTCATTGATTTTAGATGAGTAATCCTCATTAACAGTAGTCTCTCAACTCTCATAGGGTTTTGGATGAAGAACAAGTGTTCGATATTAGATCAAATACATAGATATAATATGGACTAGTGTTTGTGAAGCAAGGTCAAGCACTTTACATGGTTTTATTAATGTTGTGACTATATGAAAACCAATTGTCTGACATTATTTTTTTATCTATAAGAATGGACCCAAGTTTGAGTTGGAATTAATATAGATGTAAATATGATTATGAAGAGGTGACTCACCCATCAGTATGGTCACATTTTTGATAAACAGGTATCGATGGCCACCTAAAGTAGATGTGGCATAATTATATAAATTCTAAGATATGATCCTCATCATTAGATCATTAGATGATATCATGGAGTTCCAAAAAGACACCAGGTGGATGGATAAGGATAATGAGCATTCAATTTTTTTATAGATTTTTTTTAATAAGATCATGACTCAGCATCCTTAAGAATACTAATCCATTGAAATTAGTTGGGAATTTTTCAATGCACATCTCTCTCTCTCTTTCCCTTTTTCTATAAATATAAGCTTCCAAGCCTTAAAATAGATCCCCCTTTTTTGGTATGACTAGACTCTATCAAAATTTGTACTGTAACACCTTTTGATGCAATAAACACTAAATTCCATCATTTTTTGAGCTAGATTGAAGTGTGTTCCATGATTTCATGTACTTTAGTTAAGTGATTGTATGTTCCTTGCTTATGTCTGAGTTTTCTCACCTTAAACAAGTGATTATTAGTTCTGATAGGTCATTATAAGTGTAGTTTACACTTTATTGTCTAAATTGAAAGTGGATGTTTGCCCTATCTACTAATTTGATAATTGATCAAGCCTTATTATGAAATATTTATGTGAGATTGATATTATTTGGTCTTGAAAGTGTCTTATAGTGTGTATTTTATGAGTTTGAGAGATCAAATCATTGGTGCATCACCTTTTTACATGCTTTATAGGTTATTGTAAAAATCCCTTTCCCTTTTCTAAGAAAGTGTTAGTTTAGGTTTAGTTTAGGTGATAGATCCATATGGAAGCTAACCTTATCTAGAGGCCTGATCCATTATTAGGGTACCCAAAACCTAGGATCAGTCCCATGTTGGACTAAATTTCAATAGGAAGATCTAAACAATCCCCTTACTCAACAAGGGTGCAAATCTAGAACACCAACAACTAGTATGGATAAAACATCTTAAATGTATCTATCTAAAAAATTTCAAGATGTATAAATCTTGATGTTTTAATCTTGCATTTATTAGATAATAAATTTTTTAAAAATATAATATTTTAAAAATAAAAAACTGGCTAGAAATGATTATTTTCAAACAAATGATTATTACTAGTTTGTTGCTAATAATAATTGGCAATCATTAATTGACTCTTAAATTTTATCATAATTTTAATTTTAAATTTATTCATAAATTTTATCTTAAATTTAACCATAAATTTAGTCAAAAATTTAATCTTATGTTTTAGAATTAAGATTAAATCTATGATCTAATTTATGATTAAAATTTAGATTCAAATTATGATTAAATTTAAAATTCAAATTATGATCCAATTTTTAATTTCTAATTATTATCAACAATCAAATACAGCCATTAATTTGAAAATAGTGATTTTTAATTAGTTTTTATTTATTTTTTAATATTATATTATCAAAAGCATTGTTGTGACTATTATGTTTAGATTGATTATGAACTAGAATTATTGGATTTTTAGGACTTGTTCCTTTTGCCCTGATTTTTTATCTTTGCATCCTTTTGGTTTTACATATATGAATTTGGGATGACACTTTTAAAATATGATTTATGGGGGGCTACTAGGTTGTGTTGGTTGATTATTATTTAAATAAGTGTTTACGATATGTTGTTTTCCCTTATCTATAAGAGGTGGTGTGAAGTCAAGGACAGAATATGGGAAATGTTGCTCATTGTCTGAGGGACTATAATGTAATTGGCCAATATAAAGTTTTTCATATCATAATTATACTCTCCAAGAGCATATGATGTAAAGATAACTTTTGATAAATGTTCCCTTATGCAATTAGGATTGTAATCATCTACATTTTTATTGTCCTGGGCATTACTATTCTCATTGGCCTTACTATTTTCTCCCACATCATATGTTTACATTTGTTTCATGGGAATAGCCTATTGAGGTGATATGATCTTTGGAAGAGGGATGTTAAGGTGTGAGACCATAGGTTTCATGGTTTTTTAGTACCAAAAGGGAATGTATTTTGTAGGAAAAGTATAAATGTATACCTCATATAATTTTTTATAGAATCTATATAATGTCTAGCAGACATAATTCACAACATGACTTATGGTTGACAAAGTAAAATATTGTATCTAACTTCATTAGATATTAATTGATATTTTTTAGTTAAATTCTTAGGCCTAAAAACTATGTTTAATACAATTATTCCTAAGGGGACTCAAGTTTGATTATCAAATCTTTTGATGATCATATTTGATTTTGTAATAGACTTGCAATCAACTCTTAGTACATAAAGGAAGGCATCACAATATATGTTCAAAATTGTAAAATTTTCTACGAGGACCCTTTTGAATCTTTAATTATTAATTTTAACTTGAATTATAATGAGTTTTAAAACTCAATAATGTCATTAGAGGGTAAATACTCTAATTCAAAGGATATGAGATGCTCACCATTTTGTAAAGTTTTGATAAGTGAAGGAAAATAGGTAGGCTTAGTGCTACTTGGTAGACTAAAACTAGAGAAAGCATCATGTAATATGTATTTGAATGTTGTTTAACAAACTATAGGATGGACACCTTGTAATGCGTATTTTGTAATTTTTCCACAAGATCTTATCGCTTGGGTGATTGAATATGATTCCTAGAAAGAAGAGGGGGGAGATTAGAGGCTCGAGGAGGTGTATTTTGGTTGACCCCATCTTGAGAACCAAGGGGAGGCATAATGACAATGTGTACCATACCTCTCCATATTATTACAACTCTACCTCATAGAAAATCATCATACAATATAAAATAATAGACCCATAATGAAGAGGAGGGAAAACAAAGCTATCAAGATCTATTACATAAAGCATTATAAGAGACTTTATCATGTTTAAATTCACTATATACTATTCTATGATAGATGTGAGGAAATAAACATATCAAAAATGATAATAGTTTATATAAAAACCATGTGAAAATTTAAAATACCCTCATGCCTTTTCAAAAATAGATATAACATTTAAACCTGATCTACCCATGAGATAAGAGAAAAAATGCAAGCGTAAGCTTGAACCACTAAGGGAAAACAAACTATGGCTAAATATAATCATCATGATTCAAGACAATGGAATCTTAGTAACAAGACAAAAACATGGAGAGGATTTGTATGAAACCCTAAAATAAATGATACATTGAAAAATTAAAATTAAATCATATCTCAAATAAAGTAGCAAACCCTATAAAACCTCAAAATATGTATGTGTTCAAAGATGAATGTGTATGCACCAATTTTTATAGGTGGATATAATCTAAAGGAATAAATAGGTGCTCATAGAAATTAGAGTTTGATCATATTATGTGAAATAAAAAGTAGATCTAAAAAATTATAAATCAGTCATGAAACCCTAAGGGGAAACCTAAAAAGATGCAGGCATTTGAAGAATGTAGGGGTTCACCAATTTGTTTAATTTAAATGTGATAATAAGGTATAATGACACACTTAAACATTATAAAACATTTTCACAAGGGAGATATAACATATGATAGTCCAAAATTAGGTCTACCATAATGGATGAAAAATAGTAAACAAGTATAAATAAAATAATTGAACAAGCAATGACCTAAGCAAAATAGTTAAAGTGCCGAAACAAACACATTTACGTAGAATTTAGGGATTCTAAGAGTGAAACAATGGTTTATAAGTAATGATTAAGCTATATGTATAATCTTAAACCTTGTCTACCATTGAATAGATTGTGTTTGTTAACATGTTGTCGAATATGCCCCTGGGTGAATTTTACTAATGAATGTGCCCTATATTTATTGATTTTGGATATATTATATTGTGTAAACTCTATTCTATGTTTCTAATTTTGAGTTTTCCTATTCAGGTGCATGATCAGATGTTGTACAGTCTTATGTCCTCACTCTTATGAATTCATAGATAAAAAGTCCAATTTAATTTTTTCTTATTCTCTTGACCTAGTTCACCAAAAATAGAAAATGAAGAAAAAAAATAGGTAAGGGGTCAAGAAACCATAAGGAACTTTCAACTACATATCCTATATGTTGGAATCAAACTCAATGTATTTATATGTGCCATATTAAATGGAATATTAAGCAAGGGCTTCGACCTTCCTTAGATGTATGATGTAACTACATGAACGATCACCTAAAACCTCTTTTGGTATAAGTGGATAATGTCATAATATCCTAAAGTGATGATTAGCCAATGTTGGCTCAAAGTGTAGGCTTCCTCTCAAGTGTAGAAAATAATTTGATCAATGACGACTCTAACCTAGGGAAGAATTTTTGTCTAATTCATACTTGGTAAATGAATAGGAATGATTTATATATAAAATACTCCTTAAGACATGACACATGCAATGGCCAACTATACAAGGGTGTAACATGTGAAATGAAATATGTGGTAGATCAAGACAAGACAAAAGGACCTGCAAAACACATAACATAGATTCAAAAATAGACATGTCACTAGAAAATATGTCCTTAGAGAGATAGATTTATAGAATGGGGGAAAGTAGCTCAAAATATACAAAAATGAGGCTTAAAAACTAATATGGATGTATACTAAAGAAATATGTAAGACTCAAAGGCTAGAGGGACAGTAGTGTGGGGTAGGAAATGTCATAAAAATAACCAAATATACATAATTTGATCAAGTGTAATAAAATAGATAAAAAATACAATGGAACATGGTCTTGTACGAAAATTATGTTCTTATATAGTGCATAAAACGAAGGGCTATTACAAGTTGATCTTCACATCAACTTGGCACCATCATTCTAACATATTGGTGCTTCTCCTATGCATTTTTTAGCTTGATTGAAACACACTAAGATGAGTAAAAAAATAAAGAAGTATTATGTGTACCACATAATGGAAAATATGTTATCACATCAAGTGTAGCTTATACATCACCATGACAGTGTTTGCCACATATGAAATATGTCATATCCTCAAAAATCTAAACCATAATATTTTTGAATAATTAAGGAATTAAGGCTTAGATGTAATTGACCAACCACTAATAGTGTGTTTAATAAATTCAAATATACTTTTGTGGTAATTACACACTTACATAATGTTTTTTAGCATGTTAGTTGCTAATTTTAATAACCAAGATGCAGATACATCACATAAGCTAACTAAGCCAATGTCTACAAATAATTTGTTTGAGATCATTTTAGGGTTTCAAGGACCACTTCATAGGACCGAGAGTATAATACCAATATGTATCCCATCTATGATTTGGGTTTCACCTTATAGTGATTGAGGCTAATTAGATCAATATTAATCACGTAATTAACTTTAATCAATATAAGTTATCCAGGATCCTTCCACAATTACTCTAGGGGTTACCACCTTAAGTCAAGAGTAAATTTGAGTTTTACCAAGGTTAATTATCACAGATTTAGGTTCCACCTAAGAAATTATGTTGAACATTACTTATCATAATTATTATGACCCAATTCAAGGTTAATCACAAAAATGATCAATTTTTAAATCAAGATGCAAGTTATTCTTCCTTTAGTTCCAATAATTTTAAAAGGT
The DNA here is from genome assembly GCA_037957365.1 of Torreya grandis. NCBI lineage: Eukaryota > Viridiplantae > Streptophyta > Pinopsida > Cupressales > Taxaceae > Torreya > Torreya grandis. The sequence continues at coordinate 576,825 of JARHVA010005657.1, read as the reverse complement.
TATTATTATTAATCAAATAAAACCATACATATATTTCAATGTAGGTTTGAGACTAAACATCACAAATTAAGGATTATAAATTTTCATTTACCCATTTAAACCAAAATAATGATGGTATAAAATCTCAACCTAACAATATCAACTAAAAATAAGAGTCATAATCATTCACTAGTTTAGATAACCTAGTGTTACTCATAATGCAAATTAATTAAGTGAATCATGCAATAAACAAGTGACCACATTACATTTCCATAATTTATGACAATAAGAAGAAAATTGATTACATTTTAACAATGTATCTTATAACATGTAGCTTTTATTTCACCTACTCCCATCCAAAATAATGCAACAACTAATATGCAATGTGCAAAACTAGGCTCTTATTTCCAATCATTAATTTAACTAGATGAACATTCATTAATGTTTCCAACAAGTTGGTACAACTATTAAGCCTTTGAAACCCTAATAAAACATACTACTCAACTTCTCATTGCTTTTGAGATCAATAAGAATCGATTAAAGTCATAGAGTATTTCATTGTATATTATAGCAATGTTACAAGTAATGTGTGTGATAATCAACAATAGAATATACCAAAACATCATAACATATTAATTAAATTAATATCTTTAAAAAATGTAGAAAAATGCATAGATCCCTTACTCAACCTAGAATAGGGACAATTAAGTAATTTGTCTTCCTAAATAATTATTCCATACTAATGACACCAAGAGCATTTGAGCATACCAAGTATTTTAGTTATAAGGAAATTATAATGCACATAGTATTATCAAGTTATAAATTTAGACCCAAGTCCTATAATAAATAAAGGCATGACAATTCATAAACTAAATGCATAGTTCTCACTTCAACATCTAATTCCATGGAGCCTAAAACTCAGTCTATAAGCTAAATATTAATATTATCTACCTAGAACATGGTACACAATTCTTATGCCAAGCTTAAGTGTTAAAATGGTATTATATTACATAGGTTAAACATGATATAATATTTTCATGTTATTCTATTTAAATCCAACACAAGTACAATATGAATATTACACCCAACTTTATATAACTAAAAAAGTGCCACAATGTTAGTTCTCCCATTGTCACAAATACATGTCTCAATTAGGGTACCAGTTCTGAACATGGAAGAATAAAGTATGTCCTCCTATTTATTCCCTTTCATCTTTTCTGACATCTTCTCAGAATACTAACAAAAATAGATAATTGATTACCAAGTTATTCTTGTTCAATCAAATGAAAAAGTGTCATTTAGGTGCAAACATTTATATCCTTCCTAACTAGAATGTCAACACTCCAAAATAATAAAATATAAACACATAGTTAAAGAGAGTAACTGCATATATATTCACCTTTTTTATAGTACCACTGTCATAGCTCAGGAGGTATAGTCATCTATACCTTTCATAGTCAAGGTATCAAGCATACTAATAGAATCAATTTTTAAACACAATCACTTTAGTCAAAGAAAAATGGAGAGAATCCATTTGATAGTATCATTGTTAAATAATTTACATGGAATTTAATTGATGAGAACCATATTTCCATAATTTTGAGGGTGAAGTAAACCATCTAGTATCAAAGTGTCTATGGTGATCATCATGCCTAGTCAATTCACAATACATTTCCCTAATATCACTATAGTCCACACCAATACACATTCTCAATATAAGTTTGTCAATACATGAAATGATTACAATAAGGGTTAAATACTAACTAATATGCATGGTAACATGCATTAATCATTTCTTGATGAAATAACTAATCTGTATGTTTAAAATTAATAATGATGTACAATAATAATATAATATTAAATTTAATCTACCTTAAAAATCAAGACTTAAGCATGATACAACTTAAGTAAAATAATTGAAACTCACATCCATATGCTTATATTTAACATCTTAACCTTATAAGAGAAGTGATCAAATATGAGTTTAATACAATGACTATATAAAAATATTTCATTCTAGTTTCAAATATGATAATTCATAAACATAGGTCTAAAACTAACATGTATAGATCAAGATCAAAACATAGATAAGACCTTATTTTTTTCCATATTACATGAATGGTTTAACAGTCCAATATAATCTCACATAATCCATGTTTATATCAATACACTAACACCAAAATTCAAACTATTATCATGTTATATAGACTTAAAAACCATTAAGAATCATAACAACCACTGCTCATTGGTAGTCAAGAAATGAAAAAATATCTTCAATGTAACTTTGAATCTACACCAAAGCAAATCCACTAATAGCATCATCTTATGAAACTACTGAAGTAAATGAGAAATGAGTAAGATGAGCCCTCCATCGGTGGCCATTATCATCCCTAACCATTGTCCCAAGGATAAAGTAATCCCCTAAGTAAAATTACAATGAACTAAAAGTGTATGCAATTCCATGGGTAATGGATATATAAAATTTAGTTTCTAACAAGCAAAACATACATTTAGGCGTTAATGAAAATACCACATGTGTGATCAAAAAATAAAAAATTAGAAACACATATATACAGAATAATGAGCTCAAATTGAAATAGGGTATTCAACATACCATCAATGGTTTCCATTTGAGGGAAAATTAACCATTTTCTTGTAGCCATTTGAGGGCATCATAGAAATTAATTAATATTCCTCTCAACAAGTCCTTTAGGAAAAACAAACACAACTAGGGTTTATTTCACTTTCAGCCATAACACACACACCAAATAAACTATACCTACTGATAAAAATTAGGGTCATGTTGGCTAAATTTTTCATGTTTTCCATTATTCATCCATTTTCACACTCTTCCATTCTCCTTAGACTGCATGGCAAGGTTTTCCCCTAATTTCTCTCCACCACCTTTCTCTCTTCTATTATTTTATTTCTCTATTTTATTCTATCAACTTAACTTGAGGTTAATGCCATTTTTGGCCTTTTCAATCAATTAGAAAATTTTTAAATATTATGAGTGATCATTATCCCCCCCTCAAGGTTAAGGGTCATGATCACTTAAATAATATTTGCATGTACTTTTTCATCTATTTTTGCCTTCTAAGACATTATAAAAGGTACATTACCTTCTTGAAAACATGATATCACTTACAAAGTGATTTAAAGTAATTAAATTAATTAAGTGAAATAATCCATATATGTTACATAAAGTTGCCTCTTTCCTTTATACTTGCCAAGGACTATAAATAATTCCATTACATGAAAATTTATCTTGTAACCCTAAACTCATAGGAGGTGCATCTAAACTCATGTGTTTTTCTTAAAATTATAAATGGCATCATGCCAAACTATTGATAAAATTGATCAGTGATCAAATAAAACCACCCTAATTTAGGGCAATGGCATATTGTGACAAAAAATATATGCACAACATGGGTGTCACACATTACTAACACAAACAATACAAAGTGGAACAATATATCTCTTATACCCATGTTATTACATATACATGTCTATCAAATCAATGTCTACTCATCAGACTCATTTATTGTAGACCTAGATCATACTCATGATACAGTACTAACTTAAAGCATGCAAACCGATATTAATAATAATTTAATGGAAAAGATAAATTATAAATTGTTATAACTACTTAAATAAATGCAAGTAATAAATGTAATAATTGAATCACTAAATTTAAGTCAATGAAATTGATTTAATGCAAGTAAATAATCACATAAACAATAAGTACAACCCATAAAAACAACAAACATGTCATATTACAATGGTTCTATATGCATACTATTCAAAGGCTTAAACTGAGATGTAACATCCACACCCCATTAAGGAAGGCATCATCCTAGTTCCTACACAAACAAATGAGGATAGTGTTGTTCAAGAAAATTTTCATCTTCCCAAGTGACACTTCTCTCACTAAGTTTATCCCACTGGACCAACACGTGTTAATTTTTTTAGTTTCATAACTTAATGTTGCAATGGGCCATGAACTTGATAGGGTCTAGTTCAACGGCCTCCTTGTCTCATACTTAAAGGTTATTCCAATCCAAAATATGAGATAGATTAGATACATAGTTTCTCAATAAATTAATATGAAACACATCATGAATCCTAGAAATAGAACAAGGAAGAGCTAGAGAATAAGGTTATTAGGTTGATTGTTTCCACACTATTGAATTAAGTGACAAAGTGTGGAGCCATTTTGGAAGTTTCTACAAAATTAATGGAACTTTATAAGGTCTAACTCTTAGAAAAACTTTGTCCCACAACTCAAATTATCTAAGATTTATTTTCAATTAGGTATAGATTTTGTGTCTGTAAGAGGTAGCCTCCAACCTTTGATGAATAAGATCCATCTTAATGTCACAATCATGTAGGGTTTTAGGTCCTACAATAACTTTAATATCCAAAACATCTCAACTAAAGAGATTTTGACATTTAAATCTATAAAATGCTTAAAAAGGAGTATCCATATAATGATAAGTGTCAGTGTAAGCAAATTCAACTAAATGGAGAGAATCTTACCAATTCATTTTCTAATCCATCACATACATTCTCAACATATATTCAACAAATTAGTTTTTCCTTTTAATTTAACCATTAGTTTCTAGTTGGTATGCAAAATTAAAAATTTAAACATGTTCCAAAGGCAGCAATCAAGGTCTACCAAAACCTTAAAATGAGTATATTATCTCAATCAGAGATGATAACCATAGGAAATCCATGAATAAAAACTATTTACATCATAAATATCTCAAAAAAATTAGGGGCATCATCAATAAAATTTTCTCCAATAAAATGTGCAACTTTGGTGAACTTATCACTCACCACCAAAATATTATCATGACATCCTCAAGACTTAGGTAGTTTTGATATGAAATCTAAATAAATTATAGACCATTTATCATTTAGCATAAAATGAGGATAAAAAACCACCTAGATGAAAACTCTTAGTTTTAACTCATTGGCATTCTAAGGATTTTGTTACAAAATCAACTAGATCTTTCTTTAATCAAAGCCAAAATTAAAACCTTTTGATTTCATTTATCTTTTTGGAGACACCAAGATGATAAAAATGAAGTACACTACGCACTTATTCCAATAGTTGCTATCTTAACTTACCAGAATTAGTAACAAAAATTATGCCTTGATATATCATAAGATCATATTATTCCATGGAATAATAATAAAAATATTTAACCACATGTCTTTTGGATAATTTCATAAAAAAATGCTTGAAAATACCATTAACGAATTGTTGTTCTAACATAAAATTTATAAAATTCCATCTCAAAATAGAAAGTGCATCAAGATAAGTGCATCTGTTGACTACATCAACAACACTATTTTCCTTAACTTTGACATATGAAATGTCTATTTCAAAAATTTTGATCAATTCCATCCATATTCACTTCCTTACATTCAAATAATCTTGTGAATATAGTTTATCAAGATTGTTTTACTTTGAAGTGTTTCCCAATCATAAAATGCTTCCATTTCTTGAGTGCATGAACTACTAATTATATATCTTGAGTGGGTTAATTAGTTTCATGTTTTATGAGTTTATGAGACTTATAATGAACCACTCTATCATTTTGAATCAAAGTGCTACTGAACCTCATTAATTGGTGCATTAATTAAGATTTCAAAGTTACCATTAAGACCTAATATAATCAAGATAGGTGTAAAAGTTAATAATTCCTTCATATTTTAAAAAGCTTACTCACATTGAGGTTTCCACACAAATTTATTTCCTTTGAATTACCAAGAAGGGATTATAAAATCTAAAATAAAATTCAACAAACATGTGATACTAACCAACCAATTCCATGAAGCTTCATACTTTAAGAACATTCTAGAAGTAGGCCACTTATTGATTGCTTTGATCTTAACAAGATAAAAAAATCAATCATTTGAAATTATGCACCCCAAGTAATGAATCTTGTTTAATAAAATGAGAATTTACAAAGCATAACATAGATCTTATGTTGTGTTAGTATTTGTTAGACTAAGTGTACGTGTTGCTCATGTTCAAATTGATTTTTAGAATAGACCAAAATATCATCTAGAAAGACCAACATAAAATGATCCAAGAAATATATAAATACAATGTTCATTAAGTTCATGAACATTTATGGTGCATTGGTCAAGCCAAAGGGCATGTCCATGAAATAATAGTGGCCATTTTGAGTTCTAAAGGCAAAATTATGCACATATTTTTCCTTGACTTGGAGTTGATATTACTTTGATCGAAGATCAATCTTAGAAAAAACTACAACATTTATCATCTGATCAAAGAGATAATCAATTATATACAAATCATACTTGTTTTTTTATCATGACTTTTTTTAGGATCCTAAATCTAATGTAAAGTCTTAGTGTTTTATCCTTTTTATTTACAAAGACAATGGGAACACCCTAAGGTGAAATACTTGATCTAATCAATATTTTTTTTCATAAGCTCTTATAGTTATATTTTGAGGTCTTTGGGATCTATCACATTCATCCTATAAGGTTCTTTGGATCCAATTACAGATCCAGGTAAAACGACAATTACACATTCAGACTCCCTTATAGGCAGTAAGCTTGGATGTTTGATAGGAAATACATCCTCAAAAGCTTGCAAGATAAAATATTCTATAAATGTAGGCTCCTCTTTAAATATATTTTTCACTTAAAAAATATTGATCTTAAAATCTTTATGGACTAATTTCTTTAGTTTCAAGACTAATTAGATATTTTAGGAAACTGGTCTCAAGATACCCTAGATGTCTAATAGTCACTAAAATCATCAAAGAATTTTATTTTGTTTTTGAAATAATCAAGTATGACTTGATGTTGTTGCCACTAATCCATGCAAATAATTTTGTCATAAGACTCAAAAGGTAAAAAAAATTAATTCAAATTTATCCTAAAGACACCTATATCAAGTTCATTTTGTTCTATGCATTCCAAAATTAGAATTCTCTTATATGTGCCAAACTCTATCTCCATTACTTCTCTTACTATAGAGGGTTTAAATTTATATTTTTTGGTAATGGAAGGAAATATGATTTTTTTTGCTGCACCAAAAACTATTAAAACATCCAAGGAAAAACTATAAATTATGCCTCATATTTCAATCGGAGTTGATTGTAGATATGCATTCTGATTGTCAAATGTTGCATACACTCTATGGTTTACAAGTTGTTTGCTTCACATATTGGGGGCATGTATATTATATCCACATTTTTAACATTGGACTACTCCTCATAGACGAAAAGATACCGAGTTGGCATTAATTGTTGGACCATGGTGATTAGCCTAAGGTTGATGTATGTTTGCATCACCATGCCTTGGTAAATTCTAAGGTTTTGAAACTCTTTTGTGATTCTATTTTTGAGAATTATTAGTTTCAAAAAAAAATCATTTTATGGTCTTGCCTCTTTAAGTTCTTTCCAATAGGAGAGATAGAGGATTTAGACTTAGACTACAGTCTATTATTTTTGAATTATTTTCTAACCTTTAGGTGAGATTTATTATTTTCTTTAGCTTGATCTACAAATGCAAGTTCACAACAAGAATGCAGGGATCATTCATGTTAACATCATGCATCAAAAACTCACTTAATCCCAATTTAAACTTAGTGACATTTTTATCCTTATCATGCATGTAATTAACATGAATCATAAGACTAATAAACTCATTCTCATATATAGTTGTAGTTAAATTATTTTGTTTCAACAGTTAAAACTCAGTAATCTTCTTCTCTTTGATTTGAATTCAAGTACATTTTCATGAATTATATGTCAAGGGTATCCTAGTGAGATCCATAGGTTCATACCCCTTGAGAGCATAAATATGACTTCACCATAATACAACGTCACCTATAAAATAATATGCTTCTATATGAGCTTTGACATTAGATCTCATGTTATGTAAGGTAAATTATTTTTGTGAGTTCACTAGCCATGCCTTAGTAACATCACCATATTTGTACTTAACATATATTAAAGGTGTCTTTAGTTTCTTCATAAAAAGATCAAGTCAATCTCAAGGCTTTAAAATCTCGTCATCTAATTCCATACAATGGTCTTCCACCTAGTTGTTGTTATGACCTTACCAATTTATCATTCAATTTTTTTGAGCTTCTAGTAGTTCTTGAATGGTGGTGAGCACCTCAAGAATACTATCCAAAACATTTTCATTCCCCATCAGTGGACTAGTATTAGTAAAAACATTGTTATCAGTTCCATTGGAATTTTATATTTCCATCAAAGTAGGGGGGTAGGGGGGGTCATTTATTTGCCTATTTTTATTGGCCTTATTCATAGCATATTAACTTTGGCATGGTTTTTTGCACCTTTGAGTCTTCTAAGTCATTTTTACACCATCTTGAGATATTAAAGACAACATCAAGCAAAATAGTTATCCTAAAGATCCCTAAGGTAGGAAAAGTTTGTTTGATACCATTGTCATATCCTTAAAAAATTAAAACAATTTTAAAATAATCAAATATATTAAGTCTTACACACATATAACCAACTCTTAACATTATGTTTATTGAAATAAAAAGTACATTTATGATAATTACACACTTATATAATGTTGGTTATCACATTAGTTGTTAACATGTAGTATGAAACAATTAGAGGCATCGTGGAAGCTGACTAGGTCCATGTCTACAAACAACTTGCTTGAGACCATTTAAGGGTTTCAAGGATCACCTCATAAACCTCATAGTGTAATTCCAACATGTATCCCATCTATAAATCAAGTTATACCTTATAATAATTGAGGTAAATTAGGTCAATATTAACCACCTAATTAGCTTCAATAAAAATAAGTTATCTAAGATCCTTCCTAGATTACTTTAGAGGTTATTGACTAAAGTCAAGAGTAAATCTCAAGTTTTATCAAGGTAAATTCTTGTAGGTCTATATTCCACTTAAGACATTATGCTGAAAGTTACTTCCTTATCACAAGGTTTATGGCCAAATTTTGGGCTAATCTCAACAATGATAAGCTTTCATAATCAAATACAAATTTTTCTTCCTTAAATTCAAACAACTTTAACGAGGTTATTATTATTAATGAAATAAAACCATTCAAAGATATTAATGCATCTATGATACTAAATATAAAAAATAAAGGATAGTAACTTATAAATTATGCATTTGAACTAAAAAAATGATGGTATAACAAATAAACCTAACACTATGATAGTATGATTAACTTGATAGTAGAATCATAGTCATTCACTAGTTTAGAAAACCTAATGTTACTCATAATAAATTGTTTACATGGATCATGCAATAAATAAGTGACCACATTCCATTTCATTAATTTATGAGAATAAGAGGAAAAGTGATTAAATTCTCATAAAGTCTCATTTAATGTGTAACTTCTATTTTAACTACTATCATCTAACAAAATCTAGCAACTAATAGGAAGTGTGAAAAACTAGGATCTTACTCGTAATCATTAATTTAATGAAATGAATAATCATTAATGTTTCCAAGAAGTTATTAAAACCATTTAAAATACTAATATAATATACTACTCAATAACTCATTTCCTTTTAGATCAATAAGAATCAATTGGAGTCATAAAGTATTCCATCATACATTCTAATAATGTTATAAGTAACATGAATGATAATCAACAATAGAATATACCAAAAATATCATAACATAATAAATGAAGTAGGATCTTATAAAGAAATATATAAACACATGTTTATATCCCTTACTCTACCCAAAATAGGGAGAATCAATTAAATTCTTCCCAAATGATTATTACATACTAATGACTCCATGAGAGCATACCAAGCATTTCAGTTATAAGGAAACTATAAGCACGGTATCATTAAATTGTATACTTAGACCCAAGTCATATAGCACAAAAAAGCATGAAAATTCATAAATTAGATGCATAGTTATCACTTCAACATATAATTATACATACCCTAAAACTTAGTCTGTAAGATAGGTATTAATATTATCTACTCAAAATATGGGACAAAGCTCTTATTCCAAGCATAAGTGTTGGATGGGTATTTTTAGTGAAAAAATAGAATATGGTATAAGACTTCAATGTTAATTTATTCAAATCCAACATGAGTGAAATATTAATATTAAATCCAACTTCATATAACTAACATAGTGTCATAATAATTGTTCTCCCACTGTCACAAATCTATGTCTCATCTAAGGTACCAATTCTAAATAGGACATAACAAAGTATGTTACAAAATTTTTGCCCTTTCTTCTTTTGTGAAATATTCTCAAAATACTAACACAACTAAATAACCTATTTCCAAGTTACTCATGCTCAATCAAATGAAAAAGAGTGATTTATGGTACAAACATTCATATCATTCCCAGCTAAAATGTCAACACTCCAAAAGAATTGAATATAAAGACATGGTTAAAGAGATTAAAAGAACATATATTCACCTTTTTGAGATTACCATTATCATAGATAAAGAGCTACATTCATCTATACCTTTCATCGTCAGGGTATCATGTATAGAAACATAATTAATATTTAAAAATTGTCACTTACATCAAATAAAAATACAGATTATCCATTTAATAGTGACATTGTCAAGAATGTAATCTCATTCACCTGATGAGAACCATATTTCCATAGTCAAGAGGCTAAATTCAACCATATTGTTGAAAAGTGTCTATAATGATCATCATTCCTACTCAATTCATAATACAATCCCCTAATTTAACTATGGGTAAGTGTAGAAAGTTGGTGGATAAAAATGGGCCTATCCATGGACATATTTTTCCTGAAAATTAACAAATCTCAACTTATGTACATTGTTTGAGATGGTTACACTCAAAATTTTAAGATGGTATAACAACATGAATAGTAGTGTTTCAAGTCTAGTTTCTAAAATATATATTTAAAAAAATTGGTTAAGTGTAAGTAGGTCAAACATATAAAATTTGAGGAGCTCATGTTTTTTAAGGAAAACAAAGTAGATTTTTATAGCAAAAGTTAGTATTATATATATATATATATATATATATATATATATATATATATATATATATATATATATATTAAATAGATCCTAAAAACTAATAAAAAATGGATAGATAACCATAAAACCTTTTTTAATGTGTATAAAATTAGGCCTAGTTTGTGACCATATAATTTTTTTCACATTTGGATCAATAAAAACAAAAAAAAATTAAACATATATAGTCATGTATATTTGTGACATGTAATGGCCTAAAAAACCCATATTTAGAAATAAATAGAAATAGAAACCTTAAAATAATCAAAACATTTAAAAAATCATATATTTGGAAAGAGGAGACAATTCTTGTCATAGTTGTAATAATTTTATGAATTGGCTCATTTAAATTCATAGTGTATTTGAAAACGAAATTTGAATTTTATTATTTTCTATCAAAGATCTCATATTCAAGTGTGTGTTGTTAGATCCAAGCCTTTGGCTTGGGAATTTGCACCATTTTTTAGCCAAAAGACTTGGCTTTTAAATTAAAACATAGCATAGCATGTATGCACTATAACTTATATGCACTTTAACATGTACATGTTATGTTGAAATTACACATAAAAACAAAAATGATCTATTTATACATGTTTATGTTTATATTTATTCACGTTCTTAATTTTATATTTTTATTTTAAAGGAGTGTATCAATATACACACTATCAAAAAAAGTACATTATTGATATAGTGATGCAATTTTGGTTCATTTGTACCCATGAACATTATTTTTACTATATAGAATATGATTTATGTCCAAATAGGCCTAGTTTCATTAAAAATGAATGAAAGAGTTATTTGTTTCAACGGTGGAGGCAAATAGGGCCAATTTGGACACCTTACATGTAATTGTGACTATATGATGTGATTTGGAGTTAAATTAACTTAGCTCTCCTGACATATATAGTGAATGATTGAATTGATGCAATCAAGGATGTAACTTGAATGAAATTGAGCCTTGTGAACCTAATTTTGGCTATAAAGGATGTAATTTGGGGCTCTCAACCCTAATATCATAAAAAAATAAACTAAATAGTCCATTGGTTCAATCAAAGGCAATCGAGGGCAATTTGAGCCACTTCAACCTCATTAGGACTAAAAAATGTGATTTGGGCCTTAATCAGCTCCAATTTCATCATAATCAAAGAATCATTTTGTTCAATGACAAATGCAAGTTTGACATGTATAGGACGTGGTTTAAGGCTCTATAAACTCTAATTTCATCATGTAATGAATGAAATGGTTGATTAGTTCAATTATGGATGCAATTAGGGTCAATACTTTCCCTTGAACCTAATAGCGACTATATAATGTGATTAAGGTTAAATTGGCTTTGATTTCATCATAAATTAAGCGAATTAGTAAAATGGTACAATCAATGACATAATTATAGGAAATTGAGCCACATTCAAATGTAGTTTGAATTGTATATGATGTGATTTTAATTGAAATTAACCCTAATTTCATCATATAATGAATCAAATAGTTGATTTATTCAATTAAGGAGGTAATTGAGGCCAATTTGAGCTCTTTCAACCTAATTACAAGAGTAGGACATGATTTGGGGATAAATTATCTTTGATTCTATCATGAATTAATCTAATTATCCAATTGGTATAATTACATACGTGGTTTGGGCCAAATTGAGCCAGTGGAACTAGATTATGGGTTATGGTTTAAGGCTTAGGGTTATAATTAGTTGATGCAAGTTAGATGAAATTGAACCTTGTGAACCAAATTTTGACTATATAAGATTTAATTTTTAGGTCAATCAACCCCAATAACATAAAAAATAAAGCAAATAGTCCATCAATTAAATCATGAAGGAAATTGGGGCTAGTTTGAGCCCAAGTTCAACCTAACTATAAGAGAAGGAAGTGATTTTGGGATAAACTAGTCATGAATTGATCTAATTAGTCAATTGGTGTAATTAAATATGTGATTGGGCCAAATTGAGACATGTGAACCTAAATTATGGCTCAATCAATTGTATAGGATGTAACATATGTCTTAATCGACCCTTTAATTATGTCACAAATGTAAATATGGAGGTAAATAGGGCTACTATGAACCCCTTGAACCTAAATGCAAGTATAGGATATGATTTGGGGCTATAAATTAGCTTATATTTCCTCACATATCAAGCTAATTTAGTCAATTGTTATAATCAATTATGTAAGTTGGATGAAAGTCAACCTCATGAACCTTGTTTTGACTATATAAGATGTAATTTGGGAGTAAATAGATGCCACTTTAATAACACCATAAACTAAATAGTCCACCCATTTAATCATAAAGGAAATTGAGGCCAATTTGAGCCCTTTCAACCTAACTACAAGATCAGGATGTGATTTAGGGTTAAATTAGACCTAATTATGTCATGAATTAATCTAATTAGTTAATTGGTGCAATTAGAGATGTGATTTGGGCCATATTGAGCCCTTTGAGCCTAAATTTTGGCTTAATGTTTAGGGTTTAGGTTTATAATTAGTTGATGTAATTTAAATGAAATTGAACCTTATGAACCTAATTTTGACTATATAGGATTTAAGTTTGGGTTTGATCGACCCCAATATCATAATAAAAAAATAAAATAATCCACCAATTCAATCACAAAGGAAATTAGGTTTAATTTGAGCCCATTCAACCTAACTAGACAAGAGTAGGACATGATTTGGGGATACATTAGTCATGGATTGATCTGAATTAGTCAATTGGTATAATTAAAGATGTGATTTGGGGATAAATTAGTCATGAATTGATCTAGTTAGCCAATTGGTGAAATTAGAGATGTGATTTGGGTTGAATTGAACCTCATAAACATAAATTATGGCTCAATGGATTGTATAAGATGCAACATATGTTTGAATTTATCCTAGAATTATATCAAAAATGTAAATATAGAGGTAATTATAAAGGATTACATGATATAATAATATTGCAGAGTCTGGATTGCATCACATAATCATATCACATAATAACATAACGTAGGATTATATCTCATTATATCATAATAATATGATATATGATGATATAGATATATTGTGTACATGTTATAATGTGTTTGTGTTATAACATGTATGTATTATAAAGTGTATGCATTATATCATGAATGCATTATAGGCACAATAGACAAAAAGTCTTTGTCTAACATTTATTTTATGGTGTTTCAAGAATTTTGACCCCACTTACTTTCTTTACATCATTATGTGTTTTACACAACAAAGACAAAAGGAATTACTATTAGGAACATGTTGTTATCACTCTGGAGTGTACTCTGCTTGAAGATGTGTAGAACACACTTCACTCCAAATGATACAATTGGAACTTCTCAGAGTGTGGGTGACTATGTAATGAGAAGACCCTCTAGAGAGGGTTGGTTCCCTTAAGATTTTTCAATTAAATCTGATTACTATAGCTTTCAGGTCAAAGGGGGAAAGGAAAAACTGAAAGAAAATCATATCTAATGGGGTGATGCACCTGAATGGTTGGTATTCTCTTAAAGCTATTGAAATTAAGGCACATATATAAATAAATAAGAATTATTCTAATTGCTCCTAAACATAACTATTTTAGATGAAGGATTGAAAAGATTTTGGGTTACAAAAATTATATTTCTATCTCTTCAAATGACCTATAGAGGATTAGATATTCACAGTAGGTGTAGAAAGGCCCTGCAAAAGGGTAACCAGATACCACTTGTATGTTGGTAAATAGTTAAAATACACTCTATTCTCTATCAAAACTCACATGCAAAATAAAAATCTCCTTTATTGATGTTTGGTCCAAATTATAATTTCTTCTTCAGCTCTAGGAATTATGTAATAATGGCTTGAAAATCCAATATATAAGTCTTAAAATATAATAATAGCCTAAGTGGAATTGATTTACATAAGTAAATGTATTCTTTAATTAAATAAATACTAAAACATGTTACAATTATTTATTCAGTTCCCTTTTATAATATTTAGAAAACTCCTTTTTAGAATATAAGCTTTCCCTTTCAAAGCATGCATGCACTCTCAGACTTTGGCATCAAAAATAGGTGGGCCCATGTTGATAACAACTCAAGTATATTTTGAGTTCAAAAATAAATACAATAATCTTCAAAAATCTTTTAATTTTCTTGTTTTGCAAGAAATCCATTTTGGCATTGAAACAACAAATGGTGGGCCCCATTGACTTGGTCAACTCTTTTTGCATGTAATAAATTCCATTTTTTGGTGTCTATCTCCACTTTAATTTATTTTTAATTATTTTAATATCATTCTTTAAATGATAACAAAGCAATATTACATGATGTTGGTCAATTAGTCAACTGAAGCTTTGATTGGAAGTTCAAGGCTAGTTAACTCCACTTGGCTCCTCTTAACATAAAATATCATTTAAAATTTAAAAAATATATGAATATCCATAATAATATCATATATGGCATGTGGTAACTCCAAAATTAATTTATTATATAAATTTTCAACACCATTCTTTACTTGCTTGATTGACCAATTAGCCTATTAGGCTAATTAGGTATAATAGCCTATCTTCTTGCATTTGGACTCCACTAAAATTAAAATAATAAGCCATGAAACCTGAAAAAAAAATTAATTATACCTGGAACAAATTAATTCATCATTAAATATGTGATTTTGATGTGAAAACCTTCGCCATTCAGTCAACAGGGTTGACTAGGCCTATTTTACTCCATTTTCTTGTAGATAGGCCATTTTGATCGAGTTGGTTGGGACACTTATAGAATGATTTCTGACCAAATTAAATTTTTAAGATGAATAAAATGTCTTAGGATTTTATCTCCATTTTTTATATTTTATTGAACTATCTTGTACTTCATTTTACATGTTATTTTCCACAAAAAACATGATTTCTTCCCTCATCCATACATTTCCATACATAAAATTGAAATTTTTGGAATCCCCTCTAAGTTTTATTGATATTTAATTTTTTTTTAGTTTTATCCAAGATGAATTTATGTTAATATAATCATTTTTTTGTAAAACTAGTTTTTTGAGGGTTTACGCGAGCTTTGAAGCTGAATCTTTAAAATGATGATTCATGAAGTACAGACTTCCAAATATCAAAATATTTTCATTTATATGTATAAAATTTACCCCAATAACATCCTTGAAAACATTATGTTCCTATTCCAAATATATAAAAAATTATCACGTGGAGAAATCTACTTGTGGGGTTTTGACTACATTTTGAGCTACCTACACTCTTAACGATTGCTCATAAGTAAAATACCCTTAACTAGTCTCAATTTTTTATTAATTATAATTAAATATAGATAATAAAAACATACTAATATCATTTTTTCAAACTTCACACGTGGTGAAAAATATGAGCATCTGAATAGGAGGCTTGAAAGGGTGCCTAGAACTATAAAAAGTTAAAAAATTACTAAAATGAAAATAAATCTTCACCTACTTCCCAATACCTAAAAAAATCATCATGGGGTCTATACCATTCTATCAGAATAGTCTAAAATCATATTTTTCTTGAAAATTCAAAAAAAATCCTTTTTGGCCTATATGCCTATTTGATTACATAAGCCTATATGAGCATGATTTGCTTAAAATTTAGAGTTTTGACACTCTTTAAGGATTTTTTTATGATTTAACAACATAATATTATAATTTTTAAATTTTTACTTTGGCTTAGAAACCTCTATGACACTCTATAATGATGCCTACTCTAATGGTGATCTCCAACAGACATGTTGAGGACTGTTACAAAACAAAAAGTATTTCCACTTATCCAATGGACATTAAACTTTTTGATAATTTTATTTAAGTCATGATGACCTTATGTACAAAATTTTAGGTCTTAAAACCACTTGTAGCTCCCTAAAAGTTCAATTTTCTCGTAAAATTGATCCTTATGCATGGATTATCTGCATATTTGAACTTGAAAATGTTATTTATAAATGATAATGACCCATTTGTAATCCATTTTTGACAATTTTTTACCAAAATTAATGATTTTAGGCCATAATTTTCAACTTTAAAGGGTTATTGAATGGTTTTATGAAAGTTTCGATTAATAGTGGTAGTAATTTGACCTTAACAGACCAAATTACCAACAATTTTCATGACTTTTAGAGATTGACCAACCTGATGGTCAAAAAACCTAAAAACACTAGCTAAAATTGATAAACTTGGATATACCAAGATAAAAACTTAAATTAGGAAAGCTTCCAGACCAATACATAATAAAAGACACTGACACAATAACAACGGGCATGTGCACATGTGCACTTAGAGGAAAGGACAACAACAACCTAAAAAGGAAAAATAACTACTGAAATCATGTGCAAAAAATCACTTAGAAGAATGAAACTAAAGATAGTCTATTGTGTACAAACTAACCTCCACCTTGCTAGTCCTCCTGGATCAAAAGGCAAGCTATTTGATGCCTTATAGAATCTTGAAATATATTTGTCATCTCTTGATAGCTCTTTTATGCAACTAGGAGCAATTGGATGCTCATGTCTTCTTAATGGTGTATCTGGGATTCCAACCTCCATCCTTAGGTACATTGATGGCATGTATGGATCCAATACCCAATTATCATGCTCCTAGTTCGAAGACCCAATTATCATGCTCCCAAATCCATGTACTTTGTAAGAACATCTTCAATTGTTGATCTCGATCATGTAGACTAGCATGTTGTATCTTCTTTGTCATATCTTCAATGCTAACCTCTAAGAGAGATGATTCTAATTGTGTGACTTCTTGAGGCCATTTGTGTTCATACTCAACTTCCAAAAGTATACAAGCATCTGAAAATTATAAGAGAGGTTGATAACCATGGTTGAAATGTTCAAACATGTCATCTTCTATGAAAACAACCACTTCTTGCTTGGTGAAAGTACCCTTTTCATCCTGTAATGGACTATATTCCAGTAAAGAATACCCTGAACAAAAGATATCAAACAAATCTAAAGACTTGTTCTCCTGAATTTGAAGTAAAATTAGAACATAAGCCTGCAAATGATCTTCAACTTCTTGTGGTAATTGGTACTCATTTTCTGTCACCTTTGTAAGATTTTGTTCTTCATGATGGATGGCAGCCCTTGTTGGATCAATAAGCTCATGGAAAACACATTCAATTTGAAAATTGAAGTATTTTCTTCATGAATTTAATCATCTATTCTTAGTTGATCTTTAGTTACAGTAGCAAACTCTTTGACTTCATCAATTTCATCTTTGACACTAAGTGTGTCAATGATGATATCCTCCTTATGATCATGCAATACTCTTTCATCTCCATCTACATCAGTTGTAACTTCATCTTCTACTTCATAAAGAATGAGTTCTTTCTCTATGATAGGCATAGTAAATCCCTGAAAGTACTACAAAAGGTGAGAGAAATCCAATGGTTGTGTCATAGGTACCTAATTTTGCTTTTGAGACTATTGAACCTGAATAACTATCACCTCCTCTTTCTGCATATTCTCTTGAATGGTTTTCCATGAAGCAAAGGATTAAGGATTTTGAGCAGAAAGGGATGCAGGTCGAGCATCTAGTATTGGGTAAATTTCATCTTGAGACATGATTGGGAAAGTTTCTTGTTGACATGGACTTGGAATCCATGGATATTGATATAGGGCAGCAAGAGGTATTGCTGTTTGGAACTAGGATTGCTTATCTAATAACTCCTTTTTGTAGGCTGATAACTCTTCAACGATCATTTGGCTTACCCTCCTCATTTCCTCTATTTCAACATGAAAATTTAGATATTTTTGGAAGGATGATTGATCTTCAGATAGGTAAGGTTCATATGGATGAGGATGAGATTCATATGGATAATGGTTATAGGACCGGTATGAGATTTTATACTACTAATAAGGATCTATATACTCTTCACATGGTTGATATGGGTCATGGGGATCATACTAAAAATGTTAAAAAGGAGAAGAATGATGAAATTATTCTCTATGGGCTGCCATAGCCTAGAAATTCATGAAGATAATTGGAATTATGATAAATAATGTACCTTTGCCTTGAGATGAGAGCCATAGGAGTACTAGAAACCAGATCTAAAGATAATGTATTATAATCTAGTTTCACTAGGCATGCCAGAAACTATTATCACTCTGGAGTGCACCCTATTTGAAGATGTGCAAAACACACATTCATTCCAATTGATATAATTAGAACTTCTCAGAGTGTGAGTGACTTTATAATGAGAAGAACCTCTAGAAAGGGTTGGTTCCCTTAAGATTTTTCAATTAAATCTGATTACTACCACTTTCAAAGGAAAAGGGGAAATAAAAACTGAAAGGAAATCCTATCTAATGGGGTGATGCACCTAAATGGTTGTTATTCTCTTAAATCTATTGAAATTAAGGCACATATATAAATCAATAAGAATTATTCAGATTGCTCCTAAACATTAATATTTCAAATGAAGGATTGAAAACATTTTAGGTAGCAAAAATTCTATTTCTATCTTTCCAAATGACCTATAGAGGATGAGATCTTCACAGTAGGTGTGGAAAGGACCTGCAAAAGGGGAAATAGATGCCACTTGTATGTTGGAAGATAATCAAAATAAACTCTATTCTCTGTCAAAACTCATATGCAAAATAAACATCTCCTTTATTGATGTATGGTCCAAATTATAATTTCTTCTTCAACTCCAGGAATTATGCAATAATGGCTTGAAAATCTAATATATAAGTCTTAAAATCTAATAAAATACTAAGTGGATTTGATTTACATAAGTAATAGTTTTATTTAATTAAATAAAGACTAAAACCTTTTACAATTATTTAATCAACTCCCTTTTACAATATTTAGAAAACTCCCTTTTACAATATTAGCTTTCCCTTTCAAAGCATGCATGTACTCTCAAACTTTGGCATGGAAAATAGGTGGGCCCATGTTTATAACAACTCAAGTATATTTTGACCTCAAAAATAAATATAATAGTCTTCAAAAATCTTTTAATTTTCTTGTTTTGCAAGAAATTCATTTTGGCATTGAAACAAGAAATGGTGGGCTCCATTGACTTAGTCAACTCTCTTTGCAGGTAATCAATGACATTATTTAGTGTCTATCTCCACTTAAACTGATCTTGAAGTATTTTAATATCATTCTTTAAATGATAACAAAATAATATTTCATGATGTTGGTCAACTAGTCAACTGAAGCTTTGATTGGAAGTTCAAGACTAGTTAACTCCACTTGGCTCTTCCTTGCATAAAATAACATTTAAAATTTAAAAAATATATGAATATCCATATAATATCAGATATGGCACATGGTAACTTCAAAATTTATTCATTTTATAGATTTTTAATGCCATTCTTTACTTACTTGATTAACCAATTAGCCTATTAGGCCAATTAGGCCTAATAGCCTATCTTCTTGCATTTATAATCTATTAAACTTACAATAATAAGCCATGAAACCTAAAAAAAAAAAAAAAAAGACCTGAAACAACTTTATTTATTATCAAATATGTTATTTTGATGTCAAAACCTTCACCATTCAGTCAATAAGGTTGACTAGGCCTATTTTGCTTCATTTCCTGTAGATATGCCATTTTGATCGAGTTGGTTGAGACAATTCTTGGATGATTTTTGAACAAACAAAAATTTGAGGATGAAGAACAAGTCTTAGGCTTTTATCTCCATTGATTATATTTTATTGAACTATCTTGTACTTCATTTTATATTTTTTTTCTACAAAAAACATGATTTATTCCCTCATCCATATATTTCCATACTTAAAATTGATATTTCTAGAATCCTCTCTAATTTTTTGATATTTTAAAAGGTTTTAGGTTGATCCAAGATGATTTGATGTCAATAGAATCAACTTTTTACAAAACTAATTTTTTGAGGGTTTAAGTGAGCTTTGAAGTTGAATCTTCAAAATGATGATTCACAAAGTAAAGACGTCAAAATACCAAAATATTTTCATTTATGTGTATAAAATTTACCCCCCTAACATCCTTAAAAATATTAATTTCCCATTCCAAGTATATAAAAAGTTATCATGTGAAGAAATATGTCTATGAGGTTTTGACTGCATTCTAAGATGCCTATACTCTTAACGATTGTTCATAAAGTAAATCCCACCAATTGGTCTCAATCATTCATTAATTCTAATTAAATATGGATACTCAAAACATACTAAGATTATTCAATCAACTCCACACATGATGAAAGCTACGAGCATCTGAATAGGAGACTTGAAAGGGTGCCGAGAACTGTAAAAAGTGAAAAATTCACCGAAATAAAAATAACTCTTCACCTACTTTCCAATGCCTAAAACCATCATCATGGGGTCTGTACCATGCTATCAAAACACTCTGAAAGCACATTTTTCTTGAAAATTCAAAAAAACCCTTTTTGGCCTATATGTCTATTTGATTGCATAAGTTTGTATGAGCATGGTTTTATTAAAATTTAGAGTTTTAAACTTTTTAAAGGTTTTATTGTGATGTAAAAACTTCATTCTATGATTTTTAAACTTTTATCTGGGCTTATAAACTTCTTTGGCACTCCAGAATGATGCCTGCTCTAATAGTGGTCTCCAATGGACATGATAAAGACTGTTACAAAATAGTGAGTATCTCCACTCACCTAATGGCCATTAAACTTTTTCAAAATGTTTATAAAATCATTATTACCTTGTGTACAAAATTTGAGGTCTTTAAACCACTTTTAGCTCCCAAAAAGTTAAATTTTCTCACAAAATTGATCCATATGCATGGATTGTCTACATATTTTAACTTGACAATGCTATTTTGAAATGATAATGACCCATTTACAATCCATTTTTGAAATTTTTTACCAAAATTAATACTCTTAGGCCACAACTCCCATATTTAAAGATCTATTGAATGGTTTTAGAAAAATTTTGATTGTTAGGGGTGGTAACTTGAACTTGACTGAACAAATTACTAACACCTGTGCTACCCCTTCTCTTTATTTTGTGAGTTTAATAGTTGTTATAGATGCATATGATTTTTAATTAATCCTTTGAGCATTTTGTTTTATCCCACATTTAGGGAAAGTAGTCGTTACTTATATTAGACTTAGTATATAAGTTTTGAGGCCAAGGAAGGCATCCATGAATTTATTATATTGAGCTTGGTCAAAGGAGGTTACCCCTTCAAAGTGTCCTAAGATCAATTCAATATTTTTAAGTGTTCTACTAATTATCTAAATCCCTTAATTATGTTGTTAATTCCTATTAATTCATGCATTTTTATTAATTATTGCAGGAGGATCCTTTCATCTGGTATCAAAGTGCTTTTTAGGGCCATAAATTTTTTTAGAAAGCCTTAATTTTATTCTGATGCATACATCATTTCAGTAATTTTTCAAAAAATCTTAACTTTATTCTACTATATAACTTAAGTAGTTTTCTATAATCTATTTTAGTTTAGGATAAAAACATGATCGCATAACTATGGGAAGTGCTTGGGTGAAAGCCATAAAACTCATCATTAGAGTACCATAGGAACCCCAAAGTAGTTGGCCCATTGAGACGACCTGCCAGTGAAATGGATAACAGCCCCTTCTCAATTGAGTAGTTCTCATTCGAGAGAAAAATAAAGAGCTATTGCTTAGAGGTAAATCCGTGGCTAAAATATTTCTGGAGAGTGATACACGCTTAGATGACATTGGTGGCCAGAGTGATATTTTTAAAATCCTTAGGTAGCCATTGAAACTCAGGGCCCATTTCTATCTATTTTAGAATATTTTTAACAAACTAAAAAAATCAATTATTGGATTATTTATAGACTATCAAAAGACTTGTAGGTAGATATTTGACAGGAACCAGAATCTGAAAACTATCCACAGAGTATCAATAGACTCTTAGAGGACTTGCAAACAAAAAACATAAATCAATAATAAAATAAAAACTCATACTTTTGCTATATGTCTTCCTCTATAGCCTCATTGATCCTCAAACTTTATTTAGACACCTAAAATTCCATTCCCCACATTTTCTTCCTTGACGTCCCATATTCCAATTCCACTCTTAATTCTTGTAAATCATAATTTCTCTTTTTTTTGTTTTTGCCACAACTTTTTCTATTTTTGTCTATTTGCCTCAAATAAATTCCACAATGTTCATCTCCCTTTTTTACTCTTTTGTCCCTCTTTGATAAATTTTGTATTTTTTCTATTTTCACTCCTAAAATTACCCTCGCCTTCATTAATCATACTCCCCCTATGTAAAAACATTAGTAAAAGTACCTTTACCCCTTTCAATTTCATCCAAATTAAAAAATTCCTTTACTAAATGTGTCTTAGATCTAATTTTTCTACCCATTTCAAGAAAAAATATCTTATTTTGGTCATGCTAGTACCCTGAATAGGAGCAAAAAATATGGAGGATGAAATTGCAGCCCTCAAGACCCACATCAAAGATCTTGATGAAAAATTTATTAGCCTCAGTCTTCAACATATCATCATGAATATAGACAACATCCAGAGTCCTCTTCAAACACTAAGTTTTACTCTTCTATCACTTTTCATGGACCAAAGCTTAATTTTCTTTGATTCAATGGTGCAGATCCAACTAGATGGATCTATCAGGTAGAATAATATTTTAGTATGCATAATACTTTTGATGCTAAAAAGATCCCACTTGCATCCTTTCACTTGAAACACAAAGCCCTTCAATGGTATCATTGGTATACCAAGGCTCATGATGAGCCCATATGGATCAATTTTTTCACCCTCATTTTATAATGGTTTGGTCATAGTGCTTTTGATGACTTCACTAGAGCACTCACTAAACTTTGCCAAATAAGAGCCATGAGAGAATATCAAATAGAATTTAAAAAGCTAGCCAATCACATAGAGGGATCGTCCAATGAATTCTTAAAGAGTTTATTTGTCAGTGGACTAAAGGATGCAATTCGATCTGAGGTCAAAATGTTCTAGCCCAACATGATGATGAAAGCCTTAGGGTTGGCTAGGTTGGCAGAGGACAAGATCACAGCTCAATAGTGATTCAAATCTAATTTTTCTCCATTCAAAAATATAGATCCATAATGATCTCAAATAATGCCAACCCCCAAAACCACTCTTATTAGGCATTTGACTAAAGCAGAGATGCAAGATCATAAAAAGGACTATTACAATTGTGATGATAAATTCACTCGAGGACATCAATGTGTCAAGCAAAAGCTCTACTTATTAGATGTCGACTCTGCCCCTAAAACTAAATATTAAAAATATGTTTAAGATACAATAGATGGTCCAGAAGAACTACAACTAATTGTGGAACCTACTTCTTAGGAAGACCAACTAGAGATCTCTCTCCATGCCTTAGCAGGAGTCACCACCCCACAAACTATGTAAGTTAAGAGTTACTTCAGGAAATTCCCTCTCATAATAATCATTTATTCTGGTAGCACTTATAACTTCATTGACCCTCAGATCACCAAATAGGATGATTATTTTGTCTATCCTTTCTCCAATTTTGAAGTTATGATTATGAATGGGGGCACATAACCTTGAAAATGGAAGTGTCTCAATGTGCATATCTCTATTGGAGATTATAAATTGCACTCTAACATGTTTGCCTTCACATTAGGTGGATGTGATGTTGTTTTTGGAGCTCAATGGTTATGCACACTTGGACCCATCTTATAGGATTTCATTAAACTTTAGATATAATTTTTAGACAATGGGCAAAAACACATATTAAAAAAAATATTAGATATAACTTTAGATGCTTACAACTGGGGTCTCTCAGCATCATAAGTTCATAATGCATGGAAAAGCTTCTTAAGAAGAATTCACATGACATCATTACCCAGCTCTATTTTATTCAAGTACAACCATCAATGGTCTCCACTACTCCTGATCTATAAACCATTCTACATAGGTATGTAGGTGTCTTTGATAAACTTATGGGATTTCCACCTTCATGACCAAAGGACCACCACATTTATCTCCTTCTTGGAAGCATTCCTTTTAACATCTAGCCCTACCACTACCCATTTCAGCAAAAGACTAAGGTTGAGATGCTCATTCGAGACTTACTAAAGCAAGGCATTATTCACCCCAATACTAGCCCATAGTCTTCCCCAATTCTCCTTGTTCAAAAAAATATGAGTCATGGCACCTCTACATTAACTTCCACGTACTTAATCACATCACAATCAAGCATAAGTTTTTGATCCATGTTACTGATGAGCTTTTTGAGGAGATTCATGGTGCTTATTTTTCTCCAAGTTGGATCTCCACTCTGCATATCACTAGATCTTACTTCATGAGGATTATATCCCTAAGATAGCTTTTCACACGTATGATGGCCACTATGAATTTTTGGTCATGCCCTTTGGCCTCACTAATGCTCATTCAATATTCCAAGCATTGATGAATAAAATATTCTAACCCTACCTATGGAAATTCATTCTAGCCTTCTTTGATGATATCCTCATCTATAGTAAAACATGGTCTAAGCATCTCCAACATCTAGAGCTCACACTAAAACTTATCTCTGATAATCATCTTTATGCAAAATAGTTCAAATATTTTTTCATGCCAATGGGTTTGAGTGGATCCTAAAAAAATATTTGCCATGACAAATTGGCCTCATCCTTAAACACTCAAGAGCCTCCATGGTTTTTGGGGTTGACTAGATACTATCACAAGTTTGTCAAGGATTACGGGAATATTTTAACTCTACTGATAGCTATATTGAAAAAAGATGCTTTTACATGGACACAAGCTATTGAGAGTTCATTTGCAAAATTGAAACAAGCTATATATACTACACCTATTCTAGCTATGCCAAATTTTACTACTATCAAGAGTGATGCTTATGGAAATGGACTTGGTGTTGTTCTCCTCCAAGAAGGATACCCCATTGCATTCACCATAAAATCCCTTTCTGGCAAGAATTTAGTACTCTCTATTTATGAGAAGGAAATGATGGTTATTTTACATGCAGTACATAAGTGGTGGCCATACCTATTGGGGAATCATTTTTGCATCAAAACTAATCACTAGAGTTTAAAATATTTTTTAGAATAATGGGTCTCCACTCCATCACACTAGAAATGGGTCTGTATACTCATGAGTTATGACTATGAGATCACTTACAATAAGGGTCAGGACAATATTGTGGTTGATGCTCTATCTCACACATTCATGGACCAAGCCTCCCTTTTAGCTATTTTCATCCCTATTCCAAATTGGTTAACACTGTACAATATGGGTATTTCAATGACTCCTCATTATCTCATAGCATTCGACTGTTAGCCACTAACCCTTTTGTTTTACTACATTATTCTTGGGATGGTGCTTCTTTACGGTCCAAGGGTCATCTATTGATTTTCCATAACATGGATCCTTAGTAGGCTATATTTTATGAACTCCATTCTTCTCCATCAGCAAGGCACTCAGGGTTCCTCAAAACTTATGAGCGGGCATGACACAACTTATTTTGGAAGGTAATGAAAAAGATAATTCAATAGATGGTGGCTGAATTTGATACATGTTAATGTAACAAGGGTGAAACAACATTCATCTCTAGGTTGCTCAAACCCTTGCCCATCTCTACTAGGATTTGGATTGATATTTTTATGGATTTCATTGTGGGGTTCCTTAAATATAGAGGTAAAATAGTGATCTTGGTTTTGGTTGATTACTTCTCCAAATATAGTCATTTTTGTGCCCTTAGCCATCCTTATACCACCTTCACAGTCATACAAATTTTCTTGGACCATATTTTCCGTCTTTATGTCATTTCTTCATCCATTATCACCTAACTAAAGATGATTTTTGGGTATCATCCCCAAATAGATGGGTAGACTAAAATTGTCAAAAAATGCTTGGAAACTTTTCTTCATTGCTTCACCTTAGAACAATAACATCAATGGGCTAAGTGGCTCCCCCTTACTGAATGGTGGTACAATACCTCCTATCACACTTTAATGAAAATGACTCCATATGAAGTATTTTATGTCAAGCACCACCAATGCTCCTACCGTACACCCCTAGGAGTTTATCAGTTTAAGTGGTTGACATGATTCTTTGCACTTGGGATTAGATCCTCAAAACCCAGTGAGACAATCTTCATATGGCACAAAATTAAATGAAACAACAAGTTGATCAGCACCATTTTGAGTGCACTTTTCAAGTAGGTGATATGGTGTTTTTTTGCTTGTAACCATACAATCAATCCTCCCTAAAACTCAAAGGGCATCATAAGCTAGCTCCCAAGTTCTATGGGCCCTAGAAGGTTCTCTATAATATTGGGTCAGTCATTTAGAAGTTGGAGTTGCCACTTTCTTCTCGAGTTCACCCAGTATTTTATGTCTCTTTTCTGAAGAAAGTTTTTAGCATAAACATCAGAGTACATACTATTTTACTAGAACTTGATAATGAAGGTTCCATCCTTCTCAAGCTAGAGACAATCTTGGATATGTGCACATGCCAACTTCACTCCCACTCCATCATAGAGGTTTTCATTTAGTGCTACAAAATGCAACCAAAGGATGCAACATGAGAACCACAATTTCAGATTTAGCATTAATTCCCACATTTACAACTTTGAGGACAATTTTTTTTCTAAAAGGGAGGGGATGCTAGGAACTTGTACTACCCCTTCTCTTTATTTTTTTAGTGTAATAGTTTCTATGGATGTATATACTTTGTAAGTCATCCCATGGGCATTTTATTTTATCCCACATTCAAGGGAAGTAGAAGTTGCTTATATTAGACTTAGTATATAAGTAAGTGTTGAGGCCAAGGAAGGCATCAACAAATTTATTATATTGAGGTTGCTCAGAGGAGGTTGCCACCTTGAAGTGGCCTATGATCAATTCAATATTTTCAAGTGTTTTTCTAATTATCTAAATATGTTAATTCATGATATTAATTCTTGTTAATTCATGCATTCTTATTAATTTTTACAGAAGGATCTTCTCAATTAAATTGTTATTTGGGACCCCACCATCAAAAGGAATCAAATTATTCTTTCTCTAGTCATGGGTGATGGTTCTCATTCAAGGAAGATGAAACAATTAAAGTGTAAAACACTAGAGTAATTAAAATAGTTAAGAGAACAAGAAAATGTAGGAATTCAAACATTTAGCTCAAGATAAGGTACAAACACTATCCAAATGAACCAAATGTGTAGATAATGATGAAATTAACAATGATGAACTGAATAATGATGATGAATATTTGCCTAACAGTCCAAATTATGTTGCAAGTCCACATTCAAAGTAAAAAAAAATTGATTTTGTTGATTATGAATCTATGCATGGTGATTTACCCCCTAAAAATAAAGAAAAATGCATGTAAATGCATAATTATGAAAGTGACAATGAATAAAATGTCATGGAAACACTAAATAATGAAAATAATAATGAAGAAACTAGTGGTGAACATAATTATTTTGAAACTCCCTCTCAATAAATTCCACCATTAGCAACACCTCAAAGGATTATGCATAGAAAAGGCAAGTACTTAATGAAGTTGATGAAAATATTTTGAAACCAATGCATAATAAAATCTCTGACCACCAAAAAATATAATTTGTGGAAATTTTTGATATATTACGGAGGAGAGAGGAGAGTACAAAGCACTTATGGTCTACAAGATTTTAGGGTTTCTCTCTGCCTCTCATCACACCATTGATATGTCTGATCTAGGTAGGATTTATTGATAGCACATTTATTGCATTGAGTCAAGCTACCCATCTACCCCTTAGGTAGTTAGTCACTTGCCTTTATATTAAATGGATGTTGTTAACCCTCCTACATCATTTGATGTAGGTACCACTAGTGGGAACCATAGTAACCATGGCACCAAAACAAGCTTAAAAGTTTGTCCCAAAAGTTTACCATGAGGTATTGATTATGCCTCTGATACTCCTCTTCTAGATGTGATTTTGGACCTTCCAAACTTTAATAAAGCTTGTAATTATTTTGAAAATTTTATCCTTCCTACTTATTTTATGGGTCAAGTTCTTTGAGAGAGCCTTTGAAGCAATGGGTTCACAATCATTCGCAAAGCCATGGGATGAAATTAGAAGGAGACCAAAATCTTGCCAAGATTTTATTTCTATTTCATTTCACAAACCTTGAACACTATAGATCCATTGTTAACCACGGCCCTTGATTCATTTACAACAACCTGATTATTTTTTCCAATTAGACTGGAGACTTTCAAGTCTTTGAACAAGTGAAGCTTAAAACCCCAATTTGGGTAGAGATTATAGGCTTAACTTTACCTCTGTAAAAAAATTTCAACCATATTATTAAGCCTCTATTCTACTTTATCTGCATGAGCAACCAAAGTTGTATGCAGCCTGACCCCAAAGAAGGGCTTGTGTTGAAATTGACCTAGCCAAAGATCTTGTAGAATCCATTGACATTCAAGTTAGAAAAAATCATCTCTTAGTGTGTCCTCTACATTAACCTTTTGAACACTTATTTCAGGTGCTAATCTTTAGACAACATGATTGGGGAATGTTCTCTAATGGTCCCTACCCTGTGGTCACTCAAGATAAAATTGGGTCTAAGACATAATCCCCATCCTCTAATGGGTGTACCATGGTTTCCAATAGGAATAATATCATTGCCCATGGAAATAGTAAACCTCATCCAAATATATCTCATCCCTTAGGAGGTCCAAGTTCCTCATCCCCTTTCATAAAATCCTTGGCACCACCTCAAGTTAAACCCCTAGCTCTCATCTCCCAGTCACCACAAGTGGTAGATTAGTTTATGTCTTCATCATCACCCATAATTATGGCTCCTTTATCACAACCCATTATAGGGGTGAATGATTTATATTTAGATCTAAGGATTATAACCCTTGATTGCAAGGCTATCATGCACTACTCATGTATTCCCTCTCCATTTGAAGATGAGGATTATGTGCCACATAAAATGTAACCCTTCAAGCTAGGATATTTTTTCCCTCCAAAGATTGAATTTTAATCATTTTTTATCCCTCTTAGACTCTCTAAAGGGAATGATATGAATTTATTTATTTCCCAATGATAATTTATTCTTGGAATGTTCAAGGACTCACTGATCTAATTTGTAAATATATGATTAGGAACAATTATCATCATTTTACTCACATGATAATTTGTTAAATGCAAGAAGTCAAAAAAATTATCTTTTTGATTCATTATGAAGTTCACACTATCTGTCCTAGGGCCATCTATTAATCCACCTGTCATGAGTTTGGTCAGGGGGGAGGGAGGTTGTCACCCTAATGGCACCCTACTTATCTCAAAATATCATTTCTTAGGGTTTTGACCCCACCCATTGGGTGGTCTAGAATTTTTTTGACTTTGATAATCATATAATTATCCTTGTCAATCATATGCATCTAATGATGCTATGGAGTGCACACTACTCTAGAGATGGTTATCGATTCCCTCCCAAATGTACATTAGATTCTATGTGTTGACTTTAACATGATTAAATCTATAGAAAACAAATAAGGTCACCTTCCTATGAGATGATGTGAAGGAGAATGGTAAGCTTAGTTCTACCTATGAAATAAACTTAGGGTCTTCAACCCAAATCATCACAGATAGAGTGATTCCAATTCCCAATGGTTCACTTGGTCCAATTTCCATCAAGGTGAAGATCAGGTCCTCAAACACCTTGATCATTCCCTCCTATATGAGCAAGACCTTTGCTTATTCACTCTCATCAATGGATGACCCATGTCTATCATTTTAGACTCTTTTTTATTTGACCACCACCCTATCCACTTTCACATACATTGGACTTCTCTTCAGGTGAAACCCAAGACTACTCATTTCTACCTCAACACTATCAACCTCAAGCATGAGATGATTATGGAGAATAACACCAAGATTTGAAATTTGGTCCCCAAGCCCATAGGGGACACTAGTTGGATTGAGTGGTGATCTGGCATTATAATTTGTAGTGTTGCCTTCCTGGAGATCTATGGCAAACAAGTGGCTATATTCAAGCAATACATCCAGAATGCTACAAACTATGAATACCTTAGGGTTTCATAAGAGTTATAAGTTACACCTTTAAACTCAAATTTATAGAATTATGCTACCATGTGAAGGCAAAATCTCCAAGTTGTGGAGGCTTACAAGGCTAGAGGATCATAACTCTAAGCAAGGATGCATTGGTTGAAGGTACGAGACAAAGTGACCAAGACATTGTTTTGCTCTCCTTCACTCAAGATAGGATATGAACAAAATTAAAACCATTATAAGTTCTTCATATAGGCTTAATAGGATTTCAAATATCCTCCTAGACTTTTTCCAACACTACCATGGTGTCTTTGTATCATAAATTTCTTCACCTTCTCATGAGGTTGTCCTCTCCCAATGCCTTGATGTGGTCCCTTTTAAGCTCTCAGAAGCTTAGAGAGTTGCATGTGATATACCTCTCAGTGTCAATGACCTTAAGTAATCTATTATGTAGATGACCTATGATAAATCCCCATGCATTGATGGCTTTCCCTATGAATTATATCAGACCTTGTAGGACATAATTGGGCTTGATCTCCATAGATTTTATTCTAAAGTGATCTTGACCAATTTGTTAGGCTACCTCATCAATCAAGAAAACATCAAGTTCATCACCAAGGTATGGGATCTTGAGGTAATTACCAACTAGAGAGCCATCATTTTTTTTATTGTGTCCTATAAAATCATAGCCAAAGCTTTATCTCTCATAATTAAACACTTACTTCCCTTAATTGTGTGAAGTGAGCAAACTGGGTTCATTCAACATCGATATATTCTAGACAATGTTATTATTATTTGGGATGGTATGGAATGGGTTAAAAAAATATCTAACCATAAGGCTTTATTCATCAATGTTGACTTTGAGAAAACCTATGATCATATTGAATGGCCTTTTATTATTGCCATGTTATAGGCACTAGGGTTTGTCCCTAAGTTTGTTCATATTATCAATATGTTTTTTTAGGAAGTTGGGGCCTGCATCACTATCAATGGCTCAAAGTCTCAACCTTTTGAGCTCCGTAATTCCATCAAATAGGGGTTCCCCATGACCTCTTTACTTTATGTATTGGTTGCTATAGTTTTTAGCTATCCTTTAGCCAATTATGCTTCCAAGGGGATGGTAAAAGGGATCTCTCTATCTAATTATGACCATCAATTAATCAATGGGAACTTTGTTGATGACTCATGTTTCACCCTACAGGAGGATGACAACTCTATTAAGAATGACATGGAATTTTTTAGATATTTTTTTCCTTGCCTCTAGGTCATCTATCTAATGGCGTAAGACCCAGTGCTATCACCAATCCTTGTCACCAAAACCTCCTTGGTTAGAGGGATATATGTGTAAATAGATCATTCTATGGATCTATTTTAAATTTTTAGGCTTTCCTTTTTCTTTTAGAGCCTCTCCTACATAGTTTTGGTCCTATATAGTCCAAAGGGTGGGGAAAAAAATCTCTTTCTAGATCACTAAGCCTTTGACCTTGGCCGATAAATTCTAGATTTGTTTTAAGGTGATAATTGATACTCATGTATACTACTCTTCTTATTGGTCACCTTCAAATGCCTCTTATGTAAAGCTTAAAAATTTGCTAAGAAAATTTTTATGGGCCAACTCTGAAGGCCACCAAGGATTTCATCGAGTCTCCTGGGCTATTTGTTGTTTACCTAAAGAAGTTGGTGGTTTGGGGATTTTTGACATAAATCTTTAAGGCACCACTCTTGGGTCTAAATGGATAATACAAAGCCTGGAAGGTGATGAAGCCTATAAAATTTTACTGCAACACTTCATTTCTTAAAGATTCCCTCTTGGAAGAAAAGCTTGGCAAGGTATAAGCTTTCACAACATGCTTATTTATCTAGTGTCTATCAAATCAGGGGGAGAATTTGTCATGCAGAGTTTGGAAGGCCTGGGAAAACCTTAAACCTCACTTTATTTGGGTGGGGGAGGGGTTTAAAAGTGGTCTTTATCTAAACTCCTAGTCATTATGGTGGTCTCCTTAGTTGACCTTTCACAATGTCCCATTTCCATGGTCCCCTGGATCAAAATCTCAAGGTTATTTAATAAGGGTAATCTCATGATTGGTGATATA
This sequence comes from Torreya grandis, assembly GCA_037957365.1. Lineage (NCBI taxonomy): Eukaryota > Viridiplantae > Streptophyta > Pinopsida > Cupressales > Taxaceae > Torreya > Torreya grandis. The sequence continues at coordinate 543,739 of JARHVA010005657.1, read as the reverse complement.
TTCTATAATATCTCTATGGATTAGCTTCCTTTGTCTATGCTAAAGGCCAAATTCTATCTTAACAAGGAAGATATAGAATCCATTGTTGAAATTTAGAATTCCATATTTGATAAGTACTTATACAAGAGCAGAGTTTCCTTTCTCACACCATGGTGGAAGGACTATTCTTGGCATATGGCCATGACATTTTTCCATTATTCTCCTCAACTGGGATACAATTTATTAGCCCCTCAACACATTGACATAGAGGCTCTTAATCACCAATGGTATCTCTAATCCCTTCATTAGGTTTGGGCCAAGAGGTTTGATCACATTTGGGTGGATTTCATTGAACCCAAAAAAGCGCACTTATTTTTGTGTATTCTCTACTAGGGTTTACCCATGGGAAATTAGCTCAAACACATGGGTATTCTTAATCCTACTTGCATGTCCTATCAACACCTAGAAACCATCAAGGACCACTTTTAGTTTTGCCTTCATGCTTAATCAGCATGGAAATGGATTCATACCCTTTTCAAACCTAAGTTTGAGATGTTCACCTCTAAAATGGATATCCAAGGGGACTCCACCTTTTTACCTACAAGATACAATAGATTTTGGTAGATTTTTAATACTAATATTTTATTTAAAATTTTAAAATCTATAAATCAAGCATGTTTTAATAATGAGATTATGGGAAAAAATATATATATAACTAACAAAGTTATTGTGATTACTAGCATGACCCTCCAAATTTAGATTCAAATAGACAAGGTATAGCTATATCTTCATCATGTACATGTTTTCCTAAATGATTGGGGGAATGCTCCTTGTGTAGCTAACCATGAGCCACTTGATCCCCCAACTCACCACTCTCCTCCTGGGGTCACAAACATAGGGGGAGGCACCACCACTCTTGAATCTATAGGTCTTTAATTTTTACTAGTTCCTATCCTTGTTCTCATTGGCCATCTCCTTTGAGAAGATCTGATAGAGGTAGAGTTAGTGGTGGTGGGGGGTGGAGACCCCCTCAATAGGACAAGTTCCCATGTTTGGAGCTATCCATCTCTCCCTTCCACCAGTATTTGTAAAATGATGCTAACACTAACCAGTAAGCTAATGGCTGGGAGCCCCTCCCCATGGATGAATATCCCCCTACTCAAGATGGTTAGGGAGGGAAGCCTTAGGGCCTTGTGCCTCCACCTCCTCCACCAACCACCATGTTTGTAATTGTTACTTAGTTTGTTCCTTGATGTTTGTGTTATTCTATTATCTTTTTTTCATTGAGATGCACTTGAGTTAATTTAATTGTGGTTTTCAGCCACTTGTGGCTAGTTATTTTGGACTTTGGTTTCCCTTTCAAGGATTTTTATATCTCAGTCTAGTATTTAGGGTGTGACTTTTTCACCCATTTTTTTATATGACTAGCATTATACGATTAGTTTTTTTTAATTAATAAAAAATTAATTTTTAATTAAAAAATAAATGTTTGGATGCCATTCAAGAATACTAGTTGAAAAAATTTGGGATAATTTCTTTGATAAATTAAATTTTGATAGTCAAAAATGTCAATTGTTTGTTTTCTTGATAAAATTGACTAAGATGAGACCTACAATGTACACCCTAGGACTAAGAACATCTAATATGAATGATAAAAACAAAAAAAATATTAAAAATATACATGATGCTCATCATACTATAGGGCCCAAAATCACATAAAAAAGATTGTAATGTTGCACGATGTATATTTAAAACTCATGTAATAAGTGGTCAAATAGGGGAAATGATTGATTTTAAAAACTAGTCGAGCACTAGACATAAATAGGAAAACATTATTGAAAGTGATTGGAAGATACCAAAGCATTAATCATGTCAATACCATTGAGCTCTAGGCATTCTCTGGTAGACTTTCATGAAAAAAAAAGGCTATAGTCAATGCTCTTGAATATTTACTTGCACAATTTTGGAAAGATAATACAAAAGTTTCACCCAATACAAGAGATGTAGTGAAAAAAGTGTTGGTTCTTGTAACCATGAACCGTATATGAAACATTTCTTGGATATGATCGAAACATAATTGTACTCTAATTTTTTGGTAAATATCCACAAATTTATATTATTAAAAGATATTTTTAGATGGATAAACCATTTTATGTAAAAATAAATCACATGTGCACCACTTGTTATAGAAAATATATTGAATTTTCAATGTATTATGATGTTTTTCACCATATACATTGAATTTTACATAAAAACAAAAAAAATTAGGAATCTGGCATTAAAGTTCTACAAAAATCAGCCAGGGAATTTATTCCAACCATTTTTTGTGAAAGATTAGATGGATAGTTATTTTATAACAAAGCATGTTTGGATGGAAATTGCAACATTTATGGTGGATTGCCAAAATAAAAAAATGTATCTCTGAAGAGAGTACAAGTGTAATTGGACATGAATTAGTTGTTTTGAGAAATTACAAATCTATGACTTATCAAGTAAAATATGGTAAAGAATATAAAATGTGTGAGATTATTACAAAATAGATACCTATTTTAGAATTTATGATTGAATTTAGGGAGGAAATTATTTATGAGTATGCAAGACACACACAAGATTAGATGGTTAGATTAACATTTTAAGCTAAGGACACATTCCCACTTGGTTATATTATTTCAATAGTCAACTTTGTGGAGAATTACACATTCAAATGATAAATGGAAGTTCAGTTATAATATTAAAATTCAATACATATTGCAATTTTCATGCATATAGCATTCATGCATGCACCTGATAGTATAGAGCAAGATCAAAAAATATTAAGGGAGTACCATTTATATGTTAATGATGACCAATCACACTGTAAAGAGTATGTGTAATGTTATTTTGAGATTTTCTATGGATAGTTGACTGAGAGGAAAATTAATTTCAATCAACATTACATTTGGTCAGATAATTACACATCACAATTTAAGAATGCATGGATGTTCTACTGGTTAAGTAGGATGCATGTTACCACTATCATAGAACATATTTGGAGTTTCATTGAGGTTATCCATAAAAAAGTGGAGCATGACAGTGTTATATCTTGCATAAAAATATTTATTACAAGAGAGGAGTTAAATTTTGAATATGGAGTTGTTTTGACTAATGCAACAACCTTTGTTGAATGGTGTAATGAGAAAATAAGTCATAGTGCTCAAAAAATTTCTAGTATTCCTAGAAATTTTTGGTTGATGGAGGAAGAACACTTAGAAAAGTATGAGGATTGTATGAATTTAATGGGATCAAGTGATATCCACTCATTTCATGGCTCAAATGCAAGTCTTTAGACTATTCATATGAGATATTTGACATGTTTATATTCTACATGTGTAGACTAAATTTACAATGAGTGTGAGTCATAAGAGTGGGTGGATGAATGGAGTTACAAACCTCTAATTCTAAATGACACATCAAGTTCCACTAACATTACAACTTATATCTATGACATCATCACATGAATTTAACCATGTATATGATCTAATGTAACTAGGTATAATATTAATCATTATGTAATATTTATTCTTATTATCTATCTTGATAACATCATTAAAATTTGATTTTTTATGATATAGGGCATATGTTTTCAATTATGGTCGATTAAGACAATGAAGAGGGAAAAAATTAATACTTATGTTAGTGTGTAGAGAAAAATAAAAAATTGACTTCCCTAATCATGGGTGGAGTAAACATTAACTATCTCATTGTGTTTGTGGTAGTCACTAGAACTTGGCTTCAATGATATCCTATAAAAAATCAAACTTATGGTTGTTTGAAGACTTTGAAACACATAGGAAGATATTACACTATTCAAATTTGGTTCTTGAAATAAATATTAAATTGGTAAAATATTATGGGAGGCCATTAAATAGGAATATATGGAAATTTCATGAGTCAGACCATTAATTTATTCTTGCTACTATCAAGGTTACAACAGATTCTAGTGGTTTGTTGGATTGAAATTCTAAGGTATGTTGACTTATCAAATGTAAATGTATTTAATTTTACCAAATTTTATTTATTTTATAGGTAGTACATATAAATTTCATTTGTAATTACTTACTGATAAAAAATTTATAGGTTATTGGTGCCAAATAAGCTTCCACCTTCACATAGTTGACACTGCTAGTAAATAATTATATATTCTTGAAGCGAAGAGAAGCTTAATATAAGTACTCAGTTATTATAGAAAGGGAATTCTTGAGGCTAGAATGGGTAGTGGGTGTCTTGATCTGGTGTGATAGGAGGTGATTAACCTAGTCTTGGGCATTAATTACCACCTTATACATGTTGACAATGCTAATTTTGAGCTTCAAAGCACTAGAGGGTTCTCAGTTGTAAATTCAAATTTAACAACATTTATTGTTAGTGTTTCCACACTCCTAATTAATAATTAAAACATGAATCTTAGTGTATTTATAGGTCTTGATCATGGGATCACATATCATTTTATTGTCTATATGTGTTCAAAGTGATGGAATTTCACCTAGAGGTCCTAGAGGTAGAAATGTCAGTTGGAAAACAAGAACTCTTCACTACAAAAATGTTACATTTCAAGACCCGTTACTATAGTGTGTACCATAGATTCATCTCCAAGGTTCTATTGACATAATTTAAGGTGAAATTAGAGGGATTATACATTCATGTGAGGGTTATTTTGGTTCATACCAATGGCTTATAGTTTTTATTTTATGTGCACCTAAATTTAGGCCAAAAAACACAATTTTATTATATTTGGAAGGGCATTCTTGAGGTCAAAATGGGTAGTGGATCTCAAACCAAGCATGATCGAACGTTAAAAACCTATTCCTATACATTATCCTCCAATCTAAACATGTTTTTAGTGTTATTTTTTATCCATGAAGCATTGGAGGCAGAGTTATCCAATTGTCACTTCAACTTTGACAACATTTATTATCAGTGTTTTGTGCTCTTGAACAGTAATGAAAACATAATATTTGGTGGATTTGGATGTTTAGGTCATAGGATCACATATAAATTTTTTATATAAATATTTTCAAAGTAATTTATTTACACTTTAAGGTCATATAGGTATAAATGTGGGTTGGAGCTTAAGAACTTGTCTCTTCACTACAAAAACGTTGCACTTTAGGACCTGTTACTACAACTTGTGCCATAGATTGATATTGAATGTTACATTGATATAATATAGGATGAGATTATATTTATTTAACATTCATGCAATGTTTTTTATATTTATTCCAACTGACTTACAATTTTTATTTTATGCACGTATGAAGTTAGACTTAAAAGCTACATTTTTCTTGTATTGGGTAGGGTGTTCTTGAGGCCAAAATGAGTGGTAGGTCTCTCGACCAGGCATGATAAAAGGATAATAACTAATTAATATATGTTATCTACCACCCAAAATGTGTTTTTAGAGTTATTTTTGAGCCATGAATCACCAAAAGTAGAGTTATCTAACTACCACTTCAACTTTGACAACATTTATTTCTAGTGTTTTTGTGCTCTTGAATAGTAGTGAAAACAAGCTTACGAGTCAATTTTAAAATCAATATCAAGATAACACATATTATTTTCCTATATAAACATGATAAAAGTGATGGATTTTCATTTAGAGGTATCAAAGGCATAGATTCTAATTGGAGCTCAAGAACTTATTGCTTCACTGCAAAAAAGTTGCATTTTATGACCAGTTACTACAACTTGTGCCATAGATTGGTATTGAAGTTTCCATCAACATAATCTAGGTTGAAATTATATAGATTATACATATATTTAATGGTTGTTATAGTTCATCCAAATTAATTACTATTTTCATTTTACGCATGTATGAAGTTAGGCTAAAAAATGCATTTTCCTTATTAAGAAGGGCATTCTTGAGGTTGGAATGGGTGGTGGGTCTATCGATCGAGCATGATTAGAGGCAAAGAACCTATTTTTGTATTTTATATTCTACCTAAAACATATTGGCATCTTCTTTTTATCTCCATGAAGTACCATAAGTGGAGTTATCTAATTACCACTTCAACTTTGAAAACATTTATTATCAATGTTTCCATGCTCATGAATAGTAGTGAAAACATGATTTTAGTGTTAGGATCTTACAGCACAATTGATTAATTTTGTATAAGTAACTAAACACAGAATTAAACCAAAAATAATAAGTAACTATAAATCAAAAACAACAAAGAATAGGAGATACAAGAAACAACCAATCTTGTATTAAATTCTTCCAGAAGAAAATACAATGAAGAAATCTCTCTTCTCACACCTCTCAGATGTACAGATCTCTTTCCCTCAAGAGTTCTCTCTCTCTCAATTACAACCAACTCCACTACTTGAATTGATCCACCTTTCAAACTATGAGGATCTAACCCTATTATATAATACTAGGATTCATGAGCCATGCATTATCCACTGTTAGATGCACCTCTTAATCAAAGGTTCAAATCTATCCTGCCAAAAATAGAAAAGTAGACTCAAGACTAATAGTTAGTCTTTACATGAAAACTCACTATTTTCCTCAAAATTAGAATTTTGGGAATGCACAGATGATCGACGCCGGTCTTTGTCTATCTGCATTTGCTCATCTGGTGAAGCTTTTAGTTCCACAACTCAACAATCTCCCACTTGGAGATAAACAGTTGCACCTATACCTGTACAACAACATCCTCTAGTTTGTTTCTCCCTCTTCAAGTTCAATCTTGAAGACCAACAAAATTTGAATGAAGATTCAACTTCTCCTTTGTTACCGGCTTTGTTAACATATCAGCAGGGTTCTCATCCGTATGGATCTTTTCCAGCTTCAACTGTCCATCCTCCAATACATGTCTAATGAAGTGGTACCTAAGCTATATATGTTTGGTTCTTGAATGAAAAGCTGAATTCTTTGCCAAATGAATTGCACTTTGACTATCACTGTACAATCTACAACTCTCTTGATCCTTTCCCAACTCTTCCATGAACTGAGTCATCCAAATCATTTCCTTACTAGCCTCTGTCACTGCAATGTATTCTGCCTCTGTAGTAGACAAGGCAAAAACCTTCTGCAACTTTGAAATCTAGTTAACCACCATTTCACCAATAGTGAACACATATCCTATGGTGTTTCTCTTGCCATCCAAGTTAGCTGCCATATCCGAATCTACATACCCATGTAGAGAAGTGTTTGACCCTCCATAGCATAAATTCCTACTACTGGTCCCTCTCAGATATCTGAGAATCCACTGAACTATTTTCCAGTGTTCCTTTCCCAGATTGGCCATAAACTTGCTGACAACTCCCACTGCTTGGGCAATATCAGGTCTAGTACATACCATTGCATACATCAAGCTCCCAACTGCTGAAGCATATGGAACTCTACTCATGTACTCAACCTCATCATGTGATTTAAGACACTTTTCTTTGCTCAACTTGAAGTGTCTAGCCATAGGTGTGCTTACCGGTTTTGCATCCTACATATTGAACCTCTCCAACACCTTATTCACATAATCCTCTTGAGACAAAATCAAACTGTGATTTTTCCTGTCTCTCTTAATACTCATGCCAAGGATTTTCTTTGCTACTCCTAAATCTTTCATGGCAAATGTGTGAGCTAATTTTACCTTAAGCTCAGTAATTTCCTGCATGTGTGAACTTGCAACAAGCATATCATCTACATATAGTAACAGGATAATATAACTACCATTATCCAATCTGTTAAAATAAACACAATGGTCAGATTGACATTTACTAAAGCCATGCTCTGTCATAAACATGTCAAACCTCAAATACCATTGTCTTGGAGCTTGCTTAGGACCATATAAGCTTTTCTTCAACCTGCACACAAGTTTCTCCTTACCTTTGACCTCAACACCTTTCAGCTGATCCATATATATCTCTTCATCCAAATCTCCATGAATAAATGTTGTCTTAACATCAAGCTACTCAAGGTGAAAATCCTCAATAGCAACTAAAGACAATACAGTCTGAATAGAAGTCATTTTTACTACAGGAAAAAAAAAATCACCAAAATCAATACCTAGTTTTTGTGCAAATCCCTTTACTACCAACCTGGCCTTATGTCTCATTTGTCCATTCTCTCCTTTCTTTAACCTATAAACCCATTTGCTTTTTAGTGCTTTCTTTTTGGCTGGCAACTCAACCAAATCCCACATTTGGTTCTCTTCCAAGGAATCAATTTCCTCATTCATGCCATGCTCCCACTGTTTCCTGGATTCTACCTGCATTGCCTCATCAAAATATTTTGGTTCTTTACTATCAATGAGCAATAAGTAGTATAAAGAAGGGGAATAATGAAATGGAGGTTTACTTACCCTTTCAGACCTCTTTATGAGCATTTGAGACTCATTCAAAGCTTGTTGTCTGCCCAAATTTTTTTTTGTCAGTAACTGATCTCGGTCATCTCTAGTCGATGTCGGTCTGAAACTAACCGACATCAGTTTCACCTGACTGACGTCAGTTTCTTCTTGACCAATGTCAATTTTTGTCTGACAGACATCGGTTCCTACCTGACTGATGTCGATATTTGTGTTTTCCTGTGAGTAATGATTTTTACCTGCGAGCTCATTTTGGATCATAACCTCATCCAAATCACGATTGCCCTGCTCAGAATTATTTAGCCTCTTAAGCTGATCACTATACATCACTTTCTCATTGAAAACTACATCATGGCTTCTAATAATTTTGTTAGTTTCTAAATTTCACAACTAGAATCCGAAATCTCTAGAACCATAACCAATGAAAGTGCACCGCATAGATTTAGCATCCAACTTCTTTCTATTTTCTTTATCAATGTGCACAAAAGATTCAGAACCAAAAACTCTAAGAAATGAAAGATCTACCTTTTTACCTATCCACGCCTCTTTTAGAATTCCACCATCCAGTGTAGTAGAAGGTCCTCTGTTAATCAAGTAAACCACAGTATCTACATCTTCTACCCAAAATTGTAAGGGTAAACCAGCATGCAACCTCATACTCCATGCACACTCCATTATTGTTCTATTCATCCTTTTAGTAACTCCATTTTGCTGAGGTGTCCTTCGAACCATCCTTTCCCTGCATATTCTACTCATAAAATAGTAACTATTGAATTTATTGCTGCATTACTCACCACCATTATCAGATCTAAGGCACTTCAATCTCAAACCTATTTTATTCTCAACCAAAGCTTTCCATTTCTTAAATGTGTCAAAAACATCATATTTCCTCTTTATGCAATAAACCCATACCTTTCTTGTATCATCATCAATGAAAGAAACATAATACCGTGATCCTCCAATAGAAGCTACCTGAGCTGGTCCCCACACATCTGTGTGAACAAGCTCCAACTTGTGCTTCTTTTTTGTTGACCCAATTTTGAGAAACCTCACTTTCTTCTATTTTTCAAAAATACAATGCTCACATAAATCTAGATCTATGCTTTTCAAATTTGAAAGCTTACCTTTTGACTTAAGAACATTCATTCCCTTCTCACTCATGTGACCAAGCCTACAATGCACAACTTTACATCTACATCTGAAGTAGATAAAACAGAATGAGAATGATCAGTAATACAAGTAGATAGATAAAGTGTACCTACTCTCTTATCTCTGGCTAATACAAGTGCACCCTTGGAAACTTTCCAAGATTCAGCTGTGAGAGTTACTGTGCAACCCTCATCACCCAACTTTCCTACAGAAATCAGATTCCTCTTCAGGATGGGTACATGCATGACATCCTTCAACACCCATGTGTTTCCATTCTACAATTTCAGCTGCAGTTTTCCTTTGCCAACAATTTGACAAGGTTCATCATCCCCTAAATAAACTTTTCCAAAATCTCTATGGACATAATCATTGAAAAATTCTCTATTTGGGATTGCATGGAAAGAAGCCCCAGAATCTAAAATCCAAGATTCTACTTTATTATCCGAAGAAAATATAAGAGCATCTTGTGCAACAATACCTGCAACTTTTGCTTCTTCTTTATTACCTTCATGCTAGTTTTCTTTTTTATCTTTCAACCAACAATCTTTCTTTGCATGCCCTTTCTTTTCACAATTCCAACAGGTTATTCTTCCATTTCTGGATTTGGATCTACTTCTCATCTTTAACTTTGACCTTGATCTCCCTTGCTTGCCCTTCTCTCTTTGCCTTCCCCTGATTTCAATACCTAAAGCATTACCTGATGTTTCCTCTGTGAATTTCTTCATTCAAGATTACACTAACAACATCATCAACTTTCAAGATATTTGAAGCGAATGCAATATTACTAACTGCCATTACCAAACTATGCCAACTTTTAGGTAAAGAGCATAAGATTAAGAGAGCCTCAATTTCATCATCAAAAACTATTTTGACTAAATTTAACTAATTTACTATTGCATGGAAATCATTAATATGACTAGATACTGATCCACCTTCCTGCATTTACAAATTAAATAATTGCTTCATAAGATATACCTTATTCAAAGCTGAGGGTTTTTCATATAAATTTGACAAAGTATCCATTAAGTCTACCGTTGTCTTTGCCTGTGATAAGTTGGAAATCATAGAAGATGCTAGGCTCAACCTTATAGATCCAAGAGCCTTTCTATCAAGAACATTCCATTCTTCATCTTGCATATTTGTGGGCTTTCTTGAAACCCCACCCAATGGTAAGTACAGATCTTTTTGATACATATAATCTTCTATCTGCATCCTCCATAATTGATAATTCTTGTCATTAAATTTCTCCATTCTTAGTTTACTTTCTTCTACCATTGCTTTACTCTCACTCAATCAAAAACCCCTGTGAGTGAATTCTGTAATCAACAAACACTAACACGCTCTGATACCACTTGTTAGTGAACCAAGCTCTGATACCACTTGCTAGGATCTTACAGCGCAATTGATTATTTTTGTATAATCAACTAAACACAGAATTATACCAAAAATAATAACTAGAAATAAGAAACAGCAAAGAATAGGAGATACAAGAAACAACCAATCTTGTATTAAACTCTTCCAGAAGGAAATACAATGAAGAAATCTCTCTCTTCTCACACCTCTCAGATGTACAAATCTCTTTCCCTCAAGAGTTCTCTCTCTCTCAATTACAACCAACTCCACTACTTGAATTGATCCACCTTGCAAACTATGAGGATATAACCCTATTATATACTATTAGGATTCATGAGCCATGCATTCTCCACCGTTAGATGCACCTCTTAATCAAAGGTTCAAATTTGTCCTGCCAAAAATAGAAAAGTGGACTCAAGAGTAATAGTTAGTCTTTACATGAAAACTCACTATTTTCCTCAAAATTATAAGTTTGGGAATGCACAGATGACCGATGCCGGTCTTTGTCTATTTTCATATGACCGATGTCAGTCGACCCATAACAGATGTCGGTTAGTCCTGACCGATGTCGGCGACTGTGTAACTCCAGCAACCTCTGCATTTGCTCATCTAGTGAAGCTTTTAGCTCCACAACTCAACATTTAGATGGGTTTGGACATTGAGTTCATTTTAATATATTTAATTTACCTATATATATGTGCTTTAAATTATGAATTTTCACTTGGAGGTCTCAAAGGCATAAATACTAGTTAGAGCTCAAGAACATATCTTTTCATTGCAAAAACATCGCATTTTAGGACCCATTACTATAAATTGTGCCATGATTGGCCTTGAATTTGACATTAAAATTATCCAAGGTGAAATTATAGTTATTTGATATGCACATTAGGTTTCTTTCAATTCATCCAAATAACTTACGATATTCATTTTATGTATGTATGAAGTTAGGCTTAAAAATTACATTTTTCTTGTATTGGAAAGGGCATTCTTGAGGCCAAAAAGGGTCATAAGTCTCTAAAAAATAATTATTGGAGGATAATAACCTAGTAATATACATTATATACCAACTCATGTATGTTTTTATCACTAATTTTCAACCACTAAACACTAGAAGTAGAGTTCTCAAAGTTTGGCTTCAATTTTGACAACATTTGTTGTCAGTGTTTTTATGTTCCTAAACAATAGTGAAAACATGCTTTCAGGTGGATTTGGACATCTAGGTCATGGTATAACATGTAATTTTCCTATATATACTTTTTCAAAGTGGTGTATTTTCACCTAGAGGTCTTAGAGGCATAAATTCTAGTTGGAACTCATGAACTTGTCTCTTTACTACAAAAAATTGTGTTACTACAACTTGTTCCATAGATTGGTATTAAAGGTTCCATCAATGTGATATAGGGTTAAATTATATGTATTTTAAATTAATTTTAATTTTATTCTAATTCATACAAATTAATTATGGTTTATATTTTATGCATACCTGAATTTAGGCTAAAAACTACATTTTCTAAATATTGGGAAGGACATTCTTAAGGTGAAATTGGTGGTGGGTCTCTCGATTGGGCATCATGAGAGGCAAAGAACCTTGTATTTGATGTTAAATTCCACCTCAAACATTTTATAAGTGCCATTTTCATACCATGAAGCACTGAAAGTGGATTTCTCTAACTACCACTTTAACTTTGATAACATTTATTGTCTGTGTTTTTGTGCTCCTGAATAATGGAGCAGATATATGATGAGAAGAGAATAAATGGCCAAGTTGAGTATATGGGAGAGGGAGAGAAAAAAAATTATGAAGTAAAAAAAAAATATATAACCAATAAAATATTCCAAGGCCTTAGGAGACATGATAATTATAATCTTACACTACTTCAAAGGGCCAAAGAAGAGTCTATTAAATAAGGGAAGCAACTCTATGGAGAAGGAAATAGCACAAAATCACATCATGATTACATGGGTGAATTCAACTTGAATCCAAGAAGAATAAAACCTTTAAATAAAGGTTAAATCATTAAACAATAATGCAAATCATATCCAAAGATATAACATTAAAAATGAGGAGGTAGAACATAACCACTTCATCAAACTTGCACACGTAAAATATATAACGACATTTGAACAAGGTATGCAAGAGATGAGTATCCCATTTTTTGTTTAAATTATAATTATACTATAAATTCATTATGTATATAAATTCATTAAATACAAAATATGAATATCAAGTCATAAATGATATTAAATAAATGTAGCAAGGGTATCCACATTAGAATAGTGATAAATTATGTAGCCCAAATTGTGTAGCCCAATCATGATAGGAACTTCACAATAATATATGACTCTATCTTAAACATTATACTATTTTCTCTCATATGGTTTTAATTACAACACATATTAAAATATTGTAAGTTAGTTTTAATAAATTATATGAAAGAAATATTAAAGATGATCATATCTAAATATGGTCATACAACCATCAAATTTAGTTTTGTAATAATAATGTGAGCCGAATTGTACATAGAAAGATGATCACCACAAAATGTGAACATATATATACAAATCCATAAAATCCATAATGGCATACAAAATAATAACATAATATAATGTTGTGTGAATGCCATATAGTAATACAAATCCAATAATACATACATTTCCATATAGGTACATCATCTAACAACATAATAGAATGTTGGGTGAATATTATATATGTATACAATTTTAAAAATGCATACATTACCATATAGGCATACAAACAAGTATATCATCTAAGACATCCTACTAATCAAATAGTCTCCCTCTCTTTTCCTTCCTCAAAGAAGTCCCTCCCTGGGATGCCCTTCTCATAGATGGAGATCCCTCAGATGCCTTGGATTCTTCCAAGGTTTAACTATAGGTACTTCTACACTCATAGTTATCCTATATTTGAACCTGTTCAAATACAAATATATTTATAAAATTTACATAAAGTACATAAAACCAAGTTCAGATGTTAATTTTAAACTAGAATACAAAAATAATTTAAACATGCACTTACCACAATCATGTGGTCATGCTCAATCTAACATTGAACAAGGTCAATGATATGTCAAGGTTCATGAACAAACATGTGAAATGGGGATAAATCATGAGAAGCTTCCATGTTAATCATCTGAATGGGACTATTAGATGTCATCATAAAACCTTGCATACACAATACATGCAGATAAGTTATATTTTAATCAACTATATAGTAAAAACAAAATTATATTTACAATTTAATATTAAAAGTTAACATGTACCTTGATGAGTGCCTATATAGATGACATTTCAACAATAATGCATGTGTCTATATCATCTCATAGAGATGGAGGATTCTCTATTGTGATCATCAACTAAACAAACAACCTCACTTAGTTTTTTATAAAATATTTAATTTATATGGCAAATTTATCTCCTTTATTAAACCCATAATCAATTAAAATAAATTTCAAAACCCTTTTGTCTCTACAAAAATTGGAAACCAACAAGCAATTTTACTAAAAAATAAATGGTGGTGATGTAAGACCTAATCCTTATATTAATTTTCACTTGCATAATAAAATGAAAATGATGTAATTTGAGGAGTCAAGCTAATAATTTTCCATAACCATTTCAATTGAATTCTTATACTTAAAATTTTATCACTCTTAACCTCTAAAAATCTACTCATTTTCTTCGTTTATTCTTTATCGTATATACCTGCATTATGCACTTGTGTGTTTCTTAAACTTCTCCATCTCAAATTAGGACCATATTATCATGGAAGTAGTCACACAAAGTCAATAAAAATATGAAAAAGAGAAGTATAAAATTAGGGGGAAATGATCAAAGGGACCTAGGAATAAAATAGACCAAGAGCGTACTATTTAATATCAATCTAATTGAATTTTGAGATCCTTGATACATTAATTTAACTTAATCTATTGCATAAGATACATTATTCACACAAGATAACTAACTTAAGGATTTGAACATAAGTAGTGGTACTACAAGTAGCAAGGAAAATATTGAGTATTTAAGAAACACTATGAAAAAGAGATGATAATTGAGAAACTTATGAAACATTAAAATAAGTTTGAGAATATGAAGGAACATGAACAATATGAAATTAGAAGAAATAAGCGGAAGAATATATTTTGAAAATAAATGAGAGAAAGACATCATTAGACATTGAAGAAGACTTTCTAGAAGGTTGATCATAATTAAAACCATTCAAAGATACAATATTCACCCTATAAGGTATATATTTGATTAGGGATTATTAAGTTAGGGATTTTTTATTTATATCTTTCAACACATCTCACACATATAATTTGTATTCACATCACTATCATTCAAATTTTAATTTGATCATGTATGATTGTTAATCAAGAGCATAGATTTATATAAATAAAAACATGTACATAAAGTATAATATTAACTAAAAATTACCTCTGTATATCTGAACATTGGCCTAGTAACATGAATAGGTGCAGTAGTAGATGACCCAAATACTAGTTGTACATATGTAAATTTTAGCTAGCCCAAAAATGCAGTAGTGGACCATGAAGATGATAGCATCTTCTCCTCCTGTAACATAAAAAATTACATATATATTATTCAATTTCTATGTAAATTAATAGTTAGCTTTTAAATACAAATATAACTAAAATTTAACATATAAAATATAATATGTACCTATATATGTGTAGTGAATGATATGTGCACACCAAATATACATGTCAAAAACTTATTACTCAAAATCATATCATCTAAGCCCTCAGAGGCAACACAATCATCATCTGAAGGTCCAGTGCATATAGCACCACAAAATCTACAATGGTGAGGTTGGGTATGCACATTAGGTAGAGTACCTCTATCATCAATCTCAGAAATCCAACTCATACGTTGAATGAGTGTGTTAATAATTTCACTAAGTTCATGAAAAGTGCCAATCTCCATGACCCCCTTCACCATAGAGGGCATATTGATCTGAAGTGGCTTTCGGGCAGGGACCTTTGTTGGTTGATTAGGTGCATGACATGTGTTAGAGGTACAATCATTAAGATAGGGGGTGAATAAATAAACCCATATAATCCAACTTCAATTTCAATCCTTTCAAACTCTTATTCAATTATCACAAGCATTCATGAAGCATACACATCCTTCATAGCAATGATCAAGAGAAACAATGCAAGATCAAGCATATAACATATATGGGAACCTTTTGAGGGAGAAAACCCACTGGAACCTATAAATGGACTAATTTTCTGTAGTAACAAGAACCAATTTAGACCAGCTACAATTGATCAAGGAACTACCATCCCTTATTTAGTGAGACTACAATTAAGGTATTCTAAAACCTGTCTAGCAACCACAACAACTAGACTTTTAGCAAGCTTCACCTTGCAAAGAGGATATAAACCCTATGAACACAATAACACCTATGAACACTATTTTTTTTCCATTCTAATGGAGATACAAATTATATTATCTCTCTTCAACTCTGCACACTCAAATCATCCAAAACATCCTTTTATCTCACCTTATACCTCTTCACTCATCATCAACCTATAAAATCACTATTCTGACATTAGAAACATGACCAACAGGTCATACACATAGTCTTCAATCTACTCTACTCATCAACTCTTCTACTAGGCACTATCCCTCTCCTTCACTCCACAACTCCCTCGCACACAAACACCTCTTGCAAGTCTAAAAACCATCACATTTATTTTCAATAATTATAAAGAATTCATGATCATCACCATATTGGTCAGCCAATAGTCATGCATTACCATTAATTCAACTATCACATTGAGACATAGCTCAATACCATCCATATAGGTTATCCATAGCACCCATGAGTCACCCTTAAGTAGCTACACCTTTCAATTAGGCCCTTATATCCCTTATAGGTTTCATGGAGACCTATTCACCCATTTATCACTTCATCAAGAACATAGTACCACTTTTAAATTCATATTTCCACTCCACATGACCCTTTAGACATATTCAAATGATCATAATCATCTCTACTCACCTCTATGTATGCTCAATTAACTCAAACAATGACCTTGTATATAGGAACACCATAAACAAACATAGACTCAAATTCCTAAGCATTTTTCATACTGAAGATAGATTGGTCACACCTCTAAAATCCATACAGATGATATTCATGGATTATACAATACTCTCCAATATCTAAGTCATTATGAAACATTAAAATAGCTTTGACACAAGCTTAATTATCCTTCTTAGGTCACTTACAGAGAAAACATGAAAACATAGTCAAATTTTAACCTTTATAACTTTGATTATACACACTTTTAAACCTTAAAATTTATATTTACAAATTTTCCTTGGAGTCCTCTATAAATTCATTTTTTACACTATGAACAAATTCTACTTGTATCAAAATATATAGCCCAAAAACCAAACACTAGCTTTTCCTTTATTAAATTCAAATAATTGAATTCAAACAGTCATAGTTAAACTTTAGACACCATGCTATCATATCTTGTCCTTGAACCTTAGATTAAACATGCACCATAGATCTTATTTAAACTTTAACTCATAGAGCACAACTGCTCAAATGTTAAACTTTGAATAGCTGACCTCATCTCATGCATTCTTTCAATCTTGACCACATATGTACCATTGATCTCTTCAAGATTATCCTTGATTTAACAATGATAATATCACTTTGACCTCTTAAATTTAATATGCACTAGTGATCTCAATTATTACAAACACCCACTCACTATTTATCCTTGGAAAAAACTTGATCTTTATCTTTGCTTAATGTTGAACATTGAACACTTGGCACCATCTTGTTGCATCCTAACATTTTGGAATAAACATGCTCTATCAATATTTTATAAGAATCTCAATCTTTAACTTTATTAACGAACAATCACTTTAACCTCTTTAACTATATATGCTCTATTGATCTTGATCTTTACAAATGTTGATGATCCATTGGATCTCCATTGGTCCTAGTATTTATCTTTCACAAATCTGTCTAAGTATGGGGACCATTGCAATCTACTTAGAAAGCCACCTTTTCACCTTCATTTCTTTTGCTTCACTCAAATGCATATTCTAAAATTTGGATCATATGTTATCCTTTCAAAGAGGAATATAACCATGTATTAATTAGTTCCTAAAACCTTCATATGTGTAAGATAAGCCATTACCAAACTGATCACTTGGCTCTTTATTGTACTTAGACAATAACATATTTGAGCTCAAATTCATTTTTCACTGTCAATCTTTGATGTGATGAAAGGTGGATCGTTAGATCTGCCTTTGAAAATTGACTATGTTGAAACTTAGTGCACTTTTATCTAAGGGACCAAATTTTCACCCTAGTAACTTTGGTTGCACTTAATCACATGATTTGAAACTTGAACCATGTGATTTCCTCATATAGGATAATCCATCCATATATCAATCAACTCCTAGAACCCTCACATGTGTGACATATGATAACATCAAAATTCCTCCTCATAATTTTTTATTACAAACCCATTTATGCCTAGATTAACATAATGAAGAACTGGATGAATTCCACTCATGCACACAAGCTCTCCAATCATCCTTGACCATTGATATGACCCCTTGCATATGATCAAATCACCATAATCATCCTTGAACATCTCTTACCAAGTCTTCTTCAAGCATATTAGGATAAGAACATTACACATTTTGTCATTGTCACTTAGATAATCAAGGCACTTGACTCACTCACTTGGACATCACCATGGCATCATTGATAACTCTTCAACAACATGCACCTAGTCTATCCTATGCAGAGCCTTTCCCTCAGCCCTAAAACTCTAAGTAATCAAAATAGTTAGGAATCTGATTGAGGAAAAACTCACAATAGAGTTTCCTTAAAAATACATTAACACCTCATGGTTGTTACACGATAGGTAATCAAACATCATCCACCATCAATCCCAAAAATTGTTTCTAATCAAATTGTGTTAGCATCAGTGGATCAAGAAGCATTTTGTGGATAGTGGAAAGAGTGCATTAGTTGTTGGGTTGACAAATAATGCAAAAATTAAGTCTTTTGATATTTGTTTGTCTTTCACCTCACATGTTGATAATTTATTAATGTAGTAAATCCTAAATCTATCCCTATATGATGTTCATCTCTCAATTTGATTGGATATCAAGTCATCTTGACTTAATAATAACTCTAGGGTATTGGCCAAATAGGTGCATTGGGTGTTGGTCAAAGTGGGGTCCCTCGTTCTCCTAATTATTTGTTCAATTTTTTTTTTGTTTTCCACTTTGTGTGTAACCAAATGCTCATGATTTCATGGGGGTCTTGTGGAACTGTAGGATGGCTAGGAGGATTAGGAGGGTGAGGTAGAGAGTTAGGAAGGCTAGGAAGAAGTTAGTAGGTTGTTCTCTTGCAGTTGAATGGGTTTTTCAAAAAAATTAGGACTTAACAATAAAATAATGCAAATAAAAAATTGCTAAAATATAGTGTTAATAGGTTTGATTTTTTATTACTTAACTCCCCTCCATGGTATCATTTTTTATTTGTCAAGGTAACAGGAAATTGTATCATGTTTTTTATTCCTCTAAGCACAACACAAACATGATTTAGCATAGAGAAGACATGAGTAAAGAGAAAAATGAGTGAGAATGACAATACCCTTGGGTTTGGGCCTTTTTATTTTTTATTTCATGTTAATATACTATATAGAAATTATAATGTGTATGAATTATCTACATTATACATAACTCATATGGGTTATAACATGTACATGTTATGATATGGTGTTCTTGGTATGGTATGGTATTCCACGTGTTATATATATTACATGTACATGTAATGTCTATAACATGTACATGTTATTTAAACTTAGGCTCAAAAACATAATACCATAACATGTACATGTTATAACCCATATGCATTATGTACATGTTATAACATGCATATGGGTTATAATCTGTACACATTACGGTATGGTGTTCTTGAGCCTAAGTTTTAATAACATGTATGTGTTATATACATTATGTGTACATGTAATGTATATAACACGTATGTTCTAGGGTAAATGTCCACAAAATTATCCCCAAACTCCATGCACTTTCCCTTGTAGTCCACACCAAAACCCATTCTCAATAGAAATTCATCAATACATGCAACTATTACATGAAGGATAAAATATTAAATAAGATGCATGGTAATGTGCATTTATCATTTCTTGATGAAATAACTAAACTATATGTTTAAAATTGACATTTAATTCATGCTTTAGGGAAACAATTAATCTTTATATAAGGTGCAATTAAGCATTTTCTAAGAAACTTAATGTTCACTATACCAAATATAAAATAGGCCTTTATTTATTTTACAAAATTGTACATAATAAACTGATGTAAAATAATAATCCAAGAGTAAATCTAGTATGCCTTACACATCAAGACTTATGCATGTTAAAACTAAAGCAAAGCAATTAAAACTCACATTCATATGATTATATTTAATAACTTAACCTTTTAATAGAAGACATGATCAAATATGAGTTCAACACATCAACTAAATATATAAATATGCATTCCAATTTTGGATATGATAATTCACAAACATAGATATAATACCAAAATGTACATATCAAAAACAAAATAGAGATAATAACTTATTTATTTCCATATCGCATAATGGTTTAATAGTCTAACAAAAATCTCACGGAATCCATGTTTATATAAATACACTAACATCAAAATTCAAACTAATATCCCTCTATTACAAAATTAAAAACCACTAAAAATCATTAAAAACATTGCTCATTTATAGTTAAGAAGGGAAGAACAAAGATATTTAATGAAATTATGAATCTCCCCAAAAAAGTCCATTAACAACAACATCTTATGAAACCTATGAAGGAGAGGGAAGATGAGTAATCTGATCCCCCCATTTGTGTCCCTTACTACCTCCAACAGTCATCTTGAGGATAAAACAATCCCCTAAGCAGAAGAACAATGAAATAAAAGTATATGCATATATATGGGTAAGGGACAGATACATTTTAGTTTCCAACAAGAAAATCATGCATCTAGGGTTTTAATGAAAATATCATGTGTTATCAAAAGACAAAAACATATAATCCATTTCTTGCATCCTTATGAGGACATCATAAAAATCAATGGATATTCATCTCAATAAGCCCTTAATAAAAAATAAGCATAATTATGCTTTATTTCCCTTTCACCCATAACACATGCCTAATAAATTACAACTAAGCAACAACTCAACAATACAAGATAGGCAAGATTATTAGGGTTGTAAATACATAGTATGTATCACTTGGTGAAGGGAATCATATGGAGGGATATGAAAGGTCACTACATGCCATGGTAAAGCTTCAACCCTTTGATTTTCACCAACTAATAATCCATGCATATCCATGAAATGCATATGGATATCATAATACAAAGGTACAACTAAATCAAACATCTACTACTAAGAGAGAGAAAATTAAATACAAAAGAATAAACTTACTTATTATCTTTAAAATATTGTATATAAGCTTGAAGTTGATAAAATAAGCTTTGATTTCTCCTTACATTTTCTTCTTTATTTTTTCCATCCTCTCCAAATTTCCAAATCTATCATATAAATCCATTTAAAACTTTCCAAAGTAACTCTCCTGAGAAAAATCAAGGTCACAAAGGTAAAATTTGACAGGTTTTCCATTATTCCTCCATATTCCCATTGCCCCATTCTCTTTAGATTGCATGAAAAGGTTCAACCCTAGTTTATTTTTACCTTCTTTCTCTCTTATTATTATTTCATTTCCCTATTTTATTCTATTTTCAATTTTACATGAGCTCAACACCATTCATGGCCTAATAATCATTTTTAATCAATTGATAAAATTTTAAAGATAATGAATAATCATTATTCCACCCAAGGTCAAAAGTGATGATCAATTTTATAATCTTTACATAAACTTTGGCATCTATGTGTGCCTTATAAAACATCATACAAGGTGCACCATAAAGTACCTTCTCCAAGACACGCTAGCAATTAGAAATTACTTTATAGTAATTAAACAAATTTAAATTCAATAAGCATTATGAGCTTTAAAAAACTACCTCCTCCTTCCTTTATACATTCCAAGAATTAGAAGCAAGTCCTTTATATGAAATTTACCCTTGCGACCTCGATGTCATAGGAAGTGCATCTAAACTCACTCTAATTTATTTAAATTAAAAATGGCATCATGCCAAACTGATGATCAAAATAAACCACCCTAGTATAGGGTAATAATAAAAAAACAAAGACATGTACAATATAGGTGTCACAACGTACAAACACACAAATAATAAAAAGTGGAATAATATCTCTCTCATGCTATGTTCTTAATTATACATATATATTAAATAAATGTTTGATTATTAAAATTATTCACTGCTAGACCTAGCTCATCCCCATCAAATGATACCACCTAAAAATAAGAAAAAAAATCAGCAATACCTAAATGAAAAAGATGAATTTTAAATTATTAAAACTACATAAATAATTGAAAGTACAACTACAATAATTGAATCACTAAATCTAAGTCACTTAAATTGATTAAATGAAAGTAACTCATAATACAAGTATAACTCACTTCTAAAACAACAAGTCTAACCGACAAAAATATCAAGAAAGTTTTATAACAATGGTGTTGTATGCACATTATTCAAAGACTTAAAAGTTGGATATGACACAATATCTATGAAACCCTTATGTGATTGCATAGTGATGTAGAAACCTAAATTTGGCACAAGATCCTTATTCCCATTTTTTTATCCTTAATTTACATTTCTTGGAAAGTGTTTACATTTTATCATGTTTATAGGACAATCCCAACACCACATAGGTCTACACCTAGTCAATTGAGCTTAAAATCACCTCAATACTTAATAAAAAGGTATGCATTAACACATGTTGACTATTATCATTTGTTATCTAACCTTTCCTCAAAATCAAATCTCATCTCTTATTGAAGATAGATTCATGCACTGTATGGGTCCATTTAGGACAAACTGCACACTCCATGAGTTTTTACATTTTATCTTTATGGGTCTAATTACACTTTGTTGTTAATCATGCACCTTTTATTTTTCATGTCTACATTTCCATAGTCAACTAGTTATTTTACCCTAATTTGGATTAATGTAATCAATACTAACACTAAAAATATAGAAACATGTAAATTAATTCAAATATTAAACTATGAAATTTAAGCATACATTTAAATTTGAACTAGTGAAACTATTTGCAATGATTTGACAAGTGGCTATGCTAAATATAGTAAGTACAACAAAGGGAATACTTAAATTTTTTAGGTAATTGTTTGACTATGACTATATTATGAAAGTGGATATTAGCTAAAATTAGGCTTTTGATTCATTCAATTCAAAAATTATGCTTCTATTTATGCAGTGTTGGTTCTACCAATCTAGGTCAATATCATTAGTCGATATTAACTTGTGTTAGTCAGTACTGACCTATAAAAAATGAGGGACTATGACTCATACTTATTTATCTTTTTATGCTTTTTATGTGTGATCTTGAATATTTATGATGTGCACAACTCTATAAATCATTATTTTTTTCCTTGAGACCCTAAGTTTGCTTATGAAGGCTAGAAACCTACAAAACCCAAGAAATTTTGGGTTGAACTAACCCCAATCACCCATGTTTGATAATCGACTATTGCTTATTTATTTGATACTTTCAAGAGGGAGATCAAGCCAAACATAGTTCTCCCACATGGTCTAATTTTTGAAATTTTCTCCTTAGATATATCTATAGCTTGGTACTTGATAATGCTTATTTTGACTTGGATTTAGTGTGTTCAGGCTTAGATTATGACTCTTCCTCATAATAAATTTTTAACTTAGGAAGAATATAGTATATTTACTCAATGTAAAATAGTGTATAGTGTTGGATGGTTGTCAAAGATGTCTCCAAGGTGACCAAGGATGTTGATAAGGTGCCATGTGTGCTAGACTGAAAATGACAAAGTGTGATGTAGTGAGCTTCAGTGTTTCTACATGGTTCTTCAGTGTTTAACTTAGTGAGGTAATTGATAAATGATATTGAAGGTATGGACATATTTTAAAGACCTTATGATATTCTATGAGTGCTTAGAGTGCATATGTAATTGAATGCAATCCATCAAGAATAGTCATATGAATGTCTAAGCTCGAGTAGTCATATTGATAGATAAGGTTGAGTAACCAGTTTGATGACATCATATTTTATATGTGTGAAGGTTTAAAGAGTAGCTTGATACATGGATGAATTCCCTTATGAAATTTAATCATGTGGTTTAAATTTAAGGTCATGAGTTTGAATGTATCCAAATTTATTAAGGTGAAAAGTTGGCCTTTCATGCAAATTTTAGTGGTTCCCATACTTAGCCAAATTTGCATTATCGAAGATCTACAGTGAGCATTTAATTAGATCACATATCTAACAATGAATGTCTAATTTATCTAGATAATGATCTTAAAAATCATATGATATTATTATTATTGATCCAATGGTGTGTATTTATTCAATATGTCAAAGGATGATCTGAAGGCATGTGGGGCTGCCAAGTGGTGGAAGTTGATTGGATTCAAATAATCAATGTGCTCAAAAGGCACACGAGGGTGCCAAGTGTCTTAATCACGTAAGCATAGATCAATGATCAATAGTAAGTGTTAAAGACTTAAATATTAGGATACTTCCAAGAAGATCTATGGAGCACATTTTATCAAGCTATGTGAGAACATGAGATGAAGACATGTGTCTATAATATTTGCATTACACAATGATCGTTGGCATTTGAATTAGCAAAGGGAAAAACTAATCTATAGTATTTTGCTTATATATTTTAATCTAAAATGAATTTATTTATGGTGTAAAAGGAAAAATTATAAATGAATTCAAGGCACATCCATAGAATCTAGTTAAAAGGTTTGAATATTTGTACAATCAAAGTTATTGAGCTCTAAAGTTGATTGTGTGTTTGACCATGTTCTCCTAGTGACCTGAGAAGGATATTTGAGATGTTTTTGATAGTATTTTGATGTTTTAAGATGAACTATCTATGTGTTTTATACTCCATGAAGACCATATGTATGGATTTTAGAGGTTTGATCAATCCATATTTAGTATGAATAACTGCTTAGAAGTTGATTATGTTTGTTGAATACACTGGCAGGTTGACTAACCATGTTGTAGGAGTGAGTTGAAGGTGTTCTAAGTAGAATTGAAGAAGAAAATGATAATGGAGATGCTATATAAATATATAAGTCTTATGATAAGGAATTTTTTGTCATATTTTTTCCATGATTAGTTATGGAGAGTCAAAATAGCTTGACTATATTTTGACTGTATATGACCAGTCTAAGTGGTCATTATGAGAGAGTTAATTTGAGTGCTTAGAGCCTATGTTAAAGTGTCTAAATAACATGGAGGTGTTGTATAGGTATTTAACGGTTAACCCATGTGATATAATCATATGTCCATGTGAAATATTTGAGTATTTTCTTCAAAAGTTTGAGACTATGTTTTTTGTGTATAAAGACCTAAAGAGCAAAGTGACCTAATTGGTAAGGTCCAAATGTTGAGTTGGTGTTTTAGGTGGCATAGACCCATATGAGATTAAGAAAGGGTATATTGGATATATTTTTGATGTGTTAAAATAATTGGTAAAGGATGAATATGGTCTAAGTAAGTCTCACATGTAATGTGTGAGTATGAAGGCCTAATTGTTTTAGGTCTCACCAAGACCTAATGGTGGTTTGGGATTAATGAGGCAATTACCAACCTATGAAGAGTGTGGTTCTCACATGTAACATGTGTATGGACTTATGTTAAGTGTGTTTAAAATATTTACAACTTCTTGTCCAACCAAGATGGGTTAAAGGAAGAGAGTGGTATAAGTACAAGGTCTTTTTGGACTAATTGGGTGAGTTGTGGAAGTGTGGAGCTAAGAAAAGAAGAGAACCTTTGAAAGAGAAGGTACAAGATAGTTAGGACCATTAGAGTGTGAAAAATACTATACATGTTTATCTAATCAAGTTGATGTAGGAGGACACACAAGTCATTAGACCTAATGAGCCTAGAAGAGGTAGTTTGACAAGTTAACCCTAGAAAAATCTCTAGAGAGATTGGACGTGAAGAATGTAGACAAAGATGGTCATCATCAGTTAAAGAGTAACAACAAGTGTTTAATATTATCTATTCAAGGTAGCTAAGTGAGTTTTTATTTGCCTAGGGGGTTGGTTCCTCTTTGAAAGATAAAGCTTGCTAAAGGTCTAGTTGTTGTGGGTGCTTAGCTAGACAAGGGCAGTATCTCTCTGTGGGATTGGTGTCTCACTAAAATAAAGGATGAATGTTCCTTGATCATTTGATGCTGGTATAAATGTCATATCTTATTTTATAGGTTTGTATTCCATCTTGCAGGGTTTAGTGGGTTTTATCCCCTAAGAGGGTTTCTCACATATATGATGTGTTCATATGATGTATGTTCTTTTGTATGCTTTAGATGTATATGATTTCATGTTTATGTTTCTTGATCAAGTTAATGTATGCTAAATTTTTAAGAGTTGGGAATTGAATTGGATTATCTTGCATCATTGATTCACCCCCCCTCTTAGTGACTATACCTCTAACAATTGGTATCAGAGTAAGACTTATTTACAAGTTTAACCATTTGAAGGTGATCCAAGGTAAAATATGGCTAATCAATTGAAAAAAGAGAATCAAGAGTTGAATTCTCAAGTAGAGGTTACTTATGCCTATCTAAAATCAAGTGAAGAAAAGTATAATCATCTCAAAGTATTTTTTGATAATTACAGAGGTAAGATGAGCAAATATGATCAAGAAGAAGCTCAAAATAAGATCATGGTCTCAAGATTTAAGGTTGTTGAGGATGAGTGTACCAAGCTCAATAAGGAGCAAGAATCCTTTAAGGTAAGCTCATGATCAAAAGATGATAAAGAGAAGATCAGCATTCTTGAGGATCAATTAAAGGTTACAAATTTAAATATAAGTTCAAAAGTGGAAGAATGCAGACATTTCAAGACTCAATCAGAAGAGACAAATGCCAAGTTAAGTTCAAATCAAGGTGACCATGATGAGTTGAAATCCAATCTTGATTATATAAATATTATTGAATAACAATCATGTAGATTGAAGGATGACATGGCTAAAGAATCTAAGAGGGACAACGAGACTATCCAAGTTCTCAAAATTTAGTTAGAGGCTGCAAGTTCAAATATGAGAACTAAAAAGGATGAGAACGTTCAATTGAAGACCAAGCTAGATTCATTATAGGATGAGCATGAGAAATTTTTTGTCAAGGTAAACAATATTGAGAAATAGCAAGAGAGGTCAGCTCAAAACAAGAAGGATACAAACACCAAGTGCAACATAAGAAGACCTATCATGTAACCAAACGCTATAAGGTATAAAAATTCATTTCATGGTCACTACTTTTCATGTAAATTTTTTGGTCATAAGTCAAGAAATTATAGAAATAAAATTAGTTGGTCAACTAGAGGTATGGATAATTTAGTCTGCTATAATTGTCATGATTTTGGACATATTGCTAGTTTTTGCCCCAACATGCATGGGAAATTACTAACCTAGGTATGGAGACCTAAGACAGTCAAGCTTGAGCATAATGAACCTAAAAGACAAGATGTATGTTATTTGTTTCTGTTCTCATCAAATTGGTTATATTTCAAGATATTGTATAAGTAAGATCTCAAGTCATAAGAAGGTGCATAGACATCTTAGTGTGCTCAATAAAGGTTAATCCTTAGTATAGAATCCTAAGGAAGTGAAGACCGAGAAAACTAATTTAGTTGAGCTAAAAGATCAAGGTGGACTGCCTACTAAAGAAAAAGAGGAATTTGATATGAAGAAGGTTTAGGAATTCCAAGAGAATGTGTCATCTATCTAGATAGAAAAGAAGAATCAAAAGTTAGTTCAATTCAAGATCAAATAAAGGACCAAAGTGTTAATTGAGGCTAGTTCTAAGGTATGTATGGATCTAAGAGAATATCTTATTGTTGTTGAGCAAGTTTCATGCAAATAACATTAGTTGTCCATGTCCATTGATGAGGTTCTTTCTTCATTTTAAAATGTATGTCATGAATCTTTGTTATCTCCATATGTTATCAATCCAATCTTTGAAGAAAAGGAAAATATCATAGTGGATGAGCATGTTGCTTTTCTTAATCCTTATAAGAAGAAGAAGAACTATCAGTTTCAAATAACCAAGGAGGAGAAGGAATATGAAGAGTTTTGGGAAACTCCTTCTTTCACATTATTCTAGGACATTGTGAGTTAGGGTGTCCCTATCTAGGATTCAAGGAGACACTTGATAAGCAAGAGGAAGCATGGTAAATGCTAGTTGAGTTTTGGTTGATGTTTTAGTATAAGAAATATATTTTAAAAATGTGCTTTACTAAGAGGGAGCAATGAGTTTTATAAATCTACACCAAAGTGTTTTGATGGAAGGACATGATAAGATATTTTTAGAAACAATGATCCTAAATTCAAAATTTTGATCAAATCTAAAGAATGGTCTAGTTGGTAAAATGGTAAAGAATGAAGAAGTTGGTTCTGAAGGTCTGTAGGTAGATAATAGAGGTCTCTAAGTCTCTGATCAAGAATGTTTTGAAAATTTATTGGTAGATCTAGTTCGTTGAGAAGTATTTTTGAAGATATCATGATCCAGGTGGAGAATGGAGTTAGGGGGCTAACTCAAATAGTTTGAAAGGCTTGAAGAGTTTTGCATGATGTGAGAGGGAGCATATATGAGATGTTTTAGTCATGGTGGAGATATGAAGAATTGTGTTATAAATGTTAACTTAAGCATTTTAATACGATGACTTAATCAAACCAAGTTATGTGCTTTGACAATGTATTGAATACTCATGCATAAACAAAGGGGGAACTTTGTAAATGATCAAGGCTTGGGATCAGAGGACTGTGTAGTAGAATTTGAGAGAGAAGGTATGAAGGTAATTATGTTAATTCATCATTGTTGGAAATGGTTTGGAGATGCTCAAAGGGTGTCTAAGCTTAGGTGACTTAGGGGGAGTCCCTCTTAATGTTTTCAAGGTAAGTTCATGTAGTTTATGATGTTCATGTATGTTTTGTCTTCATAGAAGCTATGTATGATCAAATAAGAGTGTAGTCATGGAGCATGTTTGAGAAGCTCAAGATAAGAAAAGGTATGCACAATGTTAGGGGAAGTCTGTATCATCTCTCAGAGGTGGTACTTTCTTATTATTTTTCCTTGAAGTCTTTTCAGGTCCACAAAATCAGGTGTTGAGCACACTTTGTCATTATCTCAAAGGGGGAGAAATTACTTTAAGAGAGAGCTAGAGTCTGATCATAATATTTGTATTGGTGTTTAACATCAATGACAAAGGGGGAGATTTTTGGTGGTTTATCAATGATGTCTCCAAGGTGACCAAGGAGGTTGATAATGTGTTATGTGTGCTAGAATGACAATGACAAAGTGTGCTTCAGTGAGCTTTAGTGTTCTTATATGGTTATTTAATGTTTGACTTAGTGAAGCAATTGATGGATGCTATTGATAGTATGGACATATTACAGAGACCCTATGGGATGTTATGAGTGGTTAGAGTGCTCATAGAAGTGAATGGAATTCATTATAATAGTCATATGAATGTCTAATCTCAAGTAGTCATCTTGACAGATTAGACTGAGTAAGAAGTTTGATGGCATCATATTTCACATGTGTGAAGGTTTCAAGAGTAGATTGATACATGGATAGATTACCCTATGAAATTTGATCATGTGGTTTAACTTCATGTCATGAGGTTTAATTTATCAAAAGTTATTAGGGTGCAAAGTTGACCTTCTAGGAAGATTGTAGTGGTTCCCATACTTATCCAAATTTACATTATCAAAGACATATGGTGAGCATTTAATCATATCATAGATCTAATGGTGAGCATTTAATTTGATTATATAATGATCTAATAGAGTGTGTTATCTTATAATTAGTGATCTAGTGGTGCATATTTAGTCAATATTTCAAAGGATGCTCTGAAAGCATGTGGGGTTGCCAAGTTGTAGAAGTTCATTGGAGTCAAATAGTCAATGTGCTTAGAAGGCACACGAGGGTGCCAAGTGTCTTAATCATGGAAACAAAGACCAATGATCAATGATAAGTGTTAACTATTTAAATACTATGATACTTCCAAGGATATTGATGGAGTATTTTTTATCAAGCTATGCGAGAACATGATATTAAGACACATGTTTGCAATATTTGCATTACACAGTGATTGTTGGCATTTGAATTAACAAAGAGAAAAACTAGTCTACAGTATTTTGCTTATATATTTTGATCTAGAATTAATTTATTGATAGCGTAAAGGAAAAATTTTAAAGGACTTCAAGGTGCATCAATATAATCTAATTATAAGTTTTGATTTTCTATACAATCAAAGTTATTGAGCTCCAAAGTTGACTGTGTGTTTGACCATGTTCTGCAAGTGACCCGAGAAGGATATTTAAGTTGTTTTTTATAGTATTTTGATATTTAAATATGAAATATATATTGGATATTGTTTTAAACTATATTTGGAACATTTTAATAGATTTTGGAGCTTTGAACAATCCATATTCAGTATAAACAATTACTTAAAAGTTGACTATGCTTGTTGAATACACTGGAACATTGAGTGACCATATTGCAGGAGTGAGTTAGAGGTGTTATGGATATGTTATATAAATATATAATTCTTATGAAAATTCATTATTTTCATATTTTTCCCTTGATCAATTATGGAGAGTCAAAATATATTGACTATATATGACCAGTCTAAGAAGTCATTCTAAGATAGTTGATTTGAGTGCTTAGAGCCTGTGTTGAAGTGTCTAAATCACATGGAGGTGTTTCAAAGGTCCTGAAGGTTTCAACCATGTGATATAATAATATTTCCATGTGAAATATTTGAGTATTTGCTTTAGAATTTTGAGACTGTGTTTTATGTGTATGAAGACCTAAAGAGTAAAGTGGCCTAATCGGTAAGGTTCAAATGTTGAGTTGGTGTTCCAAGTGTCATGGACCTATATGAGAGTAAGAAAGGGGATATTGAAGATAGGTTTGATGTGATTGAAACATTGGTAAAGGATGAAGGTGGTCCAAGTAAGTCTCACATGTAATGTGTGAGTATGAGGGCCTAATTATTTTAGGTCTCACCAAGACCTAATGGTGGTTTGGGACTAATGAGGTAATGACTGACATATGAAAGTGTCTTTCTCACATGTAATGTTTGTATGGACGTATGTTAATTTTGATTCAAATATGTAAAGTATTTTGGTTGACCAAGATGGGAGAGTGGTATAAGTACAAGATCTTTTTGGACTAATTGGGTGAGTTGTGAAACTATGGAGCTAAGCAAAGAAGACAACCTTTGAAAGAGAAGGTACAGGTTATTTAGGACCATTAGAGTGTGAAAAATATTAGACATGTTTATCTAATCAATTTGATTTAGGAGGATACATAGGTCATTGGACTTAATGAGCCTAGAAGAGGTAGTTTGTGCAAGTGAGCCCTAGAGGCAGCGTGAGACAGATTGGGGGTGAAGAGTGTAGATAAAGGTGGTCATCATTAGTTGAAGAGTAGCAATAGGTTTTTAAGATGATTTGTTCAAGGTAGTTAAGTGAGTGCTTAGTTTCTTAGGAGGTCGATTCCTCCTTGTAAGATAAAGCTTTCAAAAGGTCTAGTTGTTGTGGGTGCTTAGCTAGATAGGGGAAGTAACCCCTTGTGGGATTGGTGTCTCACTAAACTAAGGGATGGCTGTTCCTTCATCAGTTGGTGATCGTATAAATGTTGGATCTTGTTTTATAGGATTTTAGTCCATATTTTAGGGTTCAATGGGTTTTATCCCCCAAGATGTTTGATATGATGTTTATGTGTTCATGTGATGTATGTTCTTTTATATGCTTTCATGTTTATGTTGCCTGATCAAGTTGATGTATGTTGAATGTTTAAGAATTAGGATTTGAATTAGATTATCTTACATCACTGATTCACTACCCCTCTAAGTGATTGTTCCTCTAACATATAGATGTGTACCAGATATGTGTTGAGCCCCTTTTAAATGATACCTTGATCTGTTTATATATGAGTCTAATTGAGTACTTTTTTCATCCCATTGACACATTAGTAAAATAGGTTAAACTTGAGGAAATATTTAATTTATAAAATTATTCATTATTGGGAGAGGGTGGTTTTTGACAAGATCATGTTTGTATTGACTGGCAATATTGATCAAAATTGAGGGAACTGACCTGTGTACAAATATAGATACCCTGATTTGGTACAAGCCTCATTTTATAATATTTTTAAGAAACTTTACATGTATATATTTCAAACCATGAACTAAGTACTTAATTGTGTATTTTCTTTGATCTTTTAGTTATCTTATTGATTTTGTTTGGCTGTGTGAACCCCTTATCCCATCATAACTAGATTCACACAATATATTATAGAGATATTTGGGCTTCTTTGTCATCCTTGGAGTCTTTTAATCCTTGAGTTAGTTTTGATATTTATGGTCAATATTGATTGTTGCTACTAACTACAAATATCAAAACTAACTTGGGCCATGTTTTAATTTATTTTAGGCACATTTTGTCTTATGACCATTGTTTAGGTATGTTTTATCTTATTTCTTAAGATTTTTAACGACACTAAGTCCTTAATTAAAAATTAGAGACTCATATATATACAAATTTCAAGGAATTTAGGGACAAGCACATTGCACTCTCAAAATATAAATAAGATTATTTATCTCACGTACAAAATTGTTAGAGCTGAATTTTAAGTTTATAAATCTCAATTCATATTTGCACTCTTATATTAAGGGGAAAATAGGAGAAATAAGAACTAGGCTTGCATATAAAATTACACACAAATATTAACAAGATAACTAAATTAAAATTTGAACCTTCTTCAGAGTATTAGAAATATAGTGTAGTGCTTGGTCTTTCAATTGGGATTAACCAAGATTAGTTCAAATCAATCCTTTCAAATCCCCATTTGACATCAAATATTTTTTAAATAACTAGGGCTTAATATACATGTGCTCTCATGTAAATATGGAGAGAGGTAAAGGTATAAATATTCATCATGGCTGCAATTGCATCAGTTTAGAAAGAAATAATCATCCACTATGTATAAGGTCATTTCTAACCAACATAGTCACTATCAATAAGATCTGTCGAAACTAACCATAACATAATAGGTGAAGACAGGTTGTGTATAGAGTAGTGATATGATCCCATGTGCATAAATTGAATGTAGTGATATATTCCCAAGTGCATAAATTGAATAATCAGGCTATAGATTTGTGGGGTAAAGCTAAGAGTTCCATTACCCCTTTGTTGAAGATTCAATTATATATTTAGTATGTGCAGTTATATATATTGTGAAATTTTCAATCATTAAACTATTATATTTCAAATTTATATCTTAATTAGATTAATCTAGTTCATCAATATAGATTAAGGTATAATATTGGTGAACCTATACACATATTAAACAATACAAAACCCTAGGTTCTCTTTTACAGTTTCATCCTTATAGGGTTTCATTTTTTATCTTAAGATTTCAAATATGATTTTTTGATTTCATGCTTATTTTTTTACTTGGATTAGGCCTTGCCTTTTTTGGAATGGATTATTTAAGGCTTGTAGATCAAAAATGGAAAAATTAGTCAAAAACACTTAATGCCCATCATCCTATGGACTTCATAATTGCTCAAAATACCATTCCTTATGCTTATGATAATGAGTGGACCAATGACCAATCATATGTGGTTAATGATGTTATCTATATTGGTGAATACTATGCTTTTCATGATTATGATTATAATGCTGACTATAATGCTAATGATGAAAACCAAGAGGTTTGGTATGATAGTGAAGACTTTAATGAAAATAAAATGAATCCACTAGAGAAGAAATAGTAACACCTTCTCCTATTGTTTCTTTATCCTCTTCTTTAAATTATACATTAGAACAAGATGAACAAGATAATAATGAACATGTATAATTTTAAAATAACCCATGAATTAAGAAGTGAAGATTTTTTTACTAATACACATTATTTTATCAAAAATTGGATTAATATGTGAAATAACCCTAATTAATATAAATATAATAGAATTTAATGTTGTAAATGAATTTTGATAGGTAAAATGAATGTAAAATACTAAATTCAAAAAATATAAATGACTGAAAGAATACTAACTATGAATTGAAAAGAAAGTTATTTTTTTCCCTAGATTTGACTATGTTGATTGACTAACAACTAAAATAAAAAAATATGAACAGACTTTGTAAGTGTCTAGTAGCTTTGATTGATAGTTCATAAGGTCAAGACCTTCTCATTTGTGTCAAAACTAATTATCACTTTTTTTGAATTCTTTGGTCTTGACTTTAATAGAAAAATAGGAAACTCATGTCATAATAATCTACAACATCTTGAATTATATATGTGTTCATATATTTGACCTTTGAAAGTATCTGGAAGACTTGAAAATATATTCTGCAAGGTTGAAACCCTAATAGGGTTTGGTCATTATTAAAGACCTAAAAATATAGAAAAAATGGAGTGTAATGGGTTGAACTAACCCTAATCACCCTCATAATGATTTTTCATTTCCTATGTATCTAATGCTCTAAAGAAATAAATCAAGCCCATACAGTTTTCCCACTTAGAGTGCTTTATGTAATTTTGTTCCTTTGACTATATGAATGCACCATGATATGGATTGAATACATGATCATGCTTTGATTTAATTTGATAAAATAGGCTTTAAACTTGGTTGATGAGTGTTTAAGATTATTAGAATTGTAATTAGGAAGAATATGGAAGCATTTTTTGATGTGAAATAGCGTAAGTATGCCTTTATATTGAAATTACCAAGTGGTAGAATAAGTGACTTGAGTGTGCCTTTATATCAATTTAAAAGGGGGAAAACTCATGCTGCATGCCCTAAAAATATATATCAAATTATAAGGGAAGGTGAAAATTTTAAAATTTACCATTAGAGATCGTAAGGTCAGGATCATCTTATTTAGGTCAAGACTAATTTCCATTATTGGTCCAACTGATCAGTGATGTCCTACAAGGAAAAATGCAAATTTTGGGATCTAAAATGTTTTTACAAATGCTTAAAAGTGTTTTTATAATTTATAACATTTATTTATGCATCAGATAACAATTTAGAAGAGAAATAGGTCCATAAAAGTGATTAGGATAGGGTGAGGTCAATAAATAGGTCATGATTATGTTAAAAAGTTAATTAAAGTGAAAAAGGGCCACAACTAACATAAGCAAATATTGATGACTAGATTTAGATGTCTATAGTTTCCCCCCTTTTAGTCTAGAAATTAAATTTCTAGAATAAAAGATAAATATACCTTAGTGTGTAAGACACACTTTTTATTTGAGATAGTACTCCAATCATTCAAGGCACTATAGTTTGTAAAATCTTGCAAAAAAAATGAAGTGGTTACTTTGTTCTCTTAAAAACTAATTTTTTTGAAAAATGCATGAATTTGAAAATTACTGAAACTTGAAATTTGAAAAATGCTTGAATTTTAAATTGAAAAGAGAACAAGGGAAGAATACACTTGTAATTGTGAAACCATTGTATCTTTTGTGATTTTTTTCTTAGAGATGATGATTCCTTGAAACATTGGATAGGTCGGTTCCTTTTCTAAACAATGGATGATTTGATGTTGATCAAGCCCCATATTGAATCTGCACTTTATATAAAATAAATAACATCCATTAAAGAATGAATAAATTTTAATTTAACTTAGTTGGTTTATGTAACTCGAAGAAATGAAACATGTTTAAATACATAATGGATTCGTAGACATAATGATATAGGCTAATGAACCTATAAGTTATGCAGTATACACTTAATTGAATCCACCACTGAAAATGGCTCAAAGATTTATTTGTAAATTTGTTTTTGAATGCATGGTCAAAAGAGAATTGAGTATACTCATGTTCCTCCCATGTTTATAGATAACAAATAGTATTAAAAAACATGGCATGACTCTACATCATCTTTTTATAAAATAAATAACACCCATTGAGGCATGCGAAAAAATCAATTTAACACAATTGGTATTTGTAACCCAAAGATATAAAATGGGTTGAAATCCATGAGTGATTTTTAAACATAATGCTAGAGGGCATTAAACCTCTAAGTTGTGTACTATACACTTAACTAAATCAACCACTATATAATGGTTGAATATTCATTTCTAACTTTCTTCTTGAATGCATGATCAAAAGATAATGGAGTACACCCATGCTCCTACCATGTCTACAAATAGTAAAAAGTATTAAAAATCATGTCACGAATCTATATCATGCCCCCATTGATAAATGTAGAATTTGTGACTATATGTAGAATCAAATTATAAAAAAATTTTGAAACATTTATCACACACTTGAAACTATGTGAATTTTTACTTTGTTCCTAAAATATTATTGCATATGCATGTCATATGCCCCCATAAGTTGTTTCAATTATTGAATTTGAACCATTTTTAAAAATTTGAAATTATATTTTGTGCAAAAACTGATTTTTACTCTTGAAAAGGTTTA
Organism: Torreya grandis; assembly: GCA_037957365.1. Classification (NCBI taxonomy): domain Eukaryota; kingdom Viridiplantae; phylum Streptophyta; class Pinopsida; order Cupressales; family Taxaceae; genus Torreya; species Torreya grandis. The sequence continues at coordinate 507,210 of JARHVA010005657.1, read as the reverse complement.
TCTCATGTATGAAAAGCCTTTGAGGTGAGGGAATTGATCCTAAAAGTCACTTGTCTAAAAATAAAATTTAACTGTAACATGTGTAGTAAGATGTAATCATTGACTAATGTGGCATATGTGAAAAGTATGTAAGCATAGTAAGATATGTATTATTTAAATTTAATATGTAACACTTGAGGCAAGGGCTATATAAATGTATCGATGAAGCTCATATTAGTAACATAAAAAGTTAGTATCTTATGCATTAGTGATTGCATTATATTGATCTTGACACTTATCAAACTAAAAATCTCAAGAAGAACACACATGATAATAACAATGTCAAACAAGTATGGCCAAGGGTCACATACAAAGGACATGTTTAAATGTTACTAATAGAATATTTAACATACAATTCCAAGTGCCACATGCAAAGGACATGAAAAATATCAAAAATAAATGACATGTCCAAATATCACACACAACAAAGGGCTCAAGGCTGAAATTAAATGGACATGTTCAAATGTCGCACATACCAAAGAATATCTCATGGACATGTTAAAAAACATTTTCACACATGCTCCAAGGACACACACAATAGACAATTAAAAGGATAATCTATTATGTATAGTAATAATAAAATGGAACATACAATTATAAATGTAGTATAGCCATGTATATATAATGTGATCATATCCTAATAAATGACATATCCATGTGTACCATGTAAGATAGATATATTAGCAAGACATTTTTAAATAGTATATGTCTCAATAGTATAGGATTTATTGAATTATAACATCTAAAAATATTATAACATGTGGATAAAATGCCCTTAGTTTAACAAAGCTACTAGGTAAAGGCAAGTCTGACATCTTAGTCCCTGTAAAAGTTTGTATGTCTTATGTAACACTCATGAATATTAGTAAAATGCATGTGTGTGTAATCACTTAAAAGTTTTATTTGAGTGATAAGAGTGCTAATTGAGAAAACATATTCCTAACTTATCCCTAGACCTATCCTAGAGCCTATTATCACACTTTTCTATCCATTGTATGAACCATAGGCATCCCTAGTTAGCTTAAATGTAGTCTCAATCCCTCATTTCTTGATCCTGGCCCTACATGCCTATTAGTCTACCAATTGGACATTAGTGACACATTAAGGACATTAAAGCTACATGGTGCTAGTGTCCCCAAAATGGTACCAATGTCCTTTACCCTATCTTTCTTGAAAAAATATATTTTTAAAAGTAAAACCCTCCTAAAGTTGAACTAATCATCTTTTATTGTCTACATAAGCTACATAACACTATAAATACATGAATTTTAGACATATATCCACTAGATGGAAATTAGATAAAAAATAACTATTCAAACATGAAATAAGCTAATCAAAATCAAGGTTATTAATCCCTATTTTGCCCTAATTCTGCATACTACCATCTACATTTGTTCTAAGCTTAGAATTTCCAAATTTTTAATATCAAGCACAATCAAGTCATTCAAGACCACTATCATTCTATCATCACTTGCATGAGCACGAGCACCTAGATGGGGAGAACTAAATTGGGCTTGATCCCTCCTCGATGTTTGATATGTAGGTAACTCACTTAAAAATTGGGTGTTAAGGATGTCCATCATATCCTAATAATGAACACACTTTTAAGATCATGCCATACTTACAAGGAGGATTAGGGTTTACATCATAAATTAATTATTATAGGCATAATACAAAGTTTCAGAATTTATGCATGTAGGAATAAAATCCAAAAACACAAATGTAGGTGCACCTAAAATTTTGGAGCAATCCTACATAAAGGACACTAGCGCCATTACCAAGGCACTTGAGCCACATGGATCTTCTATCCAAATATAGTGCTACTATCTAGGAGAGGTTATGATATAAGGATCCAGTATACAATAATCAAACATGTTCATATGTCAGTTTTTAACACTCATATCCTTCATATCAGGTGTTTTTTAGATAAGTCTTTATGTGCACATATTTATTACTATTTTTAAAAAGTTAAAGATAGTCAAAATATTTAACAAATCAGTAGTTATTTTATGAAAATTATTTCATTGATTTAGACTAATTAGACCTTTAATAAAACATAAGATTTTACATTAGGTAAACCCTAAAAGGTTAAAATGTTTGGTGAACCTGACTTACTTCAAATGTTGTACAAACCCTAAACCTAGATAAACCTAGGGTTTACATTTCATAACTCAAATATCATAGCCATATATCTTCTAATTTTTATTTCATATAATCATGATCATAATGACAGAAAAAAATATTCACTTTTTGTTACAAAGTTTAATACTTTCATTTGCATGCTTGTTTCCTTTAATTCAGAATGAACTCAGAAAACATATAAACACATGTATAGATGATGCTTTACATAAATTAAAATATATTTCATATCATGTTATCTTTATTTTATGTGTAATTCTATTAACAAACAAACCTATACACATATATTATTTAGCACATAAGCTAACAACTATGTTTCAAGTTTCAATGTCATATCTTATGCATAGGAAATATTCTCCTTCTTCTCCTCATTTCCATGAGGGTGATATCTAATTTCCCTCTAACTAGGTCCATTCTATCATGCATGTATGATATGAAGTAGAATATACCAATTTAACTAATCCCCGTACTCGGCCTATTCACACCTCTTCTCTATAGGATGTGTGCTTACATGTTCAATCAGAAATAGCTAGGGCTTGCACTTGTGAGACTCTATGTGATCAAATTATCAGTATGACCAAGATAATTTTAGGTTTAAAAAATTAAAATCAACTATTACATGAAAATATCATAATATTAGAAAATAAATTTATAAGACAAAGACCTCTATGGCATAATAGTGTAAATTATGTATATACATTTTCACCTAGTCAATTTGTGACAAACAATGGTGCATATTCAAATCATACATCATAATGAATGACATCTACAATTAGTGATTAAAAAATAATTTAAAGATCAAATAAGAGTTAAAGTGAGATACTAAGGGAAATGATTAAAGCTAAGTTGATCAACCTACCTCCTTTACAACCAATGAGGAGATCTAGATATTGTTATGTATATCATAGAATGCATGGGCACCACGCAAATTCATGTTTATAATTGAAAATTAAAATACAATAGATAATGGATACAAATGACTCACATAGTGATACATCATCCACACAACATATAATGACACGTCTACAAATTCAAAAAGGGTCAAATTTAGAAACAGTATAGAAATGGTTACCAAAGAATAACTCAAAATAATAAAAGGTTTAAAAATCATAATTAGATTAAGAAATAATATATCAAGCACAAGTAAAAGATTTAAATATACCTATATAAAATGAGGCTCAAATTTCAAGTTAATATGAGTTTGGTCAAAAATATCTACAATAGACTAATTATCATGGTCAAGGTTTGGGCATGTAAGCCCAAGGTATCACTACTCCTATACTAGTAGTTGATAATGTTGGTCAACAAGGTTTGAGATTTATTGAACATACTAAGACACATCATTCATAGATATAATTTATAAAGGCAAATAGCTAGATACACAAGAAATGTTACTAAAAAGGAAGAACTTAAGTTATAAAGTCAAAACCATGCTAAGCCAACAAACATTCTCAAAAGAGGATTTATATTAAAAGATCCTCCACAACACCATATATATATAATAAGCATAGTTTCAAAGGGAAAAATCACAATCAATTTCCAAAACACAATTTATAAAGGTCATTTATAAAGGCACAATATCTAGATACACAAGAAATGTTACTAAAAAGGAAGAACTTAAGTTGTAAATTCAAAACCATGCTAAGCCAACAAACATTCTCAAAAGAGGATTTATAGTAAAATATCCTCCACAATAGCTTATGTATACAATAATCATAGTTTCAAAGGGAAAAATCATAATCAATTTCCAAAACACAATTTAGAAAGGTCAACTCCACAATATGATTCAATTCCCTCTATCATTCCAATTTATTATGATTCCAATGATGAACGATACTCAAATTCCTACTACAACCACATTGAACTACCATTCTTCCTTTTGACATAGGTCATTGTGATAGTGAGTCTCCCATAAGACTCATTGGTTAGTATGGTTTCTCTCTTATTATACATACTTTATTTCTCTCGTTCTCCTTGTACATAGTTCATTTTCATTGTGCTTGTATATAGCTTATATCTAGAAAATACAAAAATAATATAACATGTCAAAAACACAAAAATATTCATATATTACTCACGAAACACAAAATTTATAGATTGTATATATTTTTAAGTTACATTTATTCTATTTTTTAGATACTACATATGTTATTTATCATAGTATAGTCAATTTTATCATACCACATGCTTTACTTATTCTTATCGAGTTCTTACAGATTTTTTACAGGACTCAGGTCCACTACCTTGATATAGAATGGCTATCATCTACCCACTGGGGGTGTGATCATAAGAATCCAAGAAGTGAGGTTAGTAACATGTTAGTTCAAGTAATAAAACTAAATAAAAACACACTAACACTTACACTCCAAACCTAGAACTTAGGGAGAGCTTAGTAATAAAAGACAAATTCAAGCACAAGTAAAACATAAAAGATAACAAATCCTTTACTTTTCTTGAGAGATCTAAATTCTTTGTTGAGTGGATTGCTTGGCTTGTGCATCAAAGAGTCTTTGGCAAATGAAGCTTGTTGTCTCTTTCTCTCCTTGGCACCATTATATTTGATGTGGTTTGATGTTATTTGGCTCAATATTTTATCATTATAACACTACTTGCAAGGCAATTTTTTCATTATTACACTACTCTTATTAAAGATTTTAAGTCAATTGTGCATGATAAATTTGCACTAAAATAGCTTAAATTTCAATAGGCAAGGCACTGTATTTATATAAAATGGAATTAACCCCAACCCAAGATGAGTCAAGGTGGAGTTAAGGATTGGAATGGGCTCAAACCTAACATAGGTGAGTCAAATATAACCCCAGTAAAGTGAATAGTTGTTAATTAATCATGATTGACAATGAATAGGTAGGGTCTCTTACATATTTTAGGATATTTCGAAAGATTTTGACAACTCACAAAGGTCATGATGAAAGGCTAGGATATTTATATTTTTGAATTTTATTTTTTAGTTATTCATTAATTTTAAATGGATAATTTAACTAGGCACTTAATTTGGTTTAATTTGTTAACTAATTTTGATTAACCATTTACCTCTTTCAAGATTTGATATTTGTTCATGTGCCCCACTTAACAAGTCCATAGTTCAAATTGACTATTTTGATGTTTCAATATGATTAGGGATTAATCCATGAGAGGCTATTATTTCATACAATAAGATACCCCAACTAGGGATGTCTCAATATGATTCTAAGCTTTAATGAATTATGCATAAGCAAATTTTGGATGTTCAGTGATTCTTAGGCTTAATTTACAATGGTTAGTAGGAATTAGTCTGAATTTCAATCGAAGAACAGTAGTGGCTAGTTTTAGGTGTCTATAGTTTGCCCCTATTTGGGAAGGCATTACAAGCTATAGGCATAATAACATCTTCTCAAATATTGAAAAGGACTTGTATTCTTATGACATCAATAGTAATGGATTAACTATAGGTGCCCCCTCAAGATAATGGTCTTCAAAAGGGTTAATGATCGATCCCTCGAAAGGAGGAAACAATGGGATCAAAAAGATGAAAACGGGTAGAAGAAACTAATTTGCCCATAGGCAGTTATAATCAGTGGCATATGGAGATACCCCAACTGAGCAGATAAATAGGATGATTTGCCTATAAGTGGTTATAAACATCAACATAGGTAGGACAAAAAAGGGTAATGATTTTCCCAAAGGTGGTTATAATCATTGAAAAAGACTTAGGGTAATAAGAGGATTATTTACATAAATATGGTTATAATCATGAAAGGGAAAACATTTATTTCCCCACAGGTAGTTATAATCACTGGTAGGATTAAAACATTCCCCAATTGGGAAGATAGAGATAACATTTTTCCCAAAGGTAATTATAAGAATTATCATAATGAAAATGTGCCCCAATTGGGCAAAATAAATATAATGATTTTCCCATAAGTAGTTATGATCATCAACCTTCAAATGGATTAAAACACAATGATTTTCCCAAAGGTAGTTGGAATAATTAGCAATGTAAGTGGGATGGTATACAATGAATTTCCCATAGGCATTTATAATCATTATTATCTCGATTATGGAAAACATGATGGCAAATTGGTATAGAGGAGAGAGATGAATTTGGGGAACCTTCTAGTAGGGATATGTTCATCTAAAGTAGCAAGGGTTAACATTCTTTTATTAGTTAATTACTCTATATGTGGGAATGTTTGGGGTGGATCAAGAATTTTTTAGGTTTCAAGGAGATATATCATGGTCACATTGTTGTGTGGACTCCTTGAGCTAATTTTTTTTATAACATGTGATGGTTAGGCATCAAATAGAACACCATGATAACTTGGTCAAAATATGCATAAGGACTGAAATGTAATCCAATATTCAATCAAAAAATATGTACCAATGATAAAAACCATGATAACAATGTTGACGTATGAACATGGATGGATTCAAAAATAATGTGCTAAGAATCACCCAATGAATGCACTTATACTAAATCAAGGCACAACAAGAAAGCAAATAAATAGCCAAATATATAAATAGATAAAACAAAACACAACAAAAAAAATCAAACAACATGAAACAAATACAAACAAGGGTTAATCATAATGTTAGTACAAATAAAATAACACAATAAATATTAACCCTAGATGGTAGGAGACAATGAAACAAAAAATAATGGGAAAATTACCCCTAGATGATAGGAGATAATAAAACAAACAATAATGAGAGAATAAAATAAAAATAAGGGGGGTGGCCGAGCTAGCTCCAGATGCACTAGGCAAGTGGACGTTACCTACATAGTTCCATGGACAAAATATCCAACAAAAATTGAGGCCAAACGTAATTCTCCCGAGATATGAGGGAGAATAAAACGATGAGAAGAAAATCATTATGAATGGTATAAAATAATATGGGAATGGACTCACAAAATGATGAAAGTGTCAGATGTTAGGCTAGTAAGGATGGGGAAACTAAATGAGAAGTGTTTTTTTGTGACTTAGTGAGGGTTCCCAGAATCTGTAAGGCAAAGAAAAGGTTAATGAGAATTGATATTGGATTTTATAAATTGGTTCTATAAATTATTTTAAAATATTTGGATCATCTCAACTTGAGAGATAATAATGAGATAGTAAAGGTCCAAGAAAACAAAATGGCAAGAGCATTCAAACTTAACATTCTCTAAAAATGACAAGAGCATGGTGTAGGTTGCTCACAAAATTATGAGAGCATTCAAACTTATCATGCTTAAAAAACAACAAGAACATGGCTTAGAGGTGATTGCGCTAACATTAAATTGAATCGAGTGTTGCCTACATAGTCCTAGAATGAGACATCAAGTCATTATAGTTCTGCCTTACAGTAGAGGAATCTAACTAACATAGCAACCAATTCAAACAAAATAGGCAAAGTAGGAAAATAGAATAGTATGACATAGGCATCCAATAAGGGAGGTTAGTAACATGTTAGTTCAAGTAACATAAATTTCAATAAACATACTAACACTTACACTCCAAGCCTAGATGTTACGGGCGAGCTTAGTTAACAAAATATAAATGAAATCACAACTAAAATAAATCCTTTACCTTCCTTAGGAGCTCTAATTGCATATTTGAGTGGCTTTCTCAGCTTGTAGTTCAAAGAATCTTTAGAAATGGAGTTTGTGTAGCTCCTCCCCTTGACATCATGGCTTATATTATGTCTTGGCTTCATATTTTAGCATTATAACACTACTTGCAAGGCAATTTTTCATTATAATGGTTCTCTTCTAAAATATTTGAAGTCATTTGTGCATGATAAATTTACACCAAAATATCTTAAAATTCAATAGGCGAGGCATTATATTTATAGAAAATGGATCTAACCTCAACCCAAGGTGAGTAAAGGTAGAGTCAAGGCTTGGAATGGGTTTTAACCTAACTTAGGTGAGTCAAATATAACCCTAGTAGAGTTAATAGTTGTTAAGTAATAATGATTTACAATGAGTAGATATTGGCTTCCAAAATGATATATTTTAAGATATTTTCAATGAGCTTGACAACTCATATAGGTAATGATGAAAGAAAAGGATATTTCATATTTTTAAATATCCTTTTTATGATATTAATTAATTACACATGGATAATTCATCTAGGCTTTTAATTTGGTTTAGCTTGTTAATTAATTATGATTATCCATTTAACTCTTTCAATATTTGATATTTGTTCATGTGCCCCACTTAATAGGTATATAGGTTAAATTGACTATTGTGATGCCACAAGATGATTAGGGATGAATCCATGATAGGTTATGGTTACATGTGATAGGATACACCAATTAGGAATGCCTCAACTTGATTTTGAGATTTGATGAATGATACACAAGAAAATTTGGGATGTTTAGTGATTTCTAAGCTTAATTTGCAATAGTTGGTAGGAATCAATCTGAAGCTCAGTCAGAACTTAATTGTGGCCAATTTTAGGTGTTTATATTTTGCCTCTATTTAGGAAGGTGTTGAAAGCTATAGGCACAATACCATCTTCTCAAATAATGAAATAGGTCATTTAATAAAAATAAAGTAATTATTGAAGAAGAAGCTCCAAACAATGTTTGGGAAGCCTATAAGATGCCCCTTTGAGGGAGTGGTTGTCACATACATTTGATGAAGGGTCCCTCAAAAATAATCAAGAATAATTAAATTAACCCATGGGTGAGATTAATCCAATCGATAAAATGCTTATTTGCATTGATTTAAAAAGTATTGATTTGCCCAAAGGCATTTATAATCAGTAACAAAGGTTGAGACATTGATTTGCCCAAAGGTGGTTATAATCAGTGGCAAAGGCATATGCCCCAGTTAGTGATGATGAGTCAAAATAATGATTTTCCCATAGGTGATTATAATCATAAAGATGACTTTGATTGAATAAAGATGTTTGATTGTACCCCAATAGGGTAGAGTGGTAAGCATAACTCAAGGATATAATCTATTACACATATTAAAGATGAGTGGATACAAATGTAGATGAAATGGTCTACAGATTGAAGAAGCTACAAATAACCAGGCACATAAAGATGCACAAATTGATGAAAGAGATGAATATAAGAATAAGAATTGATTAATATAAATGATTTGGTTGTAGCTACCAATGCAGATATGCTCATCTTTATTAGCATTGATATAAACAGAATGGTCAATAGGTTTATTTGATCAAGTAGGGTGGGAGGATTTTCCAAGGTTACCAAGGAGAAACTTATGTGGCTCCATTACGTATAAGACTTTTTGAATGAAATTTTTTCTATAGCACGTGATGGTATGCCTCATGATAGAACACCATGATAACTTTGCTGAAATATGCATAAGGACTGACTCCTAATCCAATAAAAGTTTGAAAATAATGATCCAATAATAAAAATAATGATGATAATGTTGACATATGAATATGGATGGACTCAAGAATAATGTGTAAGGAATCACCCAATGACTACATAGAAACTGAGTCGAGGAACAGTACTGAAAGCAAATAAGTAGGCATGTAAACAAATAAATAACTAAGAAAATAAATGCATAAAAATCCTAAAAGTAAAATCAAAATAAAGCATCCAAATGATGGATTTTCCCCATTAGGTCAGATCGAGGATGACTGACTAGGCTTAGATTGGACAATTTTTTTTGGATTTTGAATTTTTTGAATGTTTTTGGAATTTTTAAGTATCTTAACTTGATAGAGATTAACAATATACCACTCACAAAATCATGAGAGTGTTGTTTTAGGTTGCTCATAAAATGGTGAGAGTGTATGTAAAAGAATGACTGAGCTGACCTTAATGTGAATTGAGCATGGCCTATATATTCCTATTAAGACCTCGAGTCATAGTAGTTATGTTAACATGAAAGGTGGTGAGAACTAACTAGGTCACTATAAGTTCTAAAATCAAGGCAAAATAGCAAGGAAAATGAAAAATATTAATGTCAAGGTGATGTAGAAAATCATGGTAAAGGTGTTGTTCCTAATTTTCCCATAGACAGTTATAATTAGGGAACAATGGCATAGATTTGTGATACTAATTTTCTCATAGGTAGTTATAATTAGTAACACAAGGTGGGATGCTAATTTTCCCATAGGTAGTAATAATTAGTGGTACCAATCAAATGTAAAATGAAAGATAACTTGCCAGATCCATTATCATACTACTTTCATAAACTGTCATCTAAACACAAAATTTTGAAACTATTGAAACTGGATCAGAATTCCCTCATAGAAAGTGTGGGAAGAACCAAAGGAACCAAGATCAAAAAGGGGTAGGTAGGATGACTAAAAATAGGTTTTGGTCTAAATAGGGATGGGTATGGTAGAATTTCATATGGTATGGCATAAGTAAAAATGATAGGATGGAAAATGGATATAACGACAGGAGGGTTGCCCCCAAGTGAAAAGGTAAGGTAAATGGTAGGGTATGAAATAATGGAAAGAGGAATGATGAATGAAAGAGGCAAGGTAAATGGAAAATTGAAATGGCAAGGTAAATGTTTTTAACCAAGGTGAATGATTATGTTGTTCCTATTGGTGTGGAGATACATGCCCTAATAACATATGACACAACCAAAATAATCAATCATGTAAACTGATAAACCACACCTCTTTTGAATAGCTGCTCTATCAAGAATCAGCTACATATTTGGATTCCAAGAATGTTGTTGTGATGTTTATTGGTCATTAATTCTATTTCCTTCAAACATCAAGACAAGGTATCTTTGTAACCTCTGTAAAGCAAATTATGGCCAAGGATGATAAAAATAAATAAATAATGGATGATAGGTTTGATTTGGTTTATGTAATGGTAGATGATAATGGAATGTATAATAATTCAGTGACAAATAAAGATTGGGGTTTCAAGGAAACACCATTTTACTAATTTTGGATTTGACATAATTTTGGTCGTGGTAGGGCTAAAGACTTCTAAAAATTCTCTCGATAGGACCACATGATTTTTTTGCTGTTTGGGCCTGAGAGTAGCTACCGTCTAATTAGATTATAGATTGGAAGTTGTACTGATTTTATCTTTGATAATGTCTTCATCAAGTAGTGAAGAAATTTTGTGCTCAATTATTGGTTCTTTGATGAGGTTTTTACCAATGATATCTTGATTATCTCATAGTGCATCTGATAAGGTTTCACTAAAAAATTTTGGCTTTTGACTTTGATTGTCTTCTAGCACCTCCAAAAAAATTTCACTAGAAGATGTTAAGTTTGGATTTTGGTTTCCCCTTAGCACCTTCAGAAAGGTTTTACTAAGAGATTATTCTTCTTTTGAATGAATTTGGTCTTGGCCCCCTTGATATTTTGTAATTGATATATCACCATAGATTCATTTCAACAAAGTGTGATTCTATTGGTCCCAATCAACACTTATAGGAAGTGGAAGATCAATAAAATGGTTACGTTGGTTGGTGGTAATGGCATGCAAAATAGTAATGGAATTAAAAGAGGTTACACAATCCTTATATAAGATACTATGATAGCTTATGTTGAAACTAATGTAATCATCCTCAAAAACTGTAGAAGGATCACAAATCTATTCAAACTAATCTATGAGGTATGCATAACCAATATTATAACAACCATGGACGTATTATGAATCTGACACTGAGTCTGATTCAAGGGACTCTGAATCTAATGTTGAGACTAACATTGATTCTAATTTTGAAGTTAAATCTGATGTTGGAATAATAATAAAACCTAACTTTAATTTTGATTCATCATCTAGTGTGGATTTGGTTACAATGATGTCTTATTGAATGTTTGGTATTGGACAAGTAATGGCCTATGATGGCATATTGGGCTTTACTGAGACTAGTTTGTCAAAGTGAGACTCCTCAATGAGTGGGAAAAGGTCAAGAGATATCTCTTAAAAGAATAGATTTTCAAAGGAAGATTCTTTAAAAATAGGCATATGGTCAAGGTAATGATTTGCCAAAAGGTGGTTATAATCATTAAGAAGTGACTCAGTAAAGACTGGATCATCAGATTGAGACTCGTTGATAATAGGTATAACATCAAAAGGTGATTCATCATAGGTTAAATCATCATAAATGGTTGGTTAAAAAAAAACATCATGGATTGGTTAGTTCTCTTGGCCTTAGTTTATAAATAGTTATAAAATACCAATTTTGAATATATATTGGTCTTTGAATGATTGGCTTAGTTAGAAAGGTATTGATTGACTCAGTTAGGGTTGAATAATTGGCATGGGTTTTTAAAGTGGGGAATGGTTGGCAATAGACGAAGTATGGCTGATGGTTTGGTAATAATAGGCTTTAAAAAGGTTGGTTTATGGCCTAAGATAGTAATTATGACCCATCAAGTTATGATTGGACAATTTTTTTTGGATGAGTTACCATACATGGAATGACTTGGAATGGTAATGGTAGGGTGTTTTGAAGCTTTTTTTCTTACACAAAACAAAGGAAGAGGTCATAGGATAGAAATGGTAGGGTATTATAGAGATTGATTACTTTCATAAGCTAAAGAATGAGGTCCTATTATAGAAATGGTAGGGCATTATGAAGCTTGGTTGTTATTATGATCTAAAGGATGAGGTCTTGGTATAGAAATGGTAGAGCATTTTGAAGCTTGGTTACTTGTATAAGCCAAAGGATGAGGTCTTGGTATAGAAATGGTAGGGTATTGTGAAGCTTATTTGCTTATATAATCCAAAGGATGGGGTCCTGGAATAGAAATGGTAGGGCATTATGAATCTTGGTTACGCACACAAGCGAAGGATAAGGTCCTGGAATAGAAATGATAGAGCATTATGGAGCTTTATTGCTTGCACAAGCTAAAGGATGATGTCCTGGTATTGTAATCTTTGGACATTATAGAATATTGTTACTCACACAATCTAAAGGATGGTTAATGGTATAAGTGGGGTATTAGATGCCATGATTAGTGATAGGGTGAAGATCGTATGTCAACTAAACAAAATAAGGTATTACCAAACACTATGCTTGAGGATCTTGGCTTTGTTCCCCAAATTGAATATTGTAAGGAGGATAAGGATCTATCTCAAAAACCACTTCTTCACCATAGAGATCTTGAACAAAGTCTATTTATGTGGTCATTCTATCATAACATGGATTGTACATGGCTCTACCATAAGTGTAATGGGACATATCCAAGTCAATGATAAACACTTTGCAAAAAGGTCTCAAGTTCTATAAACTCTTAAAAAAATTATCCAAAGGCTAAAAGGTTTGAACTTGGTCTAACATGGTCGAAGGAAATGGATTTGTATATCCAAAATGGTCTATGCTAAAACTTGGTATAAAATAATCTAATGTCAAATGTATCACACATTGAATTTCAAGTGGCTAAGTAAAAATTGGCATGCCAAACTCAAAGTCCAAAGTATTCCAAAGAAATCTAATCTAAGAAAACAAAATTATCTAGGTATTTTGACTAAATGCAGCATTAAATTCTAGGCTCAAAATAAGCATGTGTTAGGACTTTTTGTCAAACAAGCAGAAAAGCTAGACTTTAAACAAAGGGTATGATTTAATCTAACAAATTTGAAACACTTTGGCATAGACTAGGCATTAAAAATCAAACATGAACTTGGCCAATTGGCATAAGGCATGAAACAAAAGTCATATCGAGAGATAGGTTATTTCACCAAAATAATGACATAAACAATAATGAAAACTAAGATTCTTTGAACACATAAACTAGACAAAATTGAATGGCATAATGGCACTAGGCATAGATCCAAATGGCATAGATGGATTAGTTTCAAAAATGGCATTTAGCACAAGGAAAACAAGTCTATGAAATGATTCGAGTAGCATAATGATGTTATCATGCTCTAAAACTATAACAAAATGTTTATTTCAAGACTCCAAGGCATAAAAACTTGAAATTGATTGGGCAATGTAATGTTACCCTTTCTAATCAAGTGACACACAAACAAAGATTTGTCAAATGATTAAGGCAAAGGTATGGTGTCAAATGAATGGCATAATGCCTCCTTAAACAATAGAGTGATGTATAATATAAGACTCATTTGGACATGGCATAACAAATAAAATATATATTTTTAGACTCAAAAACCATGCAATAAAGGATAAAATGACACAAACACGTAAGTGTAACGTCCTAGATCCTAAAACTACCAAGGTTGCATAGTAATATCAAAATCCATCTATATATGTATTCTTGAGATGATTTTAAGTGTTAATCCAAAAATAAAATCATGTGAATAAGTAGGGTTTTTACACCCCATTCTCTCAAAATATTGTACAGTGAAATGGAACTTTGAACTACTCACCTTGTATTAACAGTATGTCTATAGTAAGTTGGTTGTGTTTTAAAACTAAATTTTTGTGTGTATCTAAATGGTCCCAAGTATGTATAACACAAGGGATTATCATGTCATTTGGATCCACATAAACTATCTTGTTGTGAAAAGGTCTTGTTACTTTTACAACCACTACATCCATCACTTTCTCAATGTAGTGTGATGTCTGAGTTTCCCCTACAGTCCGAGGTAGTATCTTGATAGAACCGAAGTTCCCCAAAGCTCTGACACAACTTGTCAGATTTAAGAGCACACATGATTACCTTTGTGTAAGCAACTTAAACATGCGGAAATAACCAGAAGAACAAATAACTATCAATGAGAAATACACATAGAATATGAGAGGCAACACATAATTGTATTCAACTCATTACAAAGGAAATTACAATAAATAGATCACACTCTTCTTCCACCTCTATGAGGCTTCCTCCTCAAGGGATCCCATTAATCTTCCCACCTGATTAATCTTCTCTCAATAGGTCACAACACACAGCTAACACAAGCTGTTGTTCACCTCATTGTACTCCCAGTACAATCGAGTACGAACCGGTACTCCAAGTAGATCTCACCATGATCTTGCTCCTTGATGTATTGCTATCACCTTGGATCTTGCTCCCCCACTGATCTCCTTTCTGACCCTCACATACACACATCCCTGTAGACCAACCCTAATCTTACTTATCACATGTAGATCTCCTCCATGATCCTGCAACACCCTGCTGACCAAACCTGATCTTACATACCTAGAAGAACATGCTCTTCCAGGGGAAGAACTCTCCAAGTTCTACTTAGTTCTTCAACTTAACAATATATCCCATGAGTCTATTATATAGATCTCATGCATACACTAATTTAGACAAGCGGCTCAAAGACTTGAACTAATATTTATCATGCAAACTGCCTGTTCACTTAACTGATTGTTCATCAACAGCAGTTTTGGAACCGCACAGGCAACTGACATCAGTCCCTATCTTCTTGGAGGTGACTGACGTTGGCCGATTCTTGTCGATGTCGGTTGCTCTTCTGTCGACCCCTGCCCAACGTCTGTGTGGCCTACCGACGTCAATGACTGTGACACTGCAATCCTCCTCCATGCTTGCATCCGGGTGAAGCTTTTTAGCTCCACACCCTAACAATCTCCCACTTGGAGATAAATAGCTGCACCCGTATCTATACCCGTACTTTGTCTATTTTGCATCCTGGCTTGTATTCCTCTTCAACCTCCCACTTGAAGACCACCCACCACACACCCTATGGTGCTACACCTGTGTTTGAATTTATCCATTCTCAGCTTACCTTCTTTTGCCATTGCTATACTCCCACTCAACCAGCAACCCCTATGAGTAACTTGTAATCAAAAAACCACTAACCAGATCTAGGCCATCTATTAGTCAAACTCACTCTGAAAACGTCCAACCTCCCTCTGATACCATTTGATAGGACCGAAGTTCCCCAAAGCTCTGACACAACTTGTCAGATTTAAGAGCACACATGATTACCTTTGTATAGGCAACTTAAACATGTAGAAATAACCAGAAGAACAAATAACTATCAATGAGAAATACACACAGAATATGAGAGGCAACACATAATTGTATTCAACTCATTACAAAGGAAATTACAATAAAGAGATCACACTCTTCTTCCACCTTTGTGAGGCTTCCTCCTCAAGGGCTCACAGTATTCTTCCCACCTGAGTAATCTTCTCTCAATATGTCACAACACACAGCTAACACAAGCTATTTTTCACCTCATTGTACTCCCAGTACAATTGAGTACGAACTGGTACTTCAAGTAGATCTCACCATGATCTTGCTCCTTGATGTATTGTTGTCACCTTGGATCTTGCTCCCCCGCCGATCTCCTTTCTAACCCTCACATACACACATCCCTGCTGACCAACCTTGATCTTACTTATCGCATGTAGATCTCCTCCATGATCCTACAACACCCTGCTGACCAAACCTGATCTTACATACCTGGAAGAACATGCTCTTCTAGGGGAAGAACTCTCCAAGTTCTACTTAGTTCTTCAACTTAACAATACAGCCCATGAGTCTATTATATAGATCTCATGCATACACTAATTTAGACAAGTGGCTCAAAGACTCAAACTAATCTTTATCATGTAAACTGCCCGTTCACTTAACTGACTGTTCGTCAACAGCAGTTCTGGAACCGCACAGGCGACCGACGTCGGTCCTTGTCTTCCTGGAGGTGACCGACGTTGGCCGATTCCTGCTGATGTCAGTTTCTCTTTTGTCGACCCCTGCCTGACATCGGTGTGGCCTGCCAACGTCGATGACTGTGACACTGCAATCCTCCTCCATGCTTGCATCCGAGTGAAGCTTTTTAGCTCCACACCTTAACATATCTTAATAACAAAGTTTGCTTAATTATTCAATAAAATGTCCTAATAATTCAACCTAAATTTATATACCCCATCATGGAGTGGGGTTAAAATAATGTTGGGATATGAATTCTTGAGTCAATACTTCCCTAGAGAACCTGTGAGGAGGTGATGAAATCCCATTCATAAGCCAAGATGCATGAAAATAAATGGCAAGTGAAAAGACTTTAAGGTCATGTTTAGATCACCTAAACCATATGGATTTGTGGAGATCCTTAATGATGTTATTTTTAATCCTTTGGACAAGGCATAAATTCAAAGAAAGAGTGATTTTGGTCACTGGATTTTCCTAAAGGGGATGGGGGAGAGCATACATGCATCAATCATTTTTCAAAAGTAAATAACTTTAAAAGACAAGCATAAAATAAAACACTCTTTAGAGTATGTAATCTAAGTTTGAGTGTTTATTTTAATACTCAAAGTTAAATGTTTATGAAATTTGTCCCCTTGGAATTTTTTTTTGAAAGCTTGAAACATAATTAAAATGATTTAAACAAAAATATTCTTAAAACACCAATTTGAAATTTGAAAATTGCAAGTTAAAAATGTGTTTTAAATGTCTCCTTGTGGCCTTTGGGTACCTTAAAAAAAATTAAGGGATTTTCAAGATTTTGTGAAATATTTATGCAATTTGAAGATAAATTGATAGCATATTTTAAAAATTTAGGAGAAAATATGTGATTTTTGAAAAAATCAAAAATAGAGTCTGATGACCCCAAATGAAGCTTTGAAAGATGGCCTATCAACCTATTATTCTACATAGAGACCGATGTCAAGTCTAGGAGGTGATGCACATCGAGTTCAATGTCAGTTATGGGTGGACTGACATCAGTTTTAATAGAATTGACATCAATTTTATTAGAACCAATGTCAGTCTCTGTGGAAAACTATGTAACACTAAAAAATTGAATAAGTGAAAAACAATACTAAAACTTGAATTTTGAAGATTCTTTGGCCATCAATAGCAAAACTAACAGCTACATATTAGTCTTCTTAGTTGCATGGGATGCTTGAGCATCCCACCAGGTGTGCCATTTATGATCATAAGAATCTAAGAAGGGAGGTCAGTAACATGTTAGTTCAAGTAACAAAATTTCAATAAACATACTAACACTTACATTCCAAGCCTAGATTTTAGGGGTGAGCTTAGTTAACAAAAGACAAATGAAAGCATAACTAAAATTCAAAATACAATAAATATTTACCTTCCTTGGGATTTCCAAGTGCATTGTTGAGTGGCTTGCTCAACTTATGCTTCAAAGAGTCTTTGGCAATGGAGGTTGTGTAGCTCCTTGTCTCCTTAGCATCATGGCTTGTGTTGTGGCTTGGCTTAATATTTTAGCATTATAACACTACTTGGAAGGCAATTTGCACATTATAACACTACTCTTCTAAAATATTTGAAGTCATTTTTGCATGATAACATTGCACCACATTAGCTTAAAATTCAATAAGGCATTGTATTTATAGCAAATGTATCTAACCCCAACCCAAAGTGAGTCAAGGTGGAGTTAAGGCTTGGTTTTGACCCCTAAATTTGTACAAGTATTGTTACAATCTTGGTATGTGGTGTGGAGGGACCATTGTCTATTTTGTTTTAAGTACTGACATGGTATGAGAGGACCATGACATGCTAGAGTACTATGTCATAGAACTTAATAAGCATAGGAGGATAATGGCGTAGGAGACCCAATGCAAGAGGAACAAGTTAAGGAAGAATGTGTCAAAAGGAACCTAGGAATGGGGGACTTAGAATAACAAGTGGAAGGCTAGGGGAGCATGAGGGAAGTGGAGCATGAGGAATATAGGAGCAGTTAGATGAGTAACTCAAGTAGGATACTTCAACCCCACCGATCAAAGATTAAATTTTATCCCATGAGAAATGGAATACTTGGCCACCATAACATAACATAGAGCAAGCATCTAGGGGCATAGAGGCTTGATTCTATAGAAACATTTAGCTGTAAGAGCCATGAATCTTAGCTATTTAGATTTTATGTGCCATTTGTCCATGATAGTTAGAATCTTGACACTTGGTCAGGGCAAAACAACTATAAAAACCCTATTGTAATCATTTGCAGGTGTGTGTGGACCTTTAGAGAATATATACATCATTTTGTCTTGTAATGTGTTAAGCAATCAATGAATAGTTAGTATTTTCTATAAATTGTGATGATTCATGAACATCCTAAATGTTGAATAATGAATATGTTTTATTTCTTAAGTTGTGGGTATCTTTTCCTTTTTATTGCTACTATTGAATAATGATGGTGATCCTAGTTATCACAATAGTTAAGTCTAGGATGATGAGAATAATAGTGGTATATTTATGGTATTGAATAGCTTAAAGATTTACATTATAAGAGATGAAAAAACATACAACATTGTGTTTCAAAGCCTTTAGGAACTAGTCTTTTGTTGCGAGTGAGCATATGAGACTTACCTCTCATATGATAGGGCTAGTGTGCTAGCCTATTGGGAAGAAGCTCCAGTGTCATAGTAAAACTGACTAAATGAACCCAACATTTTAGTACCATTACCAGGAGTTGAAGTAATTAAATCATAATTATAGGAAAATTTTTAGCACATTACATTAGTGAAAAATGAAGAATGGGTTACCAATGTCAAAGATAAATTTATGGTTCTATATCTTGAACCAGGAATTTTTGCATGATAGTGGGTAGAGCAGAATCTCTACAACTCTTTATATGAGACTTTATTTTTTGATGTCCCAATTTTTTTGCATTCTTGGATCTTAGCATATGCTCAAGGATGATCTCAAAATCTTGGATGAAGGCAATCATGGACACTTGAATGGCAAAGGAGTTTAGCATGACTTGAAGTTTCCTGGATGTAAGCAATTAATTATTGGTGGAAAGACATTCAGAATAGCTACATTTTGGAATACATGGTGACCACCTATTCATTTCCTGAGGAAGCAAAGTTCCAATTCCTATGAGAGTCAAGGGGATGATATCTTTCATCATTTGCCTTTGAGTTAAAGAAGTAAATTTTTGACCTTGGATTGGAAACTCTACCCATGGAAGGCTAAAATATCTTGTGCATGAGATGCATATTTGGAGGGAAAACTAAGGGTTGATTAAAGATTGTAGGTTTAACATGGTAGAAAAATAGTGAGCATTACAAAAATAAAAGTATGATGAATCTTGGTAGAGGATCAAGGGAGTTAATGGCATGGGAAGAGATCAGGTAAACTTTAGGAGCACTGTGAAGAGTCATAAGGAGTTGGATGCATGTGAGTAACCCATCACTTTTGAGCCACGTCCTTTATCACCTTTATCCTAAAAAGGAGAAATGACATAGACTATCAAAGATGAAAAACCAACTATGAATCAACTAGGCCCCCTACCATAGTGTGTGTTCATGCCTTTGAGTTGGATAAAATACATATAAAAAATTGGGATACAAACAGTACAGAATCCAAAACTAAATGGGTAAGGGAGACTGCAACTAGGATATTAGGTGATAATCTAGAATGTGCATCTTTATCTCTACATGAGAATTCTATGGCACAGCTTGGAATGCCTAGAGGTTCTAGTACTCAAGGCCAGAATATAGGACCAAACCTAGGAAATCAACCCTCTACCATGCCTCTTCCCATGGGCACTACTACTGGAGGTGTTGGAGGAGGACTAAGAGGAGGCACTGGAGGAAGTGGACCCCATCTTGTAATTATAGATGGATCTTCCCAACAACCACCTGCTCAACCACAACCCACTACGATCTACTATGAGATGACATTGCATTTACTTGAATACCATGGGGTAGAAAATGCAATTGAGCATGTTCATAAGTGTGATCTAATTTAGAGGGTGTGTGGCATCATGTCTTCTAAATGAAAGGTAATGTAATTTTCAACCACCCTTTTAGATCACATGCATAAATGGTATTACAAATTTAACCCTTAGCAAGCAGTGGTCGACTATGACCATCTCAAATCAACCTTTTTGCAAGAATTTGATATTCTTGAGTTTGAGTAGTAAAGTATAGTGACACTAAAAGATATAAAATAGGGACTTACAAAGAGCATAAGTAAATATGATGCATAATTTAAAACCTTGATTTCTAAGTTGTCATTTTAAATCAATCCTATTCATCATGCACAATCATTCGTGGGAGGATTATCGCTACCTTTTCGATAGACCTTGTCACAAAGAACCTTCACAACCATGTGTGAGGTGTTAGAAGATAACCTCTATGCTGAAGCAGTAGGAAGCATGGATACTAACATTAGTCCCTTTATGGATACACAAATAGTGTCCATGGCATCTTAGCTTGAAAATTTGATAGTAAATAATGTACATGAGACATGTAGTGGTGTCTAGTGTACTAACTATGAGACTGAACGGCTTACGAGGAGTAACTACCTGTGTAAGAACATCCACGCATTACTAAAACAAACCTATTATATTTGTCATGAAGAACATGATGTTCATTCTTGTCCACTTTTGCAATGGGATACAAACATAAAGGTATCTAAGTATTTTAATATTTATGATTCTTACATACATGACACTAATGATTGTTGATTAATCAGTGATATTCATGAAGCTTGAGCATGCATCATGCATCAAACTTTAGTTACCAATACTCAAGACAATGGTGGCTACCAAGGGTAAGGGTGAGGTGGTGGTCGATTTCCATGAAGAAACTATTAAAAATGTGGTTCATCGAACCACTATCAAAGAGATTACCTAGAATACCCAATCTATGCATTTTGCAAAAATGATCATTGACTAGAAGAATGCCCTGATCTATATGCACCCATCACTAAGGAATAAAATGAAAAGGGTGTTGGCATGATTCACATAGATAAACCACAATGGCATGCATGACTGACCATTCCCATAGTATAACTATTGAACATCACCACTTGTAGTAGAGGTCAAACTCAATCCATAGCCAACACAATCAAGAAGGTACATCAAGAAGAACCATGGGCAAGGAAGTACCCTAATGCATAGTATCAAAAAGATGTCCTTCAAGATACAATGTAACTTGTGTGAGAGATCCAAGGCAAGATTCAATTTCTCAAGGATAAGGATGTCATACAATTCACCATAGTACAAAAATAACTTGAACTTCCTGTGGTGTAAGATGATTTTCAAGAACTATGTAAAAGTATTCTCGATGAAGACATCATTCCCCAACTCAGCACTTGGCTTAAAGGTCAAGCCCACCTACCAAATGAATTCCACCATCACATCAATTTTCAAAGAAAAAATCATTATTTAAATCATGCCTAATGTTAGGAAAGTCCTAGTTCCAATTCCCTAGAAGATGGAGAGATATTAGTTAATGTAGCAATCAACAGATGGGTAATCTATGATATTCTAGTGAATACTAACATGGAGGTGAATGTTCTCACTAAATAATCTTGGTGAAATATGTCTAGTACAGCCTTGCATCCCTCTCCTCACATCCTATTCATGGCGAATAAGACTCAAGCACATCCTATTAGAGTCCTCAAAAAATCCACCATTGACATACTTGGGGTTCCCTTTAAAGTAGATTTTGAGGTTTTGGAGTTGGTTGAAGTGGATGACTATCTAGCCTTATTGGGAAGGCCCTGGTGTTATGAAAATCATGTAAATTTGAGTTTTAAAAACTGATACATTAGCTTTGATAATACTAATTAGCACATGGTAATACCTCTAGACTAGACACAGGGACTACCCTACATCAAGCCTATGAGCACTGATGAAGACATCAATAATTTGTATAATGTAACCACTCAAAATGATGAACAACATGATCTAATGCTAGATGTTATTCTTTGATGGATAAACAACTAGTCTATTTTAGATACTACAAGTAATGCTTGTAACTATTGGGCCCATGGTGACTATGATCTAATCAGAAGATTGTGTAGCACTATAAATAGAGGAGAAAACATCCTATGCTAACCCCCTAAATGCCACAATTTTATGCACATCATGGGTTTATAAATGAGAGGGCCACTTGAAGGACCACCACTAGAGAGACTAGAGGAAGCTCCATGGTTTCAAGGACAAATGGAGGTACGTGACTTTGTCCAGCACCTTGAAAATTTCTATGATATTGAAAATGATCAAATGTGGTCTTTAGATCACATTTTTAGTGGTACCACTGCCAGATGGTGGTGTGATCATAAAGAGCACCTTTTGTATTAGGATCAATTACAAGTTACTATACATTATAGATTTCACCATGATAATAAGATCATAGGCATGCTTAGTTATAATAGCATGAAAACACTTGAACCTCATATTGAAGCTTGTTGGACAATATGGGAAGCTGAGGAAACATTTTTACCAAAATACCTCTAGGTCCATGTGTTCTATGGGACTTTGTGTACTTAGGGATAGGCTTGGTACATTCATGAAGATAGGCACATGGGTACTAGATTTTGATATTTATTGAAGGAAAACATGATGTCAACACTTTCTTATTTTTTACCAAGGATGGATTTGTGCCTCACCCTTCAAGACATGGATGAAGTAATCATTAGAGATCTAAGTCCCATCAAAGATTGGTTATACCTTATTCATCAGGAACCTGAAGAACCATTACATTTATTCACTAATCCTACATAATCGCTAGTTCCTAATGAATAATGCCATAAAGAGATCTTGGGAAAGCAAAAACTTGTCTTTCAAGTAGATGAAGGTGAGGGTTCCACTCTACTTGACCCCTTAAATAACAAGCTATGAGTCCCTACAAGTACTAGTTCATGAACTATTCAAGACACAAGTTCTCTAATAGACAACCCTTATCATGAGCCCATTCAAACTATTCAACTTAACATTGGCACAAAGCAAGAGCCTAAAATGGCTGTAATTGGAAATTATTGGACTGAGATAGTAATTTCACAAATTTTTGAGTTATTGAAAGAATATTAGGATGTATTTTTGATGAATTATAGTAAAATGAAAGGAGTTCACCCATCTCTAGGGAAGATGCACATAAAGTTGACTAATGGTGCTTTCCCAATGAAGAAACATCCATACAAGATGAATCCTAACCTCTAGGCATACATAAAAGAGGAGATTAATAACATGTTCTACACTAGAGTAATTATTTCCATTGATGAATCTAATTGGGTGAGTCCTATGGTAATTATTATAAAAAAGTATGGGCACAACTGAATCTATACAGATTACCATGTTTTAAATGCATCTTGTGTGACAGATCCTTTTCCAACACCATTCATGGAGGAAATCCTAAAAGCTATTGCCAGTTGTGAGATATACTCTTTTATCAACAGGTTATTAAGGTACCACCAAGTATAAATAATTGAGGAAGACCAATCTAAGACTACTTTCACTGATGAATGGGGATCTTTTTCCTATACCATCATACCTTTTGGGTTAAAAATGCCCTGATGGTGTTCTCACATATAGTAGTTGAGGTTTTCAAAGATTTTATCCATAAGTTTATCCAAGTCTACTTAGATGTCTAGATGGTATATGGGTTGATTAAGGACCATTGTGCCAATTTGAGGTTCATGCTTGATCATTTGTTAGTATTGTTAATTTCCTTTAATTTGAAGAAGTTCTTGTTTGTAACACCTTTTGGTGTACTTCTTGGGCATATCATTTATAAGGAGGGACTCCTAGTGGATCAAACCAAGGTCTCCATCATTCTCTATCTGCTAATGCCAAAACCTAGCACGAGGTGTATGCCTTCCTATGACACACAAGTTACTATATAAAGTTCATTTGAGGTTATGCCAAGATAATTTCACCCTTGGAAGATATTATAAAGCACAATAAACAATTTATATGGACTAATTATTGTAAAGGAGCCTTTGAAACACTTAAATAAAGGTTAGTTACAACTCCTATCTTGCAATTTCTTGATTGGTAAATCCTTTTAATGTCTATTTTGATGAACATGGGATGGAAGCTAATGTGATACTTGCACAACCAAGTGATGGAAACTTAAATCACCTAATTTACTTTGCTAGTAGGAAGCTGACATCAGTAGAATGAAACTATACCACCATTGAGTGTGAAGCTTTGTCTATGGTTTATGCTCTAAAAAATTTTACACAGTACCTCATGGCCACCCTATTTACATTCTATACAAACCATGAGGCCTTGAAGTATCTTGTCAACAATATAGTACTATATCGGAGGATTTGCCATTGGATTATACTTTTCCAAGAATTCCAATTTTTTGTAGTATTAAAGCTTGGAAAGACCAACTATAGACCTGATCATTTATCACAAATTGACAACCACATGCCATAGAAGATGATATTCTTGATGCTCATCTCTTTCTAGTTTCTCAAGTACCTAAAGAGATGGAGGATATTGTGACATTTCTCAACACTAGTTATGCACCTGACTCCTTCAATTCATAAGAAAAAAGGTAACTTATAGTCCACATCATATCTTATCAACTCATAGCAAGAAATTTGTATAAAATAGATAGTGATGAAGTACTTTACCATTTTTTAATGCAACATGAGCACCCTAAAGTGATATGAGAAGTCCACAAAGGTATTGTTGGAGGATACTATGCTGGAGAGGTTATCGCACATAAAGTGTTACTTGCTAGACTTTGGTGGCCAACTTAATTCAAAGATGCAAAGGCTTATGTTGGGCAATGTGACGTCTGTCATTGTGTAATAAAACCTAACAAAATATATGTTATGTCATTTCACCCTATTTCTTCTCAAAAATCATTCAAAAAGTGAGTTATTGAATTTGTGGGACCTATCACTCTAGCAGGATGATGAATGAGCTCTCATTACCTCATTATAGTAACTAATTGTCTCACACATTGGGTTGAAGCAATGCCAACAAAAGATTTTATTGCAATAACTACCACATGATTCAATTAGGAAAACATTATAACATGGTTTGTATGTCCCCTAAGTTTCACTATTGATATTGGCACCCACTTTTTGAATGAAACAATTTGTATCTTGTTCGTTGAGTTCATGATCATGCACCTCAAGATGACACCATACCACCCACAGGCCAATGGAACAGCTAAAACCTTCAATAAGATCCTTGGTACAACTTTGATAAAATTTTATAATATTAGCTAGATTGATTGGGATAATAAAGTATATGTAGTACTTTAGGCCTACCAAACTACATACAACTACCCCAACAAAAGTACACCATTCAACCTAGAATATGGAAAAGAATTGGTCATGTTGGTAGAGTTCTTAGTGTCATCTCTTCAGATAGT
Organism: Torreya grandis; assembly: GCA_037957365.1. NCBI lineage: Eukaryota > Viridiplantae > Streptophyta > Pinopsida > Cupressales > Taxaceae > Torreya > Torreya grandis. The sequence goes on along the minus strand of JARHVA010005657.1, from coordinate 481,103 downwards.
GTGTATGGGAAACTTGGACAATGACACCTCTTTGAAACCTTAGATCGATGATTTAATGAAACTATATGAGGTTTGGTTCCTCACCCACTAGAGTTAGAATGTTGAGAAACGTAAACAAAAAGCATAGCATGATCACCATCTCAAAAATAAAATATTTTCTCTAGGCATGAAAGTTCTCTTATATGATTCCAAGTTCATGCACCACCGTGGGAAGCTTTTCATCTATTGGGATGGACCATTTATATTTCATAGCATTTAACCTACTAGAGCTTGCTAGTTAAAATGAATGGATGGACAATTTCTCTTATGACACTATAATGGGAGATAGCTTCAGTTGTATTGTCATTATATTTAGTTCAAATTTTGTAATCAATAAGGATTAAGGCCATTAAGTTAGGATTTACTAATTTTAATAAAAAGTGTTTCCCTTGAGGCATGTGACTCTTTAATGTAATTTTTAATTCATGTACTTTGAGTGTTTTCATGAAGGACCATGAACCCTTTTTAGTGTGGGGTATGGCATCATGCATATGAACACAAGACATGACATGTGGGCACATAAGTTCCAAAGGTGTAAGAGTCATATATGGCATGCAAGTGATTAAGGACATGTGAGTCATTGAATGCACTTCAAAATCATTTTGAAAGATTCTCACCATTTGGGTGATAGTTGTCTTCCACGTCATCATAAAGGTGTGATAGTTGTCGTCCACTTCCAAAAAATGCATAGGAAAGAATAGACCATTAATGTGACAAGGTTAGTTATGGTGAGAAGTGTGTGAGTGGAATGATGGGACAAATTAGTTAAGTCATTTAATGCTCGCTATAAAAATTGAAGCAAGAAGATCGTTAAAAGATGTGTATTAATGAATAGAAGTGACAAGGGGAGGGAAATAAATAATGGAGGTAATTCTCCCCACATGGCCTATAAATAAGGCTGTCAAGTCCATTTTATACTTTACCTTGCTTAAATATTTGAGTGCTCAGTGTGATCAGTAAACCAGAGAACCAGAGATTGACAAGACTAATTTTATTGCAAAATAGAGTGATTGTAGAGTTGACAAAGACATGATGGGGGTTTCTAGGCAAAGAAGAGAGGTTGTTAAGTTTAGACTTATGTATAGAAGTGGAGATTGTTGAAGTTGCAAGTTATACATTTTGCCATTGTTGAAGCATAAAGCTCGAGAGCCAAGGCAAGTTAGATCACCACCATGAACTCTTTTAGAAACATGAGATGATTGTGAGTTCACCTTCAAGCACCATGGAGGGTAATGTGGTCAAATAAAAATTCTAAGAGACTTGATATGCTTCCCACCATACCAAAGGAAGAAGAGGTAAGATAAGGAGCCTAGTTTCTTATAAGAGAAGAATTCTTAGGAGGCTCAAAAGAAATATTGGAAGTGTAGCATGTGGAAGTCTTGAAAGAGAGTGTGAAAGGAGAAGTAAGTGAGATCACAGAAGAAAAGATAGTGAAGAAGGCAAATCAGGTGCAGATTTCTTCATCACAAAATGCCCTAACATCTCTTCTTTCATCTTTGTTAATAAAATAAATGTAGTGCCCAAAGTCAGTTCTATGTGCAGAGAATTGGGTCTCTAAGGTGTCAACTACCACAATTTTTTACTACAACCACCATCTACTTAGCAATTAATTAGAGTTACAAAATGACTACCAAGTCCAAACCATCAACACGAAACTAAGTGGTTTATGACTTGTCCATCAAGAACCAACTAGACAAGGCCAGCCTCTTCCAAATCTTTGAACTACCATACTTTGGCAAGCCTACTGAGGAAGTTTAGTTTCTCCTCTCATGCATTCATGAGGACTACATCCACCTCACAGGGCAAAACATGATCAATGTGGAGAGGGTAAGCAAATTCATGGGACTTCAGTGCTCAGGGGTCAATGTGTAGGATGACTTGGTAGATATGGAGGAGATCTAGTAGACTACCAACATGTTGATGTACCAAAAATAGAGGCATGTAATGCATATAATAAACCTATAGGATCATTCCCTTAGATTTGAAGTGTAGATCATTTCCACCAAGGTCAGAGGGATTGATCGATGGAAGGAGGTGGATATGGCCCACTTGCACATTGCTCACCAAGTGGGTCAGGGCACATAATATAACTAGGCAATGTGGTTTCCTTGGAGAGCAATCCTTTTATTTTTTGTTTTTTATGAGATCAGGGTACTTTACTATAGTTCACTATCTTTGAAGTGGGTGTACCCCCCCACTCATAAGTCCCCTATCGAGTGCTTTAAAGCTTTCACCCACCCCTAGCACATCACCCCAACATATAAGTTGAATATGAGGTACTAGTTTGATGGGATGAAGGTGGATTTAAGGAATAAATGGTGAATTCCCAAAGATTTTCCCCTAGATCATAGATCAAGTAGAATTTACTATGAAGCAGTACTATTCCTTGGCACACATTCCAATGAACCCTTTGAGAGAACTTTTAGAATGGCTTAAACTGCTATATGCCTTCTCTATGCACTACTTCATTTATTCCATCAACAATATTTATGATGCATAGCCCATCAATTTTTAAGCAAAATGGTTTGATGTAGAGTGCCACACCCTCCAAAAAATGTTTGTTTATCCAAGTAAAAAGGCTTTCATGAAGAGGGGAGAAATGGACTTAATCGATATTAATGTTAAGAATATCTTGGTTATGGAGCAAGTCCACAAGCTATTTTATATGTTACACCCCCACCAATACCCACAATATGGAGACCCCAAGGAGAGGCTCCCCTAGGTACCACAAAAATTGGGGAAGCATCCTGAGCCAAGTGCCAACACAAGTGGGCAGAAGGCACCTCAAAAATGATAGAAGATAGTGAAGGCACAGCCCTTCTAACCCACTACTTCTTGACCATCCATGCCATATCCATCTCCACCTTGACCTTCACCATCTCCACCTCATCCTTCACCTTTACCACCTTATCGTCTCCATCTCCATCTCACATCTCATCACCATCTGCTTCATCTTCACCTTCCTATTCCACTCCTTCCCACTCACCTACCTTGAACCCTTCATCTCCTCATCCAACTTCCCCACCTTCTCCTCCTCCATGACCAATTTCACCTCCACCTTCTCAAAATAATACCATTATATCAGTACCACAACACTCTCCAAGTCAAGTGCCCCAAAAGGACCCCTCTTAGGAACAAATTCATAATTTAGGATCCGACTCAAAGAAGACTCCATCCCTAGTGCTAGAGTTCCCATCTGGTGATCAAGTTGATACTAATGGAATGGGAGTGGATGAGATGGCAATTGAAATCCATCAATAAGGATAACTTGAGTGAGATTTGGAAAGGGGAAAGGGGATAGCTAAGGGGGAATAAGAATAGAGAGGGTTGTCCACTCTATGCAAATGATACCAGTTTGACATAAAAGACAAGAACCTCTATCTTTAAAAGCATTTCCACCCAAAGGATGAAACCTCAAAAACAAAGAATTAGTTATCTTTCCTTTTGTAAATGTATATTGAAGAGCCTTAGTTTGATATTCCTTTGAATTGCATTTTTTTGGCCCAGATGCTCTAGGTCTGTCAGACCTTATGAGAATTGATCCACAACAGATCGTACCAATAATGACAAGTGTCACATTTTTTAAACTAGCCGTGGAAATGATGTGCCAAAACATTTTGTTAGATTTAGACATGTGCATAGTAGAAAAGAAGCATGGTAGAGTTGTGGAAATGTATAATAAAGCATATGCAAAAAAATAAGTGTTAGCTGAGGAAGTGGCCTCCTTGAAGCAATAAATTCAAGAGGCAATCAAGGCTAAGGTAAGGGTTTTAAACCTTTACAAGACAATTTTGAAAGAAGAGCCAACACTTACAAATGGTATACCATTAGATGGGGATGCCATTGTAAAATTGGAAACATTGATTAAGTTATTGCTCAAGAAGAAAAAGGAGCACCATGTGCCTAGAGATAAGGCCCAAAAAATACTTGAACAATTCACCATGGCCATAGATATTTTCAAATGTAATTTGGAGAGAGTCAAGGAGGTTATCCCAATTTTAGATGGCATTTTTGCATGCCTAGTATGCCTAAATAAAATAGTATAATCCCAGCTCAATGATGAGGATGTCCTAAGGCAGCAAGCAGCTGATGCTACCATATTAATAAAAGACCACAATGAGCATGCAAAAGCATTCAAAGATGTAGAGATGATGGAAGACACCATTAATAAACATCATTAGCAAATAAATGAAAGTTTTTCCATACTTCAAAATAGGTTGACAAGGAGGTCTCTGATTTAGAAGACATCCAGAAAGAATCCAGCACTACCTTAGATGAACAAGTGAAAAAGACTGAGACTCCAACTCAGCCTGAGGAGATGAAAGAAGTAAAGGAGGCCATTGAACAAATAACATCCAAAATCCTTGATGCATTATCCCACTGGGATGGGCTGAAGAAGGAACTTGAGTAAAAGGGGCCATAATTTTTAGAAGATGCTAGTGCAATTTAGTCTTGGATAAACTAAAGACTTATGTCAGGTAAAATATTTACCCCTAAATTTGTACAATTATTTTCCCAATATTGACATGCAGTGTGAAGGGACCATTGTCCATTTTATCACAAGTACTAGTATGGCATAGGAGGACCATGACATGCTAGAGTATTGTGGCATAGAACTTGTCAAGTGTAGAAGGACAATGGTGTAAGAGACCCAGCTTGAGTAGACCCAATCAAGGAAGAACGTATCATAAGGGACCCAAGAATAGGGGACTCAGAACAAAAATCAAAAGACCAGGGGAGCATGAGGGAAGCAAAGCATGATAAATGCAAGATCAGTTAGATGAGTAATTAGAGTAGGATACTTCGACCCCATCAATCTAACATTACATTCTAGCCTACAAGAAATAGAATACTTGACCACCAAAACATAACATAGAATAAGCATCTAGGGGCATAGAGGCCCAATTCTATAATAACATTCAGTTATAAGATCCATGACTCTCAACCTATTGGGATTATATGTGCCATTTGTCTATGATAGTTATAATATTGACACTTGGTCAGGGCAACACAAGTATAAAAACCCCTAGTGTAATAATTTGTGCGTGTGTGTGGACATTTGGAGAATAGATACATCATTATGTCTTGTAATATATTAAGAAATCAATGAATAGTTAGTATTTTTTATAACATGTGATGATTCATGAACATCCCAAGTTTTGAATAATGAATATGTTTTATTTCTAAGTTGTGGGTATATTTTCCTTTTTATTGTTATTGTTGAATAATGATGGTGATCCTAGTTATCATAGTAGTTAAGTCTGGGATGATAAGAATAATAGTGATATATTTATGGTATTGAATAAATTAAATATTTGCATTACAAGAGATGAACAAACATACAACATTGTGTTTCAAAGCCTTCAAAAATTGGTCTTTCGCTATGCACTTTGGATGAGCACATGAGACTTACCTCTTGCATGATAGGGCTAATATGCCAGCCTATTGGGGAAAAGCCCCAGTGCCATAGTAGAACTGACTAAACAAACCCAACACTTAGAATGAGTTCAAACCTAACCTAGGTGAGTTAAATATAACCTTAATAGAGTTAATAGTTGTCAAGTAATAATGATTTGTAATGAATAGGCATGGCTTCCAAAATGAGATATTTTAAGATATTTTCAAAGAGCTTCACAACTCATAAAGGCAATGATGAAAGGCTAGGATATTTCCTTTTTATGATATTCATTAATTGTACATGGATAATCCAAATAGGCATTTAATTTGGTTTAGTTTGTTAATTAATTATGATTAGTCATTTATCTCTTTCAATATTTGATATTTGTTCATGTACCCCACTTAATAGGTCAATAGGCCAAATTGACTATTGTGATACCGCAAGATGATTATAGATGAAACCATGATAGGTTATGCTTGAATATGATAGGACACCCTAATTAGGGATGCCTCAACATGATTTTAAGCTTTGATGAATGATGTGTAAGTAAATTTAGGACGTCTAGTGATTCTTAGACTTAATTTGCAATGGTTGGTAAGAATCAATACGAAGTCTGATCAAAACTACATTATGTCTAGTTTTAGGTATCTACAAGGACATTTGCCCACTTGGGGTGGGGGGGGTGGGGGGGAGGAATCCTACACATAGTTTTTATTACGAGGTTTTATCCTTACATTCTCTCCATTTTAGTTTTAGCATTGTTATATCTTGATATTGATCATTGCTACTCATACTCATATTTTTTGCCAGCTATTACTACTTTAGACTTAGCAAATGTACATCATAGCTCTAACAAATATTTCTACTACATTCATGCATGATTTTATTTCTATTTTTCCTAGTTTAGACTTGATTATATTTCTATGCTTCTTGTATTCAAGGGCATTTGAATATGTCATTATTCTTTGGCTCTATACCACTTCTTTTCATAGTATGTATGCTTTAGGAATTTACCCATGTCCTTGTGTGTGATTTCCTAATTATGTATGTAGATATTTGAATATGTCCTTCTATGTGGATCTAAGCCAACTTGTTTATTGCTTGCGCATGTGGACATTTTAACATGTCCTTGTATGTCTTGTTTTCTTGGATTTAGTGACATGTGCCCATGTCCCTTATATTGTGGTTCATGGCCCTATTTTGTGTGCCATAGATATATTATATGTATGTTTTCTTGTATGTATCATGGCCATAAAACTTCTCTTTTCATGTTACACACTAGTTTTTGATGCCATGAGGGACTTCATGCATCTACCCTTCCTACTTGGGTGTCATGATGGACATCATGCCCCATCCCCCTAGTTAGCTGCTTAGTTCTACTCAGATTTACTATTATATACACTGATTACATCTATCTTGACACCCTTGTTAGACATGACATACATATTACATTACATATTTATGCTTAGATTATCTTACATTCAGATGTTATGTTTGCACATTATATTGGATTATCATGTAGTTGTCATATAGTCTCTGTCTAACACACATTTTATAGAGATTTTTATTTTGAGGATAGTTCTTACAAAGGTTCAAAAACTCCCATCAAAAAGGGGGAATTCACAGGGGTTTATCATAGAGATTAGGCTCCTATATTTCATTCATAAAACATTCAGCACATAGGCTGAGTTTGAGAAAATCAAACACAGGTAAACATAAAAGAAAAATAAGGAATCATAAATCAATACAGTGACAGATTTCATACCAGATAGACATTAGTGCCTAAATAGGGACACTAGCATCACATGGAACTACTATCCAATATGTGGGACTAATTTTTAGTAACCCTAGTTTCAAGACAATTCAAATTGGCCAAAATAGTATACCAAGTACAATACAAGTTTACATAGATCTAGTTATAGGTTTGATAGTTATACTCAGATTTTGCTTACATTCACATTAGTTTAGCTCAGATTCATATCATTTACTTAAATTGGGGGAATCATGCATGGCATAATCATTTCCATATTTAATTCAGATACTCAGATATAATTAGTACAACTCAGCCCAAAATCAGTATACTTAGATTGTTGGATGATGGAGCCTGATCTTATTATAATGTTTAGTTATTGATAGGGGTTATGTGGGGGGAAATGCCCCCCCCCCCATTATGCTCACCTCTCCAAAATCAAAATTTTATGAAAAATGCATTGTAAAATATTGTAATTTTATAATATATCTAAATCATTCACTATTAGAATGTAGATCTAATGGTAGAAATTATGTTGGTGCATTTTTACCCTAATATGTAATCATATTTTGATATGAGGGCATTGTAATCAAGATCATACGCTATGTGTGAGTGAAGAGGAGATTGCAGTGGATGTATTTTAGGCTTATCCCTTTAATTATTGGACTGAATAAGAGAAGAATTGAATGTTTCTATGTAGATGTAGCTCATATTAGGTAAACCACATTAAATATGTGTCTCTCTTGTGTTATGTTTTCTACATTTTATTTCCATTTTTATTTTATTAATATTACTCTACATTATATATTCCTAATATAGATATCATATTAGGGGCATGTGCATGGCACATTATTTCCATATGCTTAGTTACATAAAGGTTGATCAAATGGAATGGTAAACTCCATGTCATTTCTATGTTGTATACACTCGACATCATATTCTAGGTTATCACCAATTTTATGCCATACTCCTTCTACAGTGGTTGGCATTCTTGAGTGGCCCAGAGCCATCTAATATACCTAAGTGGCCATGGAGCTGACATACACAATTAGATATTTCTATCACTTTGTATAGTTCAATTTCAAATGCATCTACTATAAATGGGTGGGCAATGATTTCATAGCCTACTTGAGTTATTAAACCACCCACATGAGAGGGTTGGACACACTTTTAGTCTAATCCAAGATATTCACACGTCATGATCCACCAAGTGGGGGTGGGTAATGATAGAGTTAAAACTATATTGAGTTCTTAAGCCACCCACATATGAGGATTCAGTAAACTATCATCTTAGTCCAAGATATTTAATGATTTGATCATTATATATATGTACACACATAGGTTGTCACTAGGTTCATGAATCAGTTCACGTATCCATTGAGGTGTATTAATTCATTTCCTCTTTCCCATCTCTTTACTTAGTTTTACTTAGCATAGTCTTTTGATTTTGACATATTTTAAGGACTATTTTATGCACATTTCATTTGTAGGTCATGCATTAGATCATGTTTGACATACATAGACCTAGCTTCACATATGCAAACCTAGCTTCACAAGATTCACTTCTTAAGTAAGTCCAAGTATGCTTCTTTTTCCTTTATCTAGTCATTTTACTTTGTTATATTTCTAGCATAAAGGGGGGAAAATGTAGTCATCTTAATATGGAATTTTAGTAATAAGAGTTCTACTTGAGACAACATATTACTAGCTTAGCTCTAGACCTATTCTAAAGCCTATTATCACACTTTTCCAACCTTTGTGTAGACAACATGCATCCCTAGTAACCTTAACCACAGTCTCAGAGCCTCATTTCTTGATCTTGACCCTTCATGCCTAGTAGCCTATCAACTGGACATTAGTGCCACATTAAGGATACTAGAGCCACATGGCGCTAGTGTCCCTAACATGACACTAATGTCCTTTACCCTATCTTTCTTGAACGAATATATTTACAAATTTAAAACCATTCTAAGGTTGACCTAAGCATATTTGATTATCTGCACAAGCTAAAAAACACTATAAATACATGACTTTTAGACCTCTATACACTAGATAGAAATTAGATGCAAAATACCTATTTAAACATGAAACAAGTTGAGCAAAATCAAGGTTATGAATCCCTATTTTTCCTGAATTATGCATACTACCATCTACAATTTTTCTAAACTCATATTTTCTAGATTTCCAATCTTAAACACACTCAAGGCATTTAAGACCACTATCATTCTAGCTTCACTTGCACTTACACCAGTACTTAGGTTAGGATAACTACATCGGACTTGATCCCTCCTCAAAGTATTAGTATGTAGGCAACTGTCTTCACAGCAAGGTGTTGAGAATGTCCAGCCTATCCTACTAACGAACATATTTTTTAGCTTATGCCTTACAAGGAGGATTAGGGTTTACATCATAAATCATCTATTACATGCACAATACAAAGTTTTAGACTTCGTGTGCATAGGAATAGAATCTATAAACATAGACACAGGTACACCCAAAAGGTTGGAACATTCCTACACATAAAACACTAATGTTATTATTAAGACACTAGAGCCACATGGTGCTTCTATAAAAATGTGGTGCTACTATCCAGGAGGGGTTCTGAGACATGGATCTAGTTAACAACACTCAAGCATGTTCATATCTCCATTTTCAGCACTCAAATCCTTAATATCGAGTGTTTTATAGATAAGTATTTATTTGTAAATATTTATTACTATTTTTAGAAAGTCAAATCTAGTCAAAAATTATAACATATTAGAAGTTATTTTATGTATATTATTTCACTGATTAGACTACTTAGCCCTTTAATCAAACATAAGATTTATACTAGCTAAACCATAAAAGGTTAAAATAGTGTGATAAAAAAAGATGATATCTACTAATTATGAGACAAATATCATATGACAATGATGTAAATTAGATGTATAATTATGTTAAGGCCCTAACTTTGGATTTTTAGTATATTTTGAATGTTTATGTATTTTTTCATATTTGAATTTTTGTACTTTTTACATTTTGAAACTTAAAACAATAGAAAATAGTGATAGGCAAGGTGTCAAAAGTAGAATAAATGAGAGAGATTTGAAGAATCCACTACATTTGTCAATGTAAAAATATAAACTAGAAGTTATGGCATGGCAATTTATGAGCAATATACCCCCATTGTATATGAATTGTAACTTTGAAAAGCATGTAAGGGACAAAATTATTATGCAGATAACTGATTGTATACCCTTGTTTCATCAAATGTAAATTTATCCAAATTATGAAGTACGCATGAATAATATAGATTAGGAAAATAAATATTTTTCATGAATAAAATAATGATTTGCATACTGAAGTTGAATGAAAATTATTAAAATTGGAAGTGTTAAGGATCTGTGTGTTCAAATTTTGGTTTCTAGGTGAAAATGTATAGAGGTTAGAATCGACCAACTAAGGATATTAATGGTAGATGATCCTAACCTACTTTGTAAAGTTTTGTCATAATTTGAAAAATGCATTTTTATTAGTGCAAATTATGTAAACAAGGAGATAACTAGAAAATTATGGTAGAATTGTTCATTGTTTTACAGTATTTAGATCTGGAGATTGAAAAATGAGATCCAAGAGATCAAAAAAGTTATCAAGAGCCAAGGGATTATAATAATTTATCAAATTAATTGAATGCACAAGTAGTAGAATAAAATGATTGAATAGTCAAGAAGTTATGTACAAATATGTTTTTGTTTTTTTGAACTATTTAAATGTTTATAAAATTTTAAAATTTTGAAAATGCGTCATGCTAACCAATGATCCCATCAATATGATAATCATAAAAACCTGTGATAAGTGGTAAATGAATTACTTTCCTTGAATGAAATGTCCTAGATGTGCATGTATCAAAATCAAAAAATGTGTCATGTGCAGTTAAAAAAAAACTATCTAGATAAGTACTTGTGTAATATTGTGTAAGAAAATAGATCTAGGAGATGTAGATTAATGTAAAATTTGAGAAAGACTAATAGTAGATTGTGCCAAATTTTGTTCCTTGTGAGGAACATTTTTATCTGTGTATCCCCAATATGGAAGGTGTTACATTTGATGGTGTTTTTTGAGAATTATACACCATTTTTTTGATAAATTTATTTTCGCATTGGTTGTTTTGAGACCTATGCACCTTTTTATGAATTAGTTGAATAGAAACCTTTTACCTAGGTGAAATAACTAAACATGTGCTTTGATATTTTATAGATATATATATATATCAATGAATTATGGTGATGGATGGGGTAGAGGAGGTACCATAGATTGCATAGGGTACTCATATCTAATTTCTGAAATTGTAACAACTTGATTGCAATTAATGTATTTTAGGCATATATGTAATGTAGAAGGTACAACACAAATATTTTTCAACCAAGGGCATCCTAATATAATATAAAAGACACCATTTTGTGGTAGAAATAGAAAATATACTTGTTTAACTTAAAACGGATCAATATTGGGGTTATCTAGATTATTAAAGAGGTATATAGAAATGAAATGGCACAAGGGTGATAATCAAATCTATAACAAGTCAATCAGATACTAAATTTAGATATAAGCATACATTGAATTTATTAAGCTGAGATAGTTTAAATATAAAAAGTATAACTATGCTAGATATAGAAATGATAAAAAAATAAAGTACTTATTTTATTTTGATACTAATGTAGTTCTAGATTTAGAACAAACTAAAATTAGGTAGGAAGAAGATTCTATAAAATTCATCAGATTCTAGATTTAACACTTATAGCTCTTTAGACAGTAATGTTAGCTTGAGATAATTACATCGATGCTATATTTTGGGTTCAGCACTAATGTATTATATAGAATATATATTCAAATGGGATGCAACCACCTAGGTGCTTCTAGGTTTTGATTCACATTCACTCTAGTGCATTCAGATCTGGGTCATGGGCAGTCGTTACTTATGAAATGGAAAAACCCTAACTTTCTATATCTAATGTGACCTTGGAAAAAAATTGGTTGATGGACACATGGTGTTGCGTTGACCCCAATATCAAAGGACACTACCTATATATCTAATACTTTGAAGAGGGCTTTAAATTGATGCTGTTCTCCCTTACGTGTTGGCTTGTGTGTGAATCATATAATATGTACAAATCAAAAGTACAATAGTGACCTAACTTGTAACTTGGAAAATTAGGATCTTGAACTCATCCTTTAGTATTTCAGACATTGAGATGTGTATTCCTTATGACTGGTATGAAAATAATAAATCTTTGATAAATTTAATGCTTAATAAAGTGCTTTTGATAAGTTACGGCAGTTTCTTTAGTATTTTCTAGGTGAGGAATGAATGAGGGTTGATGTTGTATTTATATCAATCCCTTTGTAGTAATAAATTGCATTAAATCACTTAGGTTGACCATTAGGATACATTGTATTTGAAAATTAGATGGCTTTAGGGCATTGGATACTTGTGTCTAGACAGGGCAATAACATTAATGTTATTATTTATCCTAGACATTAGTGTCCAAGAAGCAAGAGAGCAAGTACAGGTTTTGAACTTGTAGATATGGAAGATAAGTATATTTTAAGTATTTTTGGCAAGATAGAAGACTTAGGTCATCAACATAATATTGGTCGAACAAAGAGATATAGTCCAAGGGGCATAAGGTAGAGTAGATACGAGACTTGTAGAAGCAGAAAAAGACATAGAACTGAGAGGAATAACTAAGGTCTAAGTTTTCCAAGTGTACAAGTCTGAGGTGTTATAATATTATAAAATATAATATATAATAGCAGGGCCCATCTAAAGAAGCAAGACAATGTGTCCCAAATTAATTTGTTGTTTCCTATTAAATATCTTAACACTTTTAGATGTTGTTTGTATATAATGTTGTGTGTAGCCCAAAGAATGAAGTAATGTCATTGTGCATGTATTTTCACTTGATCCATTATCAACTATCACACTATCAATAGAATATCATATACATAAAGCATAAAAAACATAATCATCATCCACTATCTCACTATTATCGAAAGTAATCATAGGATGCGGTGAAGTAATTTAAACAATAATACTAATAATTCTATCTAATGGATGATCATGTGACTTAGGAGGTGGATAAACATTATAAGTATGATGCATTATCGAATTGTCTTTATTGGTATCAATATTAAAAAATGGTTCACTGAAAATATTCAATTTAGCATTTTCATTATGTGGAGGCTTAGTTTCCTTTGTAGGAGTGCTTAGCTCAATAACATTGTTGTCAATAAGATCCTAAAAAGGTGTTTGATCTTGAAACATCTATTATTAGAATGATCATTGCATCTATGTTAATCACAATATGCATTTTTATTAAAATATTTACCTTGAGGTTTGCTGGTGTCAATTTCAAATGGTGGAGGCAAAGTGATGAGAATACATTCAAGTAATTTTTGTAAAAATTTATGAAGTAGTTGTTGTAATCTAGAGAATTACCTCATTGGTTAATCTAATAAAATAATCTTGTTAGAAGGTTGATAAATAACATTAAATATGATCTTTGCATTTGTTTTGTTATATGTTGGCTTAGCTTTACAACATGGTTTACTTTAAAATTTTGTTATGGAATGTGAAGTAGATGTATGTGCATACTTGAGCTTGTTCAAAGCAAAAAGCTTGACTTTTATTTATATTATTATGTGACAAAGTTATTTAAATTATATGAATTTCTTTAAAATGATTGACTCGTGCAAAGGTGTAGACAAAATTTGTATGAAATATATTGTAATTCATTATCTGCCAAGGTGTTAGTCATTTTGACAAGCATGGTTTTATAATTAAGTACATAATCATTGATAGGCTTATTAGTTTCTTACTTAAGCTCAATAATTTAAGTGTAAGAAAACATTTCATCAATGTTAATGGAAAAATGTTTAATAAATTTATATGTTAATGGATTGAATGCTTTGATTGATTAAATGTGTATATCATAAAACCAAAGCAAGGCATAATCTTTTAATATTCTCATAAATAACTTGGTTAGCAATTTAATGTTCAGGCTGACTTTGATTTGAACTCAATGAAGGATATAGCCAAGAATTAAAGAAAATTGGAATTTATGGAGGATGAGGTAAACCTACATAAAACTTTCCTTCGTTGGTTTATGAAGGATCATACATGACTGAAATAGGAGATCAATAATTTCAACAAAAAATATGGTCTTTATTGCACAAGAGAAAAGGAAGTGGAAATGACTACTCAAATTGAGATTCTTACTGATAGAATTAATATGTTGGAGAAGGAAAATAGAGATCTCAAGGACAAGTTTAATCTTCTTATTAGCTTCATCAAGGTAAAGGTAAATGATACAATGCAAAGTATGGAAGGGTTGTCTATTTTTTTAATAATGCAAAACAAAGTGAGAATGAAACTAAACCCAAGAAGAAGCTTAAAGGAGTCATTACTATGAATGAAAATGATAAAATGGTAGGTGGATTGGATAAGAATTTCTAAAGTATGATAGAGGAGTGGTCCATAGCTTACGAGGAATGAAAGAAAACCCATAACTAACTTTCTTTGCTTTGTAGTGTAAGTTATGTATCAGTTATTTTTTTGTTGTGCCTTTGTTATTTCTTTCCAGTACACATGTTATTTACTATGTTTGTTAATCTATTGATCTATATTACTGGCCACAGAAGTAGTTTTTTTGTATAGGTGGGGTCCCTCTAAAACCCTCTTTTACCTTCAATAAAAACTTGGTTAGTAATTTGTCACTAAAAACATAATCCAAACATGTTGCATAAAAAATTATGTTATTTTGGATCTCATTCACCCTCATATAGTGGAAGTTTAGGAGCTAAAAATCTTATAGGTTAAGAATATGATGCAATATTAGGTGCTAGAGGATTAATAAGTTAAGCTTGGGAATCCAATTATTGGTTAAATTTAGGTATAGCAAAAAATCAATAGTTTTTTCGAGGGATTGTGCAATACATAAGGTATGTGATGTAGTATGTGTAGATATCAAAGGTTCTAGATGAGTCACTTGGTTAGGCATAGGCATAGAAATCTATTGTAAATCTTGTGTTTCCCCCAAGCCTAAAGGTGTAGATGTAATAATAGTATCAATAGTAGTAATAATAACACCTATGTTAGGGTTTACAATAGGTTGCTCAACAAGAACATTTGATTCTTCAAATGTATTAGCAGGATCATGTTTCTCTTATTCTTATCTAGCTAAAACTAGCAAAGAGACAATTTCTTTTAGATGGTTAGCAAGGAATTCATTGAATTTGGTCGCATCAATAGAGTCAAATCTATTATTCTTGGCAGAATCATATTCATGGGTTTTGTCACTTTCTAAGGTCATGATAAATCCCTCAATAAGATGTAAAGTAAGCCTTGTAACGTCTTGAATGTATAATCACTTTTGGTCATGTTTCATGCTTGATTTTACAAAATGGTGCATCAATAGCGTATGTGTTTTAGCCTCTAATTTGATTTATTTTATTATATGAGTGTGAATAATGTTCCTTAATAAGGGAATACAACATGCAATGAAAACTATAGATGCTTGAAACAAAATTTATCATTCAATATAGCTATGAAATTGTTTGCAAATGCTAGAAATAGAAAATTCAAATGTTAGAAACAAAAGGAAAATTTTTGTGTGTGGAAATTCATAAATTCTTATGAAATTCAAGGTCAAAATAAGTGACTTTCAGTGTCTGATATCATATCTAAGATCAAAATAAATTGGTTTTAGTGTCAATTATTATATTCAATGTTGAAAGTAAGTTATTTTAATTTCATATTTAAATCCAAAATATAAAGACAATTCTTTTAGCATCAAATGTTTAGTAATTTATCTAAACCCTAAGACAATTTTTTTTGAGGCAATGCTTGAATAAAAAAGCAGGGTCACCAATATGTTTTGTCAAAGTTTGGATTAATATGTGAACTAAATTGAATAGAATATAACAGAATGTTGGAAATGACTTGTGGTAGGCATAATTAATATTAAAGATCAAATTCGATATAGTGCAAATGATTGAAAGAAGGCTAAATATGAATTGAAAAGACAAACTTAGTTATTAATACGCTATATTTAATTGTGTTGACTTGCAGATGACTAAATTAGGAAAATAGAAGCATACTTAGCAAGTGCCCAGAAGTTGTGACTAATAATGCATTTGGGTTAGGACCCTACCATTTGGGTTAGGACCGACTGTCATTTTTGACTTGAATTGATTGGTCTTAGTTTTTTCAAAAAAAATTGAAACTTGGATCATAATCACTTGCGATAACTTGAATTAGGTCTATATGCATAGATTTGACATTCGAAAGTGTTCAGAAGCCCTGCGAATAGCTTCTCCAAGGTTGAAACCCTAATAGGGTTTAACAATGATTGAAAACTTGTAAATATAAAAAAAGTGGAGTATAATGGTCTGAGATGGCCCCAGTCACCCCCACAATGACTTTTCATTGCTTGCATATCCAATACTCTAAAGAGGGAAATCAAGCCCACATAGTTCTCCCACTTATAGTGTTTTATACAAATTTGTTCATTTGACTATTTTACTGCATTTAAATATGGCTTGAATACTTGATCATGTTTTGATTTGGATTTGATAAAACATGTTTTTTACTACTTCAAATGATTATAATTGTAATTGGAAATAATAAACTTTTCTCAATGTGCAATAATGTAAGTATGTCTTTGTATTAAAAGTTCCAAGTGGTAGAATAAGTTACTTAAGTGTGTGTTTTATAATAATTCAAAAAGGGGAAAACCTCGTGCTTCATGCCCTAAAAGTATGGATAAAATTATAAGGGAGGGTTAAAAATTGAAATTTTATTGTTAGAGAGCCTAAGGTATGGACCGTCCTAGTTGGGCAAGGACTACTGTCAATATTGACCCAACTGATCTGTCTTGTCCTACAAGAAAAAATGCAAACTTTTAAATCTAGAATGTTTGTATATATGCTTATAGGTGTTTTTGGCATTTATAACATTTATGTAGGTGTCAAACAATAATATATAAGAGAAATAGGTCCATACAAGTGCTTAGGATAGGGTGAGGTGGTGAAATAGGTCATGATTAAGTGCACAAGTTAATTAAAGTGAAAAGGGACTAAAATTGACATAATCAAGTATTTGTAACCAAATTTAGGTGTCTACACTCATTTATGTTAAAAAAATCCTATATCATTTCATCTCATTAATCGTTATAAAATGCAAAAGCATAAACCTTGCAAAGAAATAGAAAAAACATGTGAAGAATGTGAAATTCCTACTCTCTCTAGGAATAGAAAAAGAATGTAAAAAATGTGAAATTCCTACTCTTTCTATAGAAATGGAAAAAACATGTGAAGAATGTGAAACTCGTACTCTTTCTCTAGAAGTAGCAAAAACATGTGAAGAATGTGAAATTCCTACTCTCTCTCTAAAAATAGAAAAAGAATGGAAAAAACGTGACATTCCTACTCTTTCTCTAGAAATGGCAAAATAATGTGTAGAAAGTGAAATTCCAACTCCTTTAAAAATAGAAACAACTAATGAAATCCCTTTTATTTCGCTTGCAACACCAAATAATACAAACACGTGACGATTCTTTATCTCTTCTTGAAAACCAATGTCAAAATATATTTCCAAATGAACCCTCCATTGAGACCAAATGTGATAACAATGTAATACTATGTAGTGATACAACTTTTGAATGTGAATCTATGTAGGAAGAAGTTAATATGAATGTGATGAATTTCCTCAACAATATACATTTTTTTTAACTAAACCTCCTTCACCTATTCATAATAGTGTACCTATGGTAACTTACAATAATAAGATTTGACCATTGAATGAACCTCTTACAGAATTTCCCATGCCTTCCCAAGAATTAATCTCCTTAATGCACATTGTGGGTGCCTTGCAACACAAAATGCATCACCCTAGAAAGCAAAGCATATCATGCTTGGGTTGATCCTAATGCCATATATGGAAACCAATTGTGCATAATATTCTAAATGCCCCATTACCTCATAACTTTTTTCATGCCTACATTTCGTATGTTTGACGGAAGTAGTGATCCTTATCTACATCTCAGAGATTTCAAAGCTTCTAGATAGATATGATGGTAGTCAAAATTTATTAAAATTATTTCCAAAAGGTAAACTTGAAAAACTTTGGATTGGTTTCACTATTTGCCTAGTGGGTCTTTACACTCTTATCTCGAGTTAGAAGAGGCATTTTTAATGCATTACATTAAGAATAAGGGACCAAGAATTACATATGAATGTTTACCTTCTCTCCATTAAGGAAAATTAGAGTTAATTTGTAATTACATTTTATGATTTAAGACTTATGTGTACCAATTGATATATCAACCAATAGAACACAATACATATTTTGTAGAGGCCTTGTTCACCCTCTCAAGGTAGAGCTGCTTTATGACTCTTGTGATTCATTTCAAGTTCTCTATTACAAGACTCTTGCATTAAAAGATAAATTGACACCTAATCCTAACCCAAAGAAGGTACACGAAGACATTAAACTACAAAAAGAAGATCCAGAAAAGGATGTTAAGGAAACTATTCTACCTCATAAGGCACGATTTCTAATCAAATAAAGTCAAGTGAAGGTTCTCAACAAAGGGAAAGAATCAGTTTACAAAATGGTACCCAAAGTGAAGAAACCTAATCTTAAAAAAAGACATCCACTTAGATTTGAAAGTTTTAGAGATCGACTAAATGATATTTTAAAAACATTATTGGATAAGTAGCTAATCACTTTGCCTCTTAATTATTGTCATCATCCTCATCGTCTAGAGAAAATCAAGGGAAAACCATTTTGTATTTATCATGGTATTTTAATACTAAGAGTGCCCACTTTGACCAACCTCTTTAATGAGGTGATTGGGTAAACTTATCCCATGTGCTAGCCATTAAATAAATAGTGTTATGCACAAGTAAAAAAAACATATTTTAGGTGCCTTTTTTTATTTTACAAATATAGAAAACCACCAACAAACTAAGTTGACTAGTTTTTAGCCCAAGTCAAGTTTACCCAAATAAAATGAGAAGACTTATTTTACACCAACACCAAGAATTTATTATTCATGGCTATTGAATAATCCTATATTCCAACAGAGTTATCATCATCACTGACTGGTGACTTGGACTTGTGTCTTACCACACAATGAGTATCAACATTAACTAGTTGAAGCTCATTGTTGTCAAAAAACATAGGGTTTGAAGAGTGTCTTCCATCTTAAAAGAAAGAAGGGGGAGAGTTAAGGAATGACTAGGGTTATTTCCTTTTGTGAATGGTATGCCAACCATCACCCACCAACACTACATCCATGTAGGAGGGGTTAGCTTTAGAAGAGCCAACAAGTGCAAGAGTGGCTTGCTAAGGTTATTGGTTAGCTATGACATATATGTTGGGACCATTTACACCAACTAATCTAGGTACTTGTTGATATAGGATTTGACTGACATCATTTGCAAGATCGGTGCTTGCTTGTGAATAAGTATAGTGTTACTTTCTTAAGGGTGGTTGTTAGAATCTGAGAATGAATCTTTCATACCATGGGTGATGTTTTTGTTCATGAAATTGACATTGTTTCAACCTAATATATTGATTTTGTTCATAGCATTGTCATTGTTCCCACTATGGTTGCATGGTTACCTAATTAAGTGACCCTCATTTCTGCAATAAAATAAAACATTTGGTTTATTCAAAAAAGTAGTAGGTTTGAGGACAAGTTTAACAACTTCAAGTTGGGTTTGAGTCTCATTTTAGTGCACACACAAGGGTGCAAATGAAGGTTGGCAAATTTGTCGTTGTTGTTCTTACACTGGGTAACTCTACCAAGCTAATCAACTATATCCCTTAAGAAAGACATGAAGGCTATATTGGAAAATGAGAACTTCAACCACATAGGATAATTGGATCTAGAAGACCCCTCAAGGTGGAACTCAAAACTTCAAGCTTGCAGGTAACAAGTTTGACCACATATGACCCAAGTACCATACTGTAACATTGCTTAAGGATTCTCTAATGATGAAAAAATATAAGAAATGTTCCCTCTCCACAAACCTTTATTGGTCTTTATTATCAAACGCCTCTTTTAGTAGTTCAAATTGGCCCATTTACAAAAGTCATGTTTAACAGGGACTTTTCTTAGAAAGAATGTAATAATAGTTCTATGATGGCATTCAACTATAACATCCACTATTTCATCAAGTAAAAGAAATTCACATAGCCCACCTCTTCCAAATGGAGGAAACCCTCTTAAACAATCATCATTCATTTTGTCTTATGCATCAAAGACCTTGTATGAGGCTTTGTCTTCGAATCATCGTGTATGGCTTCTTTCAAGGGGGTGTCCTCTATGGATGTAAGCGGAAGAAGGACCATCTCTGTTAGAGGTGCAGCATGTTATACCCCTTCTTTTCTATTTTCATTGCAGGGTTTGGTAGTGGAGAAGAAACACGAAGAAACAAAGAAAGTAAGGTTAGGATTGTAAGTAGAACATTGGTGTCATAGCTTTGTATATTGAACGCCCAAAAAATATCATCCAATCTTTTCCACACCTTTTACTTTTTACTCTTGTATGGATATAAAATATAATACTCTTAAAAAAACCAAACATTAGGTTCATTGAAGTGTATTTCAAAGTTTAAAATCTTAAAAAGTGGCCCCAGCTTAACCCACACAATAAGGTAAGGCGGCCCAATTTAGCATAATGGGCTCATTTTGTTGACTTGGAGAGCCCGCTACCGCACCAATGTCCCCTCCGATTAAAAAAGAAAAAAAAATAATTTGATAAATAGGAAATGTAGATATGGTCATCATTACAAATCCAGCTAATTGGATTCAACTATAATGGTTGACGATTGAAACAAGGAATAGACACCTTGGGATAGTAAACTTTCTCTAATACACACTAGTTTATAATAGATTTTTAGTACTAAAATTGTCCATATTCAGATTATAAAAAATAATTAACAAAAGTCAAATCATTGTGAAATGATCAAATCTACAACCTGTTGTAACTTTATCATTTCAATTCAAGATTTAAGGCTGTTCATGGTATGGGAAATTGACTTTTGGAAGAAACTGCGCGTAATTTAGCTGATTAATTAAATTATCATGCAGTTTCATCATTTCAAGTTTGAATCATAAAAAGCAAAGAAGGTGGCCATCATATCTGCAAAAGGATTCATGTAAGATAAGAAAGAGAAGCCCGTCATTGTTGTACTACAGAGATGAGTCATTTTTTATTTTCTTTTGTTTTAAGAGGAAGGGAATGAGACCAAGAATCTACCATTGTTTAGTTACCCTAGATTCAGACCGTCCATAATCATATCTTAGCCCAAACCCTCAATTTTTAATTTTCTTAATGAAAACAGAAAATAAGGGGAAAGGGGAAGGAAATAAAATTTTCAGACATGTACAGTACAGTCCATGATGATCGATGCAACAGATTTGCCCCCAATGAAAAGATCTTCCTCCAACCAAATAAGTTCCTAGTTGCCAAAAACATAACTTCCTTGTAATGGGCAGGGCTCCACAAGGAACCAGTGAGGCTGCAACTGGGCTAGGCAACAAGAGCGGGCAGGGCTCCGCAAGAACCAGTGAGGCTGCAACTGGGCTAGGCAACAAGAGCGGGCAGGGCTCCGCAAGAACCAGTGAGGCTGCAACTGGACTAGGGAACAAGAGCGGGCACGGCTCCGCAAGAACAAGTGAGGCTGCAACTGGACTAGGAAACAATAGCGAAAGGAAATCTAGGCAAATGGTGAATAGAACTTGACAACCTTTGATGGATAAACAACCCAATAAAAGGGGATTGATAAGGCAAAAGAGTGGTTGAAGAATTGGAGGCTTGAACTGAAGCAATAACAAGTCTGATACTGATCCAACCTGGCAATAATAGAAGATTAAACTAGTTCGGTGGGGTCCGTAACAAAAAAGGACAAGAAGACAACAGGTACAGATCCAAACTGGTGACAATAGAAAATTAAACTAGTTTAGTAGAGTCTGTAACAAAGAGGACATGTAATTTAGGCCCACAGAGAACGGAACACAATAGGAGGATGGGCCAAAAAGGGCTCTTCAGTGGGGTAGATATCTGACAGCATCATAACAGAGGAATGAAAACATAATGAATAATTGTTAAAATCCTAAAAATCCATTTTGGAGTATTTATTGATTGATTTAGCCATTTGGCAGCTTTTCATTCTTTGAATTCTCCAACTGTCTTTGCTATCAGGTGCTCACCTAGATCTACATAGGAGATAACCCATGTATAATATTGTTTGATCAATATTTGAAAACTGACACCCATGAAGGTAGGAAAAGGAAACATCATTTTGAAATAGACAGATAAGGACAGAATCTTGACCAAAACAAGATGGTTCAGGGACATGCAGAACCCAGATTCACATGACTACAACCAAATTCTGTAAGTATTAGACATGCAGAATCCAGATTCACATGACTAAAGCCAAACTCTATACACCTAAGACAAAACACTGGCAACAACTCATCAATGTGACCAACAGCGCATGGCTAACAAGGACAGGACATGCAGAATTTATTATTTTTCAATGTAAAATCAATAACAAGGTGACCATGATAAGTTATCATTATAGGGCATGAGTTCCAATTTCATGTGCTACAGGTACCTCTCAAAGCAATTTCAAGAAGCATTTTTCGTAGCATACACATGATGGTCATCATATCACATTCCAACATCTATTATGAGGCTTATTAGCAAATAAAGTTGCGGCACATCATCGCCCCAAAGAAAGAATTTATGCTTATTAAAATCAATAACAAAGACCCAACTAATTTTGTTACTCTGAAAATTTTGGGTCACATTCCTTATCTACAGAAACATTGTTAGGTTCTCAGTGCACAAAAAGAGTTGATAACCCTTCATTTATGCATTACAAAGTGAAATAAATCACAAGAAAGAAGCATCATGGACAAGCAAAGCACTCCACACAGAAACGCCCTTCAAGTCTCTACAAAAAGTATCACCAAGATGGAAGGCCTTCTCATCTTACTCGTAGGCCACCACAGTTCTTCCCCCCCTTGTGAACCATGTACATTTTTTTGGAAATAAACAAATCAGGTTGTCAGACCCCATACATGACATTGAGTCCAACGTGCATGGTAGTAGATTTGATGCTTATCTAGAAAGCAATAGGGTAAATTGGTAAAATTGTGGAAATAATCCAATGCATACGGGTGGATTTGTTTGGTTGGCTATAAGACAATACTCCAGGTGGTATGATTGTCAAAGTAACATAAACAATTGGTTTTCACGTGCATCACAAAAGAGGTGGTTAACATTGTGCATTGGACACACGATGGTCTAATTGGCACTAACAATTAGGGATAAAACAATTAAGTTGGTCCTTGCTGCCTAGAAGGATTGGATATAAGGTTGGTTGTCTTGGGGTTTATAAAGAACCAAACGAGCACTAATCAGTGGTCCGATTCCCGCTTAATGAAATTTGTGTGGTCCCTTTAGCTACACAAAGTGCATTGGGTCCTCAACTAGGATTTCTTTCTGTGATAAGAGGATTGGATTTCTTTGTGTGATAAGAGGATTTTTCTGAACCTTCCTTTCAATTTGAAAGTGGATAATATTAAACAAAGGTCACAGACTCTACAGGATGCAGCCAATCACATAATTTTATCACCAGACAACATCAGTGACAACCTCTATATTGACTACAATTGATTTGATTTGCCATTCAAACTAATTGACAGGTTTCATAACTTCCTTGCAAGTGCCACAAGTATGTTGCCACTAGCTTTGCATATGCTAATAATTGGCAAGTTTCATAACTTCCTTGCAAGCGCCACAAGTATGTTGCTAATAGCTTTACACACACTAATAATTCGCTGCAACTTGTTATTCTAAAATTAACATGATTCTATGGACTAGGCAGATCCAAATAATAATCACCAAATTCTAGCGCAGGTGTATGTCCTTTGGGTTAAAATAGATGAGCTTGTCAAGTTATAGTAATGACCGAGTAAGAATCTGACATACAAATTGCAACAAGTCCAAAATGCAAACCATTCATAAGCAGAGATCAAACCTGCATCTTTGATGTGCTGCAATTTTCCAGAGAGGCTAGTGCTTAGACTATGGGCATGCTTGTAGGTGGTCATTCCAAAAGGCCGTGTACATACTTGCATTCTAAGGCAAATCAATCTACAATCTTAATAGCTTCAAGAATCATTGTACAACATTTTTTGAAAATACAAATGATCTGCCTCTGTTGTTTATTATTTTGTCACAGTCAACGGCCTTCCTCAAATGACAGCCAAATTGGAGTCTGATTATGGAGGTTGGATACAAATGTGAAAAATATATCATTACAAGGAAACCCCTTGATAAGGTTAAGGACAAGATAGTCACACAGAACTGTATAGTTGTATTAAAGTCTACAAGTGATAGTTTGGAAACTTCAATTAAACGTCAAACATAATAATCCATAAAATTAGCAAGCTTTACGCGCAATCTCTTTGGAAAAGCTGTGAGTTGCTCATATATTGCCAACCAGTATGCATACAGATGTGATAAAAACTATTGCTAAAAGAAAGCCCCTTAATGAGGCTCGGTACAAGAATATCTGTACATTTGTAGTCAAATTCAATATGGCCATCAACATAATACTCCATTAAATTATCAAGCTTTATCCACAATCTCTTTGCAAAATCTGTTACTTGGTCATCTATCACCAACCAGTATGCCTAAGACTGCATACATTTGCACATCAATTACACTGAATAACTTCTAAGTTATTACCCTTACTGTGGAAAACTTTTTGTATCTGCCAACATAATTTTTACTTCGTTCAAGTTCTGTTTGCTTCAACTATTTACAAGATTCTATTTCTAAATTTTTGTCATTTAAAAGCCACAACTGCTACAGGAACTAATCATTATTTTTGAAGTTGGTTCCATCAAAAATGTGGATACACAACAATACGCAACACTGTAAACATTACTGAATATGATAACAATAAATTCATCAACTTAAACAATGGTTTCACTAATTACCACTTTGGAATCTCCATGCCAGGTATAACAATTTGTCCATTGCATTCCAGACATCCAGACACATGGATATAATAATAAGTATTCACAATTATTATTAATGTTTTTGATCATTTGTAAAGATTACCGACAAGAAGAAATGGTCTCCTGCTTGCAAAGGCTCTCCTTAGTGAAAGCTCAATTGCAAACAGTAGACCCTAAGAGCTGCAGGTAACAACTATTCTTTGTGAATAGCAATGAAAATACATCTTTACAAACAGCTGAGCATGATGCCAAGAAAAAAAATCAAAATCATGACCATGAATATAGCATTGGTCTCGAAAACTTGTGATATATCCACCTGAAGGACTTCCACAAAGCAAAATATAGCAGTTGCAATTATGCCTTGTCATCATGGAACCACCAGCGAGTCTCTTTAGGGGATCTACCATTTCTACAATTTTTGACATATCGGTCATTATCTGGGGGCCTTTGCTGCAGTGGACAGACAGTGAAGCATCACAATCTGCAAACCAAGGTCATCTAAACATGTATCTAACACAGGAAGCATCACAATCTGCAAACGAAGGTCATCTAAACATGTATCTAACACAGATGCACATACAACTAAAGGAACCAGAATTAAACCTTTGCAGTAGAGCTAGATAACATTGACAGAATGCTGATGCATATAGAGCTGACAGTCATAGCTGGTGACCAGGAATCATACAAAATATCTGTTCACATAAAGCAGCCAATAGATGAGTAAACATGGATAAGTATCATAGACATACATAATCATGAATTTGCTCTTTATCCATAATCATAATGTTCATGGCCACTTTATTGCAAGAAAGCAGCTAGGTTATAGATAACTTGAGATTCTTGAGACCATTATTTACTGTTAGAAGACTCTTGTTTTTCAGCCTGGCAGTTTACATTGATATGCAAATCCACCCGCCTAAGCTAAACTGACTAGATGACTCTGCAAGCAATAGTACATATTTCTTCAAGAAACCAATTCACAAAAGCAATGAAATCAAATTAAAGAGCACAGATCTCTTTTTGAACTCAAGCTTTGTTGCATCACAACGTAAATTTAGCCAAGGATTTCGTGATGACTCTAAATACCAGACAAAGATATTATCGCTAAATATAAATGAATGATGCCCCACAAAGTGAATTTGAATTATTGGCTTGTAAATCGATAAACAATTACAGATCATTTAAGCTTTTTGGTAATAAAACAGTAAGCCCATCTCAAAATATGGAAAAATGGAAAAGCAGGAAAAGTTTAGGCATGGTCAAACATGCTGAACAATCTCTGACAGACAATTTAAGCTTTTTGGTAATAAAACAGTAAGCCCATCTCAAAATATGGAAAAATGGAAAAGCAGGAAAAGTTTAGGCATGGTCAAACATGCTGAACAATCTCTGACAGACAGGCAGTCTAACTGGGTACCACTGCCAACAAGGCATGCTGTGGAAAAATTAAAATTAAATTTAGCTCATATGACTATGAGGAATCAATTAACAATATGCTTACAAGACATTGGTTTCCCATTCAAATATAATTTGAGATCAGAATTATTAATGTGGCATTTGACCAAGGGTTCAAACTTTAAAACTACAATCCCAAACATATCACCCTCTGAATGCTAAAACACTGGCACTTCACATTCTACAACCAGCATAGCATTCCGATCTAATGTTTATGAATTGGATGTTCCTTTTCTTTTTGCATCTTAAAATCACATTTAGTGGAGAAGAATATTATACAGAACAATATTATAAGATAAGATGAAAACCATGATGCTGCTTATAATATACCAAAAAGAAGAATGCAATACAAGACATAATTTTTATTGCAAGTTGCTTTTCATGTGTAAATCTGGAGAAACATATACAAAACATGTACTAATTTCAACCAACACAAGAATAGAAACCCTGTTACTACATCCGTGGTAATTATCTGCATACCTAGACATATGTGCCCATTGCTGTAAATATGGGGATGCATTGGGGCCGGCTGG
Source organism: Torreya grandis (assembly GCA_037957365.1). Lineage (NCBI taxonomy): Eukaryota > Viridiplantae > Streptophyta > Pinopsida > Cupressales > Taxaceae > Torreya > Torreya grandis. The sequence goes on along the minus strand of JARHVA010005657.1, from coordinate 453,840 downwards.
AGGAAAATAACCTGTACATTTCAAAATCATACATGGGTTGTTATTTATTGGATTAATAAAACCAAAGAGCCTGTGGAAAAGAACCCTAAAATTCTCGCCTTTCTAGATCTTAAATTATAATTTCAATTTCATCCACTGGAGCATGATTCAATTTCACCCACTGGACAATTATGGGATACATTCTAACATGACCTATATATAAAAAATTAAGAATATGGTCCAAGCTTCCCCACACCATGTCAAAGGGGGGTAATAGCCGCACTCAACATTTAACAAAAGATAGAAACAATCCCCAAACAGTAATAGAGTTAATGGAATATTGAGTGTATATTAAAAAACCTGACCTATAATTTTTACAATTCAGATTAGTGTGCATTCTAAGGAAATGATCAAATGGGTGATGAGGACCCAACCTGAGGAGCTTCCATTGGATACTGCTCCAGAAAATCAACTTGGAGCTGGTAAGTTTCATTGGCATACATTGTGCCTGGGGCTCCTGTCAGCTCAATCACCCACCTACCAACAAGTAACACTCATGTCATGGACTGTGCCCTCAGCCCCAATAACAATATAACTAAAAACACCCAATAAATTGTTTTTTAATACATATTTCAATTTAGCATTGAATTGGCTCAATCACCCGCCTAACAAGAAACACTCATGTCAGGGACCGTGCCCTCAGCCTAACTAACAATATCACTAAAAGCACCCACTTAAATTATTTTTTCATGCATTTTTCAATTTAACATTGAATCAGCTCATTCACCCACCTACCAACAAGCAACACTCATGTCATGGACTCTGCCCTCGGCCCCAATAACAATATAACTAAAAACACCCAAATATTTGTTTTTTTATACACATTTCAATTCAGCATTGAATCAGCTCGATCACCAGCCTAACAAGAAAGACTCATGTCAGGGACTGTGCCCTCAGCCCAATTAACAATATCACTAAAAACACCCACTTAATTATTTTTTCATGCATATTTGAATTTAACATTGAATCAGCTCAATCACCCACCTGCCAACAAGCAACACTCATGTCATGGGCTGTGCCCTCAGCCCCAATAACAATATAACTAAAAACACCCAATGAATTATTTTTTTTATACACATTTCAATTTAGCATTGAATCAGCTCAATCAGCCCCCCCACAAGAAACACTCATGTCAGGGACCATGCCCTCAGCCCAATTAACAATATCACTAAAAACACCCACTCAATTATTTTTTGATGCATATTTGAATTCAACATTGAATCAGCTCCATCACCCACCTACCAGCAAGCAACACTCATGTCATGGACAGTGCCCTCAGCCCCAATAACAACATAACTAAAAACACCCAATAAATTACCTTTTCGAACAAATTTGAACTTAGCATTGAAAATGAGACAGACAAGTACCTCTGCAAATTATCAGTGAGCCTGTGCTTGAAGCCAGCAGGTGGGTGCATTTGCCATTCCACCAACTCCTTCTGCAGCCTATTGGAAGCTATTTTGCTGAGGCTGTGGCCCTGCTGCATCCACACATTCCCAATGTAATGAAAAACCAAAATAATAACAGAGCAATGAAGTACAGAGAGCATTCTAAGGCATTTCACATAACATAGAAGATGGCCCACCTTGTGAGCAGCTGAGGAACTCATGATGAAAATGAATAGAAATAGGCTTGATAGGAAATAATGCAGAAAGGCCTGCAGAAGCAGTACAAGGAAGCTTAGAACTCAGATGGTGTGTCCCATGAAGAAGAGCAAGAGGGTTTTTATTGGATTAAGAAGAAGAATCGAAGGAATCGATAGGACCCAAAGAAAAAGTAAATACCCATCAACCACAAGCTAAAGAGGAATCGACCAACAAGAAAAGAAGGGCCAGATAAGGATCGGATTGGATCGAATTATACCCAAAACTATTCTCCTCTTTGCTCACATGCATCCCACCTTGACCTTCTTTCTCTCAATCTCAATTGCATGCAACTGTTTTAATATATAAATTCCACACATAAACCACCTTCCATACTGGGTCAAAGTATCCTTTGATTAGGGGTTTGAATTTGGATCGTTTGCATGTTTTGAATTTTTTTTATTGTATGTTATTATTATGTTATTTTTAGTCTCCTTTTTATAAAATGTTGTTGATGTGGCAGTGAGTTGGTGAGAGTTTTTTTTTTTTAATATAAAATTTATGAGGGATTGGATAACTTTCAATCTTTGGTATTCAGGTAAATCTTGTAAGATCAATTAAAAATTTATATTTTATAATTAATAGATATAATGGATTGGATCTCTTTCAATTTTTGATTTAATATAATATTATTTTATTTAAAATATGTTTTTATTTTTCAATAAAAAATTTATAAAAATGAAGTGGTAAAAGAATTTTATTTTTATATATAACTCACAATAAAATTATGCATCTTAATTCGAGGGTTTCTTGGATAATAAAAAGGGTTCTTAAATTAGATTAGTTTTTAATATAATTTTAATATATTTATTTTTATTATATTGACTAGTGTTTATTATGTGATGTGATGCAAATTTAAAATTATAAATTGAAAGGAAAATATTTATTAAAAAAAATTAAAAGATGGAAAATGTTAATTTTGGAAGGGAGTTGGTAAGAAAAGTTTATTTTTATATAAACTTAAATAGGGTTATGCTTATTAATTAAGAATTAAGGGTTTCTTAAATATATGAAGTTAAGGGGAGTTTTTTACTAGTATTTATTATATATAATCATTATAAATTTTTATTATTATTTTATTATATTATTTTTTAATAAAAATTCTAAATATAAAATGATGTAGATTTTCATATTAAAGACGTTTTTTAATTAGATGTTAGTTTTTCATTCGATAAAATTTATAGTGTTTTGAATACATTATGTGCTTCTATCTTCATTAAAAAAGCATAGTATATTAATAGATTTTTTTCAAATATATCTATGTCAAAAAATAAGTAGTACTTATATTTTTAGGGTTTATACATCCGACCCATCATCATATAATGTTGTCATTTATGCGTATATTTCAGAAATAAACATATAGTTGATTTACAATGTTGAGTAAGAATACTTCTAAATTAGTGAGCTCCTTTGCCTAAGCAGCTACGAGTAAGGGGTATCCACACTGTCAAAAACATCCAAGGCATGATTCCAACATTAACCACTTGATTCTATATGTCGAGTATCTTGAGGGATTTGTAACTTGGTGGATAGATATAAGCAACCATCATCCTCACCAGTTGGACTACAACTCTTTTGATGGGACTTGAAATCTAAAATTTAACATTTAAAATAAAGCTTTTAAAAACTTTTAGAATGGCAACAATATTTAAGATAAAATAAAGTTATCTTAGTACAATGATATTTTCAATCCCAAATTCAAAGAGTTGTCATATCCATATAAAGTTTTTAGCATCAACAAAAAAATTATGGTTATAAAACTAAGAATTGACTTACATGAGATTTATGTAGAAGAATTGGTAGATGGACACTTTTGAAAACACACTTTGACCCAAAAAAAAAAAAGTTGGGTAATTTAAATGAAATTGAACATTATATTCATTTTCTCTTGACATGACCACTGTATAATGACATAAGATATGCTTACACCGATATTTGTAATCATAACTTGGCTCATGAACTCTTAAATCTAGACAACTAATCAAAAGCTTAATGACTTTATTTTGAATCATAATGTCCTTCAAATCAACTCTATATAAAAGTAAACATGGGAGTTGGTTGTCCAGGGTTTCTTTGGTGAATTGGAGTTTCAAGAAAAAATCTCTCACAAATTTCTTATTTTAGATTTAAATATTTATTATCTTGACATATTTATAATTTGTTGTTTCTTTTCCTAAGAACTTCAAGTGGAAAGAGTTTGAGGATTAATGTGACATTTCAATTGAAAAGAGTCTAAAAATTATAAGGATGGTGTCAACAAAGAAAACGACAAATTACTTTTTGTTGATAAAATTGAAAAAAAATATATTTTTTCTACACAATTTATTGGATCCCACAAACTAATATCATCGTCATCCTCATCAAATAACATCTTATGAATAAAGGTTCTTTCTATACTTTATTATAGTTTTGAATTTATATATCCCATGAGCAAGGATTTGAAAATGGGTGGCATAGAAGAGTGCACTCCCCATTATTATCAATATTAATATTACACTTTAAAACCACATTGCATATAACAAGAAGCCCATTGGAATTTGAACTTAGATAGGCAAGGAGAGAGCTTATTTACTTTAACCACTTTTTTTAATATAATAGAGTAAAAATCATATTAAAAATCAAAATAATTGCATATTTCTTATTGAATGAATGATTTCGCATTTAAATTAATATGAAAGTATAGTAGTAAAACATTATATTATTGATATTATCAATCATCATCTATTTTTTTATTTGATATGGTGAATAAGGAGAGTTTTGATGGGACCATGTAACCCGGTAGAAAGTTTTAAAAACATCAAAAATAATATCAAAAACAACAAACACACAGAAGATAATAAGGTTGTAGCCACAAAAAAATAACCATCACAATCTTCAACAAACAATAACAAGCCTACAGCAGAATCACTAGCCATCAGCCAAACTTCAACGAAAAACCAAGGGATACAAGGAGACAGAAAATGGCCACCCTCCAAGTTCAAAGCTGAAAGAGCAATAGGGGCCATCCAAAAGCACAATCTCTCAATAGGTAGAAGAATTACCTGATATTCAAGAATCTTCTTCCTTAACGGGAGAGAAATCCATCCAGAGTCCTTTGCAACCTATCGAGGGTTGAATCAAAAGCATCTAATTGAAGCCTCTCAGCCTTCGCTCTTCTCCCTCTCTTCTTCGTCATGGATTCCAAAAGGGCTTTGCACTTAGGTAAAGGAGAACGAGCAAGAGATGCGTCCTCTAGAAGAGGTGGGGCAAAGGTGAGAGCTTTTACCGAATCAGGTCTCGTCCTCAAGAGAGTTTATCCAAGGGAAGAGTGGCACTGAAAGGGAGTTGAAAGGGACTCAGTAGACCGATAAAAAACACCATGTTCGTGTCAAAGAAAATATTGGTTTGGAGCATCGTATTTCTCCACACCAACCTCAGGTGGGACACTAACGTTTTGAAAGGTCTGGAAGTACACCCAACAGCGTGATGCCCGATGAGATTATAGTGGAAGAATCTAAAAGGAAGCACTTCGAAGTTGACGAATTGAACCCAAGAACCCACTATAGAGCAAAGCTTGATTGAGTGACAAATAGGCTTGGAGAAGTCAACAATGGCACAAGCTCTCATGAACCTCTTATCCATCGAGTTATCATCCAATCTCATAAAGGAACCAAACCGATTACCAATTGTTTGATGTGGTCCTCATTCTACAAGATGGGTGGGAGATTGTAAAGACTCAATCAAAGGGTTGCAACTGAGATCTTCTCCTCTACATGGTCAAAGAAGGGGACCAAGGGCAGAGATAAATTCCAAAATGACCAAAAAACCAAGGACCCAAGGATCACACAGAATCACGATCAGTAGCATAATGAAAGATACCCTGAAAGAAGCCATGGCTGAGTAACTTGAAAGAGGGAGCATCCATGGAGTTCCAAACCAAGGTGGCCCAAAGATTGAGGTCATGGAGAGAGATAGGGGAACCCACACATTTGTCAAAGAGATCCCTGTAACCAACATCTGATTTCATCTCTTGAAGGGACTGATACAAAATTTCCACCTTAGGAATGTCCTCTACAAAGGACATAGGGATGTCACCCAGCATGTAAGACAAGGATTCTAAGCTAGAGATAGGGGAAGGAGATACCCTAATCCCTGTTTGCACCTAAACCATCATGGGAAGGCATCCACTAGAGATGGAAGGTAATCTGGATTTACAGAAGTCTGAGCACATGTGGAAGGGGTTCTCCACGTTGACGAGCTAGCGAAGACCCACCTTAATATGGACTCATTCCCAAGCGGAATGAAGCAAGCAACAGAGGATTACAAACCATTGGGAGGCGAGCCAAGTTGGGGTCACATGAGTCAAAGAGGGGACCCTATTTGCTCGAGCAAGGAACATGACATCCAGGGAGGAAGGAGATGGGTCAGAGAGAGGACATGGGGACATGCCAATGCATGTTTGACCCAGAACAACAAGTGGCAGAGGGAGGAGGGTGGTCAATTGGGTGCTAAGCTTAGAAGAAGACAACACAACCTCAACAACAATCTTGCCCAAAGAGGAGTAGGAAGTCGGGTTGAGAAATCCCTTACGCAGAATGGATCCAAGACCTAAGGGGGGTGAAGGAGCAAGGGGAGTTCTTTTACAGTTGCTAATGACAACACATCTCTGAAACTCCTCTTATGTTTGAATGGAAGATTGTTCTGTTAGATCTACTTTCATATCCTAGTCAACTAAAGCATCCCCCCAATCATAATCAATTCCAGATACTTGAAAGCCACTGAAACTACATAAGGTGGCGCAAAACAAAGATTTGAATTTCATCTTTTTCCCTCTCATGACATGGTGAAAAAATGCACTTTCACATTATAACAAAATGCTCAACTTTTGAAACAAATCAACCATCATCTATTAACATTTCTTAATAGACGACAAATCATAATTTTTAATTCCTCTTCACAATATAATTATAAATAGTAAATAGTTTATTTATTTTTATAATAAATCTTAAATTCCTCTTCACTATTTTCCATGTAACAATTACAAGCATCCCATACTAAGGATAAAGTTGAAATAAATTTTGGAAGACATTTCACTATAATTAAGACATAATGGACATGAGAAGGGCCATACATATCTTTTTAAATAATCTTATATTATAAGAATTGTTTGTCGCCCACTATTTATCATTTATGGATAACAATCTTAAAATTTTATAAAAACAATTTTAAAATAAAAATGATTTTGACCTTTATTCTCATTCTTGTATAAAAAAGATAAAATTTTGAAGGAAGGTAAAACACAATCAAATGATTTTAATAATTATTAATATTTTATCCAAGTTATTATATAAGTGGACTAAAAAGATGTCTGTGTATTTCAAAGTTTAATTATGGAGCCAATTTCTAAGAAATACAATTTTTCTAAAATATATGGTGTAAAGTGAAAAGTTAGGATCATAAATAATACATGTACCTAAATTGATGGTTTGAAAATAATAGAGTTTTTTTTTAATAATATTAATAATAATAATTTAATATTTTCATATGTTTAAGGTTATGAATTAGTTTGATAAAGTAGGTGGACTTCACCGAAATTCTTATTACTATATTTTTTTATTAAAAATTTATAATTTAAAAAAAAAATATGATAATTATTAATATATTTTTATTAAAAAATTGCAGTTTAATTTAATATTTAATTTTATTCATTATAAAATGATTATATATAATATAAAATTTAACACAAATTTTTAAATTAAATTATAAATAAATAAATTGTAATTAATTTGGTATAGTGAATACATGTAAATTATAGTAAATATAGATGATAGTATTTATTTATTATTTATAAGTTAATTAGGAAGGTAAATATATATAATTTAAAGATATATTTTGATTAAATTGATATTGTAGAATTGTTATTTGAATATAAACTTCAAAAATGTATTATCGATATACTTATAACCTTATTCATAAATTTAAGTCTAATAAAGATATAGTATTATTTTATTGTCGCACTTTTGACGTGTGACAAACAACCAAAAACTATGTTGAATACCATATTTTCCTATTTCATATGTTTTGTTCTCTGCACTAATTTGTAAACTACAACCTCTATGTATCTATAATATTCGAATCTATTTACCTTACAAAAGAAATAGAAATCGCAAAAATAAAAATGATTTCGGATAGGGTTGCAATAATTATATCTAATAAAATGATAATGTTCTAATGATCACAAATGTCTATTTATGATTTTTTTGTGAATGTTAAATAGATATCATGTATCAGATGAACTAAAATACTCATTACTGTAGAGAGCTTCTGGGTTAAATTGTGTTTGAGTTTTTGACCGACGTTTCGGTTCACACTCCATGAACCATCATTAGGGTGATAAAACTATTGCTTTAATATAATACTCATGTATTTATAAATATATAATTTCAAAATAGGATTATATATGAATGATTGTTGGTTCAATTGGAAGTTGTTTAGCTCACAAAGAATCCACCAAAGATTAATTCTTGTTACTAGTAAACCCTGACATGATAAAAAAGATAAGATCGAAATCATATCCCAAATAACTATAACGAAATGAATACCTCACAATACTTAACTTTTAACTTAAATTCACTGCATAAAAATAATATGAAAGAAGTGAATACACCTTTACATTAAAAAAATACCAATAAAAAAATCCAAAAGCACTGAGAGTAAATTAAAACTTTGACCATGAATAAATCTAACAAATTGAGAGAACGTCCAAACGAGTTAGTCACTTCAAACCTTCACTAAGTTAAAACTTTGACCATGGATAAATCTAGCAAATTGAGAAAACGTCCAAACAAGTTAGTCACTTCAAACCTTCTCCTCAACAACTCAATGGAAACTTTGTACATTATTATTGTGCATAGACGGCGACATGTAGCAAAAATGAAAAAGATAAAAAAGTGACATATTTGATTTATCAAAGACCAACTTCAACAAAGTGGGCCATGGGGCCGGCTGTCTCAGCACACGTGGCAAGTTGTTGGATATGGTCGGTGTCCCGATGTTTCTCCGCAAGCATTTATAAATTCCTCACATCCATGGAAATGGATACATTGTTCTCCCTTGTAACAAACATTGGATGGTGGACACGTGTACATGAAGTTTGTATGAGTTTTTTAAGGCTACATTAGATACCTTCTCTTCATTCCCCGCTTTCCTTTATTTGCAATAATACATTTTACTTTGTTAGAAATTATTTCTTTTTATGTCATTCTCATTTCATATCATTTGTTTTAAATTCTTAAGATTGAGTAATTATTACTCATTCAATTGTATTAAGGTTAGTTATTTGTTTAAATTATATATCATTGTTACATTTTTATCATTTTTTTATCATGTTTTTTTTTTTTATATTTTCTTTTTTCCTCTAATTTTTTGATTTTGTAGTGGTTCTTTTAGAAATATGTTTTGTACAGTTTTTGGGTTTAGAGACAGTGAGTATATTTTTGGAGTTGTGTATTTTTTTGGTCAATTAGGGAGTACGGTGTATACTTCTGACATCATATTCTAGGTTGCACACCATTTTCATTTGCAATGTTTGGCATTCTCGAGTAGCTCGAAGTCGCATAATATGCTCGTGTCGCTACAGAGCCAACATACCCAGTTAGACATTACTAGTTACATCATGCAATTTTAGTTTCATATGCATCTAATATGAGTGGGCACTCATGGAGTCATAGCCTACTTGAGTTCTTGAGCCACCTATATGAGAGGGTTGGACATGTCATCAATCCAATCCAAGCTATTCACAGGGCATGATCCAACGAGTAGGGGTGGGCAATGATGGAGTCAAAACCAGATTGAGTTTTTGAGCCACCCACACATGAGGATTGTGCAAGCCATTAACTCAGTCCAAGCTATTCACCAATTGATCACTATATACATGCACACACATAAGTTGTCATCAGGTTTATACATTGGTTTGCATACCTAGTGAGGTGTATCCGTTCCTTTCCTCTCTCTTATCAATTTACTCAGTTTCACTTCTTTACTCAATTTTGTCTTTGCTTTTGATCTCTCTTAAGTAAGGACTAATTTACACACGTTTCACTTGCAGGACACGTCTAAGAACATGTTCACATACTCAGACCCAGCTTCACGAGCTTCACCTCTTAGGTAAGTCTAGGTATGCTTTTTTCCCCTTTATCCTAATCATTTCACTTTGCTGCATTTCTAGAATAAAGGGGGGAGGGGGGAAGGGATAGGATAAATGTAATCACTTAAAAGTGGTATTTGAGTACTAAGAATACTACTTGAGACTCCCTATCCTTAGCTTAGCCCTAGACCTATTCTAGAGCCTATTTTCACTCTTATCCAACCTTTGTGCAGGCCACAGGCATCCCTAGTCATCCCCAAAGCAGTCCCAGACCATCATTCTTGCATCTTGGCCCTTCGTGCCTAATGTTCTGCCACTTGGACACTAGTGCCATAATAGGGACAACAATGCCACATGGCGCTAGTGTCCCAATAATGGCACTAATGTCCTTTCCTTCCCATTTTCACAAACAAATTATTTTCAAATCTAAAACCTTTTAAGGTTGGCCTAGACCTCTTTTAGCACCTGCACAAGCATTAAAATGGTATAAATACATGACTTTTAACCCTCTAACCACTAGATGGAAATCATATGCAAAATACACATTCAAACTTAGAACAAGTTGTGTAAAATTAAGGTTATCAATCCCTATTATGCCCTACTTCTGCATACTACCATCTATAGTAGTCACAAGCTCAAATTATTCAAATTTCTAGTCTCAAGCACATTCAAAGCAATCAAGTTCACTTTCATACTAGCTTCACTTGCACTTATACCAACACTTAGGTGGAGAGAACTAAATTGAGTTTGATCCCTTCTCAAAGTATTAATATGTAGGCAACTCTCATCACAATAGGGTGTTGAGGATGTTCAACCTACCTCACTAAAAACACACACTTTTCAACTTGTATCAATTGGATACTCTAACAATATGGAGGATTAGGGTTTGCTCACAAATAAAGTCAAAACATGTAATATATAAGGGTTTAGAACTTGTGCACATAGGAACATACCTCACAGATCTAGACACAGGTGCACCCATAAGCTTGGGACAATCATGCATAGAAGACACTACCACCAATATAGAGACACTACCGCCACATTTCTGATAATGGCACTACTGTCCAATTAAGATGATACTGTCTAAGAGGGGTTCTGACACAAATATCTTATTTGTGACACATAAACCAACTTCTACCTCAATTTCTAGCCCCTAGATCATCCATCTCAGTTGTTTTCCAGCTAAATTCTTACTTGCACTATTTATTACTATTTTTAAAAAGGTCAAAGTTAGTCAATTCTGTAACAAATCAATGGTTGTATTTATTGCATATTATTACTCTGATTTAGTCTATTCAACTCTTTGACAAACATAAGAATTACAAACACTAAGTATTAAAAGGTTAAAACAACTTGATACCAACTTTATTCATTATGAGAAGACTATATATAATATAAAATTGAACATATCATACAACGTATTTAATGAGATGAAATAATTTTATGAAGATGAGGGTTAAGCTTAAGTGTCATTTCCTTGGCAATGATTTTATATGGAACATTTAACAATGTAATCAGTGTCCAACTAGTAATCGAAGAAGGGTCACCCACTTTGGGAAGCAGTTTAATACAACCTTGATTAATTATAGCACCAAGGGATCTCATGATAAGGGCTTCCTGGTAAACTTTATGGAGATCCCATCCTAGAACTAACCACATATTTTTATAAAAATCACAAGGTAAACCATCTAGCGCAGGGGCTTTATGATCCACCATAGAAAATAATCCCTGGTGTAGATCATCAGTCAACAACTACTCTATGTTAGCCATAACTTAGACCCCCATATTTGGTGTAACTTCAAGGCGGTCTAAAGACCTACATCATCCACTCCTATAGATTTAAATACATATGAATAATGATGATTAAAGGCATCTAGGATGCCTTCACGACTATTAATAATGGTTCCATTCACATTTATTTGGTTAATAACATGCTTTTTTATTAGATCCCTCAATAAATTTTAAAAAATCAATAGTAGATTTATCCCCTAACTTCAGCCAAGATAGATATGCTTTTAAGATTGCTCCTTTTGCCTTATGATTTAAAAAAAAAACTTTTGATGATGTAAGTATGCAAGATGACTTTGTATATTGGTTGCAGTGGGATCTAAAACCAACTGTGATTGAGTTCGAATAATATCCGCATTTAAGCTTTTTATATTAATATTAAAATTGCTAGCTACCTTTTTACCTAGATGTCTAAAAAATCTAACAATCATTTTTACTGCATCTTTCCACCATAAAATCCATCCCAAATCACTTTGCAGATGAGGAATAAGGTTCTAAATTATTTTGGTGTAATCAAGTAGTCATTTGTTCTCAAGAAAAGAGGTATTAAAAATAAAAGTCTCATAGACTACTTTTTGAATATGTGTGTAAGCAATAGACCATGAAATAGGTAAATGATATGATAATACTGTCGCAAGATCCACACAAACTAGGAGGCCTTATGTTGTTGGAATGTAGCATCAACTATTATCTAATCACATCATGCGGTCCAACCGACTTAAAATCCTTTGATCCCCCAGCCTAAAATTGGTCCATGTAAACCATCGGTGATCAAGAGGCATCTTAACCATAACATTAAGGTCATTGGCTTAAAAACTCTATTTGAACTGAAGCCAAACAATTTGTTCATCAACAATCAAGGTAACATGCAGACCCCCTATTTATCAAAATCAACCTCTAACATATTAAAATTTCCACATAATACCCAGGCAGTAGGGGGAAGGGACGTAGTAGCCCAAATCCATAAAGTAGCTCACTAGGCATTGCCACATAGGGCATATTCACTAAAAATACCCAAAATGCTATTATAATTTTGTAAATGAACCCAATCAATGCAATCGTAAGGGTCATGTCTGAATCCAAAATACTATCTCCCCATTTTTGAGGACACAAATTACAGTGCCACCTCTTCCTGGAACATGAGTAAAAGCAACCTACAAAGATGCTAGAAAAATGCTATTACACACTTTTGGAAGTAAAAAACCAACAATCTCGACCTCTGGAAGACAAAGCAAATCAGGGAAACCCATGCTCTCAAATAATCTTAGACAATAAATTTCATGGGGTTGTTCAAGAGACCCCTTATGTTCCATGATATACATTTCATGATGAGGGGGAGGTAGATATAAATGTCTCCTCATACATTATTTCCAATGATTGTATGGATTCTCAGCGGCATGATCAACATAACTAACCACAACTTCCGTATTCTAGTAACATATAAATTATTCTGGAGGTTTAGACACCTTCATAAAGCTAGAGGAGGCACGAGTAATATCTCTTCTTGAAGTAACATGACTATGAGTGGTGACTCCTTCATTACTAGACCCAAAGATCTTTGGAGGACATGATGATCTGACAACCTGGGCAAAAGCTCTGTTCTTCTAGAAAACCATCTGCCAAGATGTCTCCGAGGACTCATGGGAACCATTGACTCCCTTGTCTTGAGGAACATTTACATTGTTTGCTGGAGAGACAATTACACCTTGATCCTTGAATACACTATCTTTATTTAATGGATGCTGTGGAGTCTTAGCTTACACATTTTTTTTTACGAGAAGCTTTGAACAATTAAAAGTGTGATGATTCTTATCACGATAATAATAACAAGAGTTTGGTAATGTCAAGTAAACTGACTTATGATCAATTGAGAGCCTACTAACATGAAGCATAATAAAATCCATAAATTTTTTACTTAAATCTAACTCGAGAGAAACCCTCCGAGTGGGTATGGAAATAAAGCCCTGCAAAGATTCTAGATTCAACAAGCCCAAAAGTAGCGAGTAAAAACTTTGAGCATGGATAAAACAACAAGTTGAGAGAACGTCCAAACAAATTAGTCACCTCAAACCTTGTCGTCAACAACTCACTTGAAACTTTGTGACACGGACGGCGACATATTTGATTTACCGAAGACCAACTTCAACAAGTGGGCCCCTGTCTCGCTCGACGACACGTGGCAAGTTAATGGATTAGGTCGGTGTCCCGAAGTTTCTCCGCAAGAATTTATAAATTCCTCACATACCTGGAAATGCTTACATAGGGATTCGCTTATTACGAACATTTGGATAGTGGACACGTATATGTGAGATTTCTTTGGTTTTTTAAAGCCGTAATAGATACCTTCTCTTCATTCTGCCCCTTTCTTTTATTTGTAATTATACACTTTACTTTGTTAGATTTAAAAAAAATAAAAAAAATAAAAAATTCATCCTCATTTCATATTAATTTCTTTTTTAATTCCCAACATAGAGTGATTCGTTCAATTGTATATTTGTTAGTTATTTATTCAAATTATATTATTAGCATGTTTTATCATTTTTCGTCATGTCTTTCTTTTTTATGTTTTTTCTCTCTCATCTCATTTCACAATTTTGAGGTGGTCTCTTTAGATATATGCTTTGCACAATTCTTGGGCATAGAGATAGTGAGTATATTTTAAGGGTTGTGTATTTTCTTGATTAATTCGGGAGCATTTGTGATTTGTGGCCCTGTCTTTTTCACTTTTTTTAATAGTTGATGTCAGTTTACATGTCTTTTAAGGCCCTGGATTGTATTAAATTCATTTATCAATGCACATGCATCGTAGTGAATTTAGACATCTTGAGGTCATCTAAAAAATCATATACATTTATTGTTCACGTGAATATATTGAGCATCTACAAACTTTTTAGAGAAATTAAGCATATAAAAAACATTCATTGTAGCATTAGAGTTCATATTTATGACACATTCCATTGCACTAGTGTCCTTCGCTGATAAATCGCAACAATTATAGTAATGTTGCTTTTGATATTGTAGTTGTTATCAAGGAATCTCAACTATTCTATGGTGTAATGTAGTTACGAAAGCATATCATTTTCCTTATCTAATAAGGGCAAGGAGAAGAAGTGCATTTTTTAAATGATTGATGTAACTTTCAAAAAACTAAGAGAGGTTTTTGGAGCCCTAAATCGGATGAACATAGTCATCAAAAAATATTTCACCTCCTTGAAAATTCTCATAACCAAAATCATTACAATTTTGGTGCATATAAATGAAACTTGAGGGTTTGGACAATGTCCTTTGTTTGCCACAAATTTTTAGGATTCTCGTTGTCTTACTGCAAAACCATAATTTTCGCTGTCATACTTAAACAAATGTTTCTATATCTCTCAATATTCAAGATACATTTCTAAACTCTCCTTTTATCTTTTATTGCTCTCATTTTAGAAAATTAATTAGATCTTATTTGTTATCTTTATTTTTTTAAACCTAATTAAATATTTTTTGATAGTTGTGTTAAAACTTGATTCAAATCCATTTATCTATATTACATTTTACTGAACTTATGTTATGTTACACCTTTATGTGTTTGTGTAGCCTTTTTGAATTCCAATTAAGATCTTATTAGCATACAAGTTAATATTCAAAAGGGGAGAAAGTTGAAAATAAGGTAGAAGAAAATAAACAAACTAGAAACACAAATCACGGGATCCACAAAAATAAACAACTAGGATATAACCACTCAACCCTGGTCAAAGAGACCAAGAAAATAGAGTTTTAAATTCAACACAAGGAAAAATACACCAATCAGAGCATAATTTGAACCAATGATCCAAATGTACATAAACACACTAATATCATAGCAAATAACTAGTTTTGTGCCAAAATTAAGTGTCTACAAGGAGATGTTATGGATTTAAATGCATAGTGTCATTTATAGACCAATATTTCTTCTTTGTATGCCAATGATGGTAATAATGTGATTAGTAGAGCCTCTATAGATGATTATTGGAACGAAAGCTAAAATTTTTTAGATTATGACATGTAGTTAGATTTACAAGGATGATAACATTGATAATATTAATAAGTATGCTACAAATAATCTTGATAAGATATTTAGAATCATGAATATATTAGAAGAAGTTACTTGTCATAATTTATCTTCTCGTGAAGTCATTTCAAGATTTCTTTTGAAACATTTCATCGACTCTATTGTTTATAATGTTATTCCTTATCAAAACAATGTGTTTCTAAATTCTCAAGATATTCTTATTTCTCTTCCTTTTTCTCAACATGTAATTCTTCATGCTTCTCAACATATTTTTATTACTTTTCAATTTCTACGCATTTCACAATATGCTTATATTCCTTCTCATGTGTCTGAAAATCCTCAAACTACAAATGTTCCTCTTGTGTTATATAATAATCATTTACTCATCATGTATCACCATTTAGTTCACATGTTATTAACCTTTCTATTGTGCAAAATTCTTCTATCCCAATCTATTCTACTTCTTAGCATTCTATTTCTTTACCAACCCTTGAAATGACTACTATGCCTCAAACAGATGTGACTTCCAAAATAAAATCAAAATTATTTTTTAAGGGTCTCAAAATCTAAAAATTAGGGTCACTTCTAATGATATTCTTATAAACCCTTTGGCTTATTAAGTGTTTACATTCTACTTTTCGTTAGGATTTATAGTTCCAAAGTTTGAATTATTCAATAGAAAGGGATATCCTCTACATCACATTAAGGAATTATACACCACTTGGTTAGACATTGTTCATGATGATATATTTTTAGCTAGGACATTTATTAAAAACTTGAAATTATACAATTGATTGGTTCTATACTTTTTCATGTGGATCCATACATTATTTTGCAACTCTATTTGATGATTTCTAAGCTAATTTTCAAATCAATATTACTCGAAAGGATATATTTGTGGAATTAGCTCAAATTATACAAATGTCCAATGGGTACATTAGATAATAAATGCTTAGTTTTGGGGCTATGGCCACCAAGATGAGTTATGATCCACTTGATAAAGGGATTCATATGTAAGCCTAAAATAACCTCTAATATAAGTATCCTTTAAAATATGAAAAGTTAGAATACCATTATAAGTTTAACACACACTAGATGTTGGTCCATGAAGTGGTTTGGAGCTATAGACAAGGGTCATGTGTAAATGATGTTGTTGTAAGGGATCTAATTGGAGATTTTACACACACAATCTATAAAGAAGAATAAGTTGAAGAGCCTAACTAGATCTAAGGTGTCATTAGATGTTGTAGATGCTTAAATATGGATTTATATGTTAAATTAATCTTGTACACTTGACAAAAACATCCTAGGGCTCTACCCTTCAATTTGACCTTCTTTGCATTTGAAAAGCTCACATTCGTAACCTTACTAGGTCTAATTATTTATTTCTTGGTCCAAACTTGATTACTTTGATTATCTAGCTCACTTGTAACCAAAAAATTCCTAAAATATGATATATATCCTTCACTTTTAGTTACAGAACCTCATCAAATTTCTTCCATCCTTGATAGTTATGTTTAGGACAAGATAATAGTGTCAACACTACTATCCCTACTCCAATGTAAGTTTTTCTTCCCTAAAAACACTCAGATTTTCAAATCTTTCGATGTGTATAGGTGGCCTGAGAATGCCATTAACCCTTATGTGAGGATCATTTTAAAAGGACTTGTATAAATACATGTCAAAGCCAATTCATTAGGAATAAATCAATCACCTCTCAAGCCTAGACATACTACTAGATTTAAAATTACACAACTAAGTTATTCTACCCTATTTATCCTTATTTGAATATCAATCATAGGAGCAATCATAGTACATGTCTGAAGCAATCAAAAGATAATCCATGAGCCATATTTTTTATGTTACAAGTTAGATTATTGCATGCACTTGCATATAAAATTCTACACTATTGTTCACACATAGACCAACATATAGGGGAGAACTACATAATACTAAAGCCCTCCTCAGAGTGTTGGCTATGTAAACAATGCTCATTGATAAAGGGGTATTTGAGGTCAACTTAACATCATGATCCCACTAACCCATTTTTGGTAATGTAACATAACCTTAGGTGTATATCTAGGGTTTGATTTATAACAATGATATAAAGCCTATGTGTGAGACCTAAATACATCAACCGAAAGGTGATGAAAAACTTATAAAGACTAGGTGGTCATATGTTGATACAATGGACATTACGTACAAGACAATTGTATCAAGATTAAAATTTTAGCATTGAAAAAAGTGTCTATAGGTTGATGCAAGTGTCTAGGTAGCCAAAAATAATATTTCTAGTATCCAATGACTTGTTCCTAAACATTAGATAACCTATTTATACACCTATACATCTTAGATCTATTTGTGCATCATTGCATAAGCTAAGTATTGTTTCTTCTTCATGATTACTCAATCAAAATATTATTTGGATTTGTACTTTCTATATTTAGTATTTTTTATAATTCAAAACTAAAATTGATTATCATAAATTGAATTATTTAATTGGCTACTTTTTAGGAATAATTAACTCCATGTTTGATTAGACTTTTCTTTCTTCCCAACCCTTGATTCCAAAAATGGTTAAACATTTTGTGAACCCAAAATTAGAGTCTTCATATGTAAATCCTAGCTTGCTCTAGATTTTTTAGCACTCTAAGGTTTCATCTTGTTGTGATTTCTTTTTAGATTTGAAACTTTACCCTAGGGATTTACACTCATCTTGTTGTAAGGTCTTCATTTTCATACACTTGTAATTTATTCTTACTTGATTGATGAATTTTAGATTCCTAATGGATCCATTTTAAATTTCCTTATAGGTTTCTTCTACTCAGGTTCGTATACTCAAAAACCTCTTTTTTGCCCAAATTTTGTATGGATTTTTCTATTTTAACAATTTACTATTTTTAGTAAATATTGACATACAAGGCAAATAATGTACCTATTTTCCAATTAATTTCTAGGTTTCATAAAAAATCATATTTTATTAAAAAACCTCTCAGATCTCTAAAATATATTATTTATTTATCACAATTATTGATTCTTTATTGAGAATATTATGGGGTTTTGTTTGTGGAACATTCCACATTGTTTAACTCATTTATGATTCATAGCAACTTAGTTTTCAAATTCCTCAGAGGTTTTCATGTTTCTATTGAGATAATAAGAAACCTCTTTTTTATGTCAAAATTATTTAAGGGGTTTTTAAAATTATCAATTTACTATTTTTTAGTATATCTTGATATACGATTTAACTTTTTTGAGAATATTGGAGTATTATTCCTAATTTAGTTAAGGGTCTAAGTTAATTAAATCAGTAAATAATATTGTAATAATTAAGCTACCAATTTATATAATTTATTTTTAAATTTAATCTTTCTAAAAATAGTAATAAATGTGGAGAAAATAAGACTTAGTTGGAAATAGATTGAGATGGCTGAGATAGGGTCTAAAATTCGCTATACAAGACTGAGATAAGGATCTAGATTTCATTTTATGAATAGACATAAAGATTGAAATAAGACACCCTAGGGTCTAGCATTATAGTCATTTTCTATCACTATTATGTGAAATACTTGAGCTTTTTAGGTTTTGTTCGTTGCCCTTGTGTGAGCCCGCCTGTGAAATTTTGGATGTTGGATGTCTATGGAACTCCCTATAAAGCTAATTTAGTCTTCAAACCCTAGAATCCATTATACTTTGACAAACTTTGAGATAGAGATGGGGTTAGTGTGTGTAAGATGTATTGAATGTGTATCCACACCCTTTATGTGGGCACGCTACCTACATACCAACACTCTAAAGGAGGATTAATCCATATGTAGTTCTCCCACTTGATGTGATTTATGCAATTGTGTGTATGAAGATGCAAAATTCTAAAACTGAGTGTGCTTAACATGGCTAGGGATTGGTGTAATGGTTTGAATAAGCTTATGGCTATATTGGCTGACTGTATGCAGAGAATAAGAAAATATGCCTGAGTAGTCTTGCTTGCTTTGTGATATTTGCCAACCTCTTCTAAATGAACTTTGAATGGGCTTTTATAGATATTTATTGGTCATGGTTTGAATGTATTCATGTTAGATTGACAAGAAGAAGGATAAGAAATAGAAGGAAGTGATCATTGAAGCTAAAAATGCACTCAGACAAGAGCACCAAAAATGGACACCCTAGGGTCCGACACTATATTCGAAGTTGGATGCTATAGTCCTGAGAGTATAGGACCTGGGGGGATGGAATTATCACAGGAAAATCAACCTGGAGGAGGTGGAATCATTGTCTAGAAGGCTACATATGACTAGAAATTAGTGAAAAGGTACCTATAAGGGTCATGAGAGTAATCAAGAGGGACCTATGGGTTGGGTGTCATAATCCACACTCAAGTTACCAATTTTCACATTTTATATGACTACATTTATCCCTCCTTTATTCTAGTGATGCAACAAAACAAAATACTGGGATAAAGGAAAAATAGAAAGTGTACTTGAACTTACCTATAAGGGTGAAGCTCATGAAGTTGTGTGATGTTGGGTGTGCAAAGAGAGAGCATGATGTGGATTATAAATTTGCAAGAGAAAATAAGGAGTAGATCAGTTCTTATTAGATACACTATATCTAAAATAAGAACATACAAAGATGAGTAAGAGACAGAGGAAGAGAAAATAATGAATACACCTCATCAGGTACATGAACCAATACAAAACTTATTGTGATGCTGAGTGATGCTAGATGATGCTAAGTAATATTGGGTATATGTTATACCGAGAGTAATATCGTGAATGGAGCTAAGTGTTCAATTCACTAAGAGTGGTTCAAGAATGCAAAGGCTGGCCCTTTGGCTCTATCATCACCCACTAAGTGAAGCTAGGTGTTCATGAGTGTGCTAATCAATGTTTAGACTGTGTGTCTAATCCCTTTGAGTAGGTGGCTCAAGAATACAAAGGCTAACTAGTCCTTTGGCTCCATCATTGCCCCATAAAGTGATGCTATGAATTGATACCAGTATGAAATGTGTGTCATATGAGATGGCTCCTAAAGCCCATGAATGCTCTGTAATTTGAAAATGTGTCATGGATAGTTGAATGTGTGCTAGAAACCAGGCCACTCTTGGCTAACTCAAAAAAGGTAGAGATTAGGCTTGTATGAAAGCCACTCTGAAATTGGGCAATAAGCTTATGTGAAATCCACTCAGAAATGTAGAGGTTAAGATTGTATGAAAGCCACTCTGAAATGATGCCAACCACCCATAGATGGAATAAGGCATGCAACTACTAAAAATGCTTAGGTAATACGTTGAAATAAAAAAAAAAGTGAAATGTGCTATGCACATTTCCCCTAATCAATGGTGTTTGAAACATGGATTTTGATTTGGAAGTTATACCAACTACTTAATCCAAAACTAGAAACGAGAGACATCATATTGCACATGATGCCCCCTATATCTAGATTCTTTGTGAAAAATTGTATTAAAACTATTGAATCTAAACTAATATGTATGTACAAAACTATAGCTAAGCTTACCTTTCTACCTATTTTTGAAAAATATAGTTTTTTTGATGCTTGGATAGGAGTACCAAAAATGGACACCCTATTGTTTGGCATTGTAGTCCAATATTGATGCTATTGTCCTAAGCTGATTCTAATGACTATTCTATAACTTTCACTATCTACAAAGTCTGTTCTTCCTAGTTTGAAGTTTAAATACTATTATGGGTGTTCTGAAAGCTGATTTTTTCAATCTATAGGAGCTCTGATCTCTATGACAAAACCCCTATTTGTTGCCCCCTCTTCTGAGGGTAGGAATGAAGACCCTACAATGACTATCATTAGAAGAAAGATCCCTACAAGTGTGTTATGCTATGAAAACACATGATATATCAATGATAATCGATAAGATATCTCAAGATATAGCATGGTCTGTAATGGAGATTGTTAGATCAACAGGGGTATGCCTGGATATATATAACAATGTAATAGCATATGTAATGTATTGAATTGAAAGTGGATGTGTTAGTTGGTAATTTTTAGCTATCAAGGAGAGATGAAACATGATGTCCATCATGACATCCAAGAAATAAAGGTAATGCATGATGTGGATCATGGCATTGCAAACAATTGAAAAACAGTCAAGCAACAAGCACACAAGGCAAGAAGCATACAAGAATGGCCAAGAAGCCAAGAAAAAAAGGGACATGGGCATATGTCACTTAAATTAGAAATCAAGTATACAAGGCATGTTCAAATGCCACATACACATACCATTGGAAACAAACAAGGTTGGCATGAAAGCCATAATCACATAAAAGAGTACAAGCAAAGGACATTGGAAAATGTCCTAAGACACACAATAATATAAGAAAAATACATTGGAAAATGTCTTAAGGCACATACAGGAGACAAAATAGGAACTAAGAAATACAATCACATCTAGCTACACAAAGTAAGAAAAGAAAGCAATGCAAATGCTAAAAATATAATTACATCTAACTAATCAAAGCAAGAAGTGAAAGTATGCAAGACATGTATTACAAGATTAGGTATATGATAAAAAATACACAAGTGCTATATACTAGTGATTTTCGATAAAGTAATCTATGTAAGCTAGTAAATAATTTACATCATCATGATAATTAGAGTGTGTGGTGTAGAAATGACATAACTTGGATGGTGTAGTCATGTAGAAGTTGCCCCCAGTGGGTAGATATATCGATATGTATCTTGAATGTATGAAGTAGGATACCCCTCAATGGGTAGAGTGAAGCAATCAAGAATCTGGATGTCACTGCACACACTCAAATAAGATCAAGTGAAGCATGATAATGTAGATAAATAAAAAATAAATAGCATAAAATAACAAATGTAAGTATAGCATGGTAGTAGAAATGTAAAGCATGGATAATACATACAATTAAAATGTTTTTGTGTTTTTGAATTATTTGAATGTTTTTGTATTTTGAAATGTTATATTGTTTTTAGATTTTTTATATATTTGAATATTTTTTGTATTTTTTTGAAATAAGCTATGTACAATCAATCATAAGAAGACTATGTACAAGAAATATTGAGAAGCTATGTACAAGGAAGTAAAAAGAAACTATGTAAAAGTAAGGCTAAGGAAATATGATACTAACTAATGAGTCTCATGAGAGACTCCCTATCATGGTGTCTTGTATCAAAGAGAGGGATCGTGCATGATCATGAAGCACACTGGAAGTACTGAGACTATGGCTCTAAAAGTTGTGTATGCTATAAATGCCTTGAAATCTCTGTAATAGAAACCAACTGTGGGGTCCCCCTATAACTCTAAGAAGTGGATGTAATTGTAGGATCTTAGGGACCCATCTGGTAGTAGAAAAAGATCTATAAATATGTGCTTTGTGTGTAGAGGCATGAGACCTCAATGATACTGCCCTGGGTGTGAATACTGTAGATGGAAACTATATAGAGTCCTAAAACTATGATTGCTCTAAAAGAGGCCTCTATGGAAGTGTATGAAATCTTTATGTTGGCGAGGAATGCCTCGACTATGTCTGAATTTGAACTGGAGGAAGAACTATAACTGGTGGAGAAAATAAAACTGGTGGCAAAATTGAAACTAGAGGAGAAACTAAAACTCGTTTCAAAACTAAAATTGGTGACTACAAAATAGTAAATGGATTTGAAGTGGGGGAGTGGTAATTCATATGTAACTCCACCAACTGTAACACCTTGATTAACATGAATGAATTTCACACATTTATAAACTATAAAAGGTACTGCTTGAAGTTTTTAAATCCATGGTCGACCAAGTAACATATCAAAAACTCCTACACTAGGAATTATAGTAAATGGTGTGGCCATGTATGTTAGACCAACCTATAAAGGAATTACAATCACACCCAATAAACTCTATATGTGCCCATTCAATCTACTGATAACTATGTTTGTTGGGGTAATATCCTACTCTAAATATCTCAAATACTACAATAATGTCATAGTGCACATGTTCACATTGGATCCACTATCTATGAGAACACTATAAATAGGATGATTATGAATTTAAGCTCTAATAATGAGTGCGTGATAATCCAAATCATCCTCAACTATCTCCTACTTTGAGAAGGAGATGGAAGGTCTAGCTGGAACTCTGGAATTGTTTACACTAATCATGTTGCTCAAAGGGTATAACGCAACTGAAGGTGCCTAATTTGTAGCTGGTGGAGGATGTGCATGATATGCATGGTGAACACTTGATGTATCCCCTATCTCTTATTTATAATGTTGTGGGAAAGGATCTGAGAAATTTTTTAAAGTTTGATCCTATGTTTGCTTTTCCCGAGGAGGCTTAATTGAAGTGCCAACATTAATAACATTGCCATCTATCAAGTCTTGTATCTTGTGTTTCAAACTGATGCATTTATTTGTTGTGTGGTCTAGTGCTATGTGAAAATCAAAAAATACATTCAGATCATATCCCCATGGAAGAGGCTTTGCTGGATCAACTTCTTGAATAGGAGGGAGAAATATGATATTAAATTCTAATAACTACTATAAAACTCTGGCTAGAGATATTGATAGATTAGTAAAAGTTCACTGAAGAGGTGTTGATAAAACCACTCACTGAGGGGGATCTAAAGCTACATTGACTGTAGGTTGATTCTGACTCTTGTTATCATTGACCTTTACTTTGTATGGGACTTTGTTATTGATCTTGTTTGTTGTTTTTGATATACTTATGTACTTGAGTTTGTCCATTAAAATTAATTTGACTTCCCTTTCTTTTAGTGTATGACATAACTCAATGAAGGAAGAGAACCTTTTGAACATTATTGATTCATGTAAAGCTGGTAGAAGACTCTATTTGAAGAGATCTTGTAACTCTTGATCAACTATGGGGCTAGTCATCTTAGCCAAGATAGTCTTATATCGAAGAACATACTCTATGAGATGCTCATTTGACCTTTGTTTCTATTGTGAAACTTGGGTATAAGAAACCTTATCACCAATGTTAATGTTTAAATGAGATAATAACATGTTAGCTAAAGGATTGAATGTGTTGATCGACTGATTCGATAGACTATAGAACCATTGTAAAACATAATCCTTTAGACTCTATGGAAATATCTTGGTTAGTAGCCATTCATTTGGCATATAGTCTAAGCATGCTACATGAAAATCTCTCAAATGTGTCTTTGGATCACCCTTGCCATCATATAGAGTGAGCTTGGGTTGAACAAAACCTTATGGCAAGGGTGTTGAAGCAATATGACGTGCCAATAGTGTATAAAGTAGAGCAAAATAATCCAAGGCTTGTGTAGGTCTATAGGCACCTTATTCAAGATGTAACACCTTGGATTGAAGATATTTTATCTCATACACAAGGGCTACCACATCAGGAGACAAATATGTACTAGTCATAACTGGTTATGGCATAAAGGTAGGTTAGGCTGCTATAGGGGGTTGTTGAGACATAGTTGCCCTTGTAGTGTCATTTTTAACTGGTTGCTCTATAGTTTGAGAAGATTGACCATTGTTCACTTTTTTTCCTCTTTTTGTAGTAGTTTAAGCATATCATCTTGCATGTTAGGGTGTTTAGTTAAGAGTTCTTGAAGTTCCCATTTATTAGTTTCATCAAAACTGGTATATTGGGCCATTGTTAAAGTAGGAAAACAAATTGAAAATTGATTGAATTTTTTATAATAATTTAAAATAATCAAATTTATATGGAAGGAAATTACTGAATAAAGGAGATGTAAAGTCTTAAAAATAACAAATTGGA
Organism: Torreya grandis; assembly: GCA_037957365.1. Lineage (NCBI taxonomy): Eukaryota > Viridiplantae > Streptophyta > Pinopsida > Cupressales > Taxaceae > Torreya > Torreya grandis. Next base: position 428,458 of record JARHVA010005657.1, on the reverse strand, counting down.
AAATGCATAAAAAGGATACGAAGCTCACAAACATGTAATGTGATACCTCAACAACAATGAGACCTAGGATATGCAACTAAGGTTTTGAAAATGATATATTCTAAAATTCTAAGGAATTTTAAAAATTAAGGTGAATTTTTGATTTAAAAATGCAGGTAAAAAATTAGAAAATTATTGGAAAATTCTTGATTTGAAAGGACCTAGTGTATGCAACTAGGGGTTTACAAAAAATGATTGTTTTAAAATTACTATGAAATTTTAGAAATTAATGCTAATTTTTGATTTAAATATGCACATAAAAAATCAAAAAAATATTGTAAAAATCAACAAGGAATTTACCCTAGGGTTTCTAGGGTTTTTATGCACAAATGAAGTAAGTTGGGTTTACCAAATGATTTAACTTTTTTGGGAATATTAGAGTATTATTCCTAATTTAGTTAAGGGTTTGAGTTAATTAAATCAATAACTAATATTGAAATAATTAAGCTACTGATTTATATAATTTAATTATAATTTTAACCTTTCTAAAAATAGTAGTAAATGTGGAGAAATAAGACTTAGCTAAAAACAGACTGAGACGATTGAGACATGGTCTAAAATTCACTATGCAGGACTGGGATAGTGTCATGAATCAAGATCTAGATTTCATTTTATGAAAGGATAAGAGTGCAAAACTAAAACACCCTAGGGTCTAGTGTTATAGTCCTCTTCTACCATTATTATCTGGGAGAACTTAGCTTTTTAAGTTTTGTTCACTGCCCCTATGTGAGCTTGCTTGTAAAATTTTGGATGTTGGATGTCTATGAAACTCCTTATAGATATGATTTAGACTTTAAATCCTAGACTCCATTGTACTTTGACAAACTTTGAGATAGAGGGGGGGGGCTGTTAGTGTGTGTAAGATGCATTGAACATGTATCCACACCCCCATGTGTGGGCACACTATCTACATACCAATACTCTGAAGAGGGATCAAGCCGTATGTAGTTCTCCCACTTGATGTGATTTGTGAAATTATATGTATGAATATGTAAAATGTTAAAATTGGGTGTGCTTGAGGTGGCTAGGGATTGGTGTAAGAGTTTCAATAAGCTTGTGGATGTATTAGCTAGCTGTAGGCAAATAATAGGGAAATATGTTTGAGTAGTCTTGCTTGCTTTATGATATTTTCTAACCTCTTATAAATGAAATTTAAATGAGGTTTTATAGATATCTATTGGTCATGGGTTGAATGTATTCACTTTAGGCTAAAAATAAGAAGGATAGGAATAAGAAGGAAGTGACCACTGGAGCTAAAAATGCACTTAGATAGGAGCATAAAAAATGGACACCTTAGGGTCCAATGATATAGTCCTAAGGGTAAAAGACCTAAGGGGATGGCATTGTCATAGGAAAATTATCCTGGAGGAGGTGGAATACTTTTTTGAAAGGTTATGAATGACTGGGAATCAATGAAAAGGTGTTTAGAAGGGTCATGAGAGCAAACAAGAGGGACCTATGGGTTAGGTGTCATAAGCCACACAAAATTTACCAGTTTTCACATTTTATATGAGTAAAATATACAACACATAAGTAATAATTATTTTTTCATATTTTTTTGGGTCTTTCTTATGTATATTTTTCTTAAAAAACCTTTCTTAGATTTTTATAAAACCCAGCTAATCTTCTAAAATTGCTAGATTATTATTGTGCAAAATATTAGTAAGTTTTACTTGAGGTTTTTAACCTTATGGGGTTTCAAATTATAGTAATTATTCAACTATAATATTTCTTATCATGTTGGAACATTTGCTAACATTTTTATGTTTCTCATTTTTTATTTTCATCTTAGTATTTGAAACATTTAAAATGGATAAAAAAGAATCTCTTCCTCCTCATAGCCCCAAGGAGGGTGATAGCTAATTTTCCTCTAAGTAAGTCTATGTTATCACTACTCCAACGGATAAGGTGGCTCATTCTATTATACATATCCTTCCTCAAACCCCTCCACCTCTTAGATTGCCTCTAGATGGTGTGTGTATGCATCTTCAATCCAAATCACCTAAGGTTTTTTCTTGTGAATATCTTAAAGATAAAATCATCCTTATGAGAAAGTTAATAAAAGAGTTACAAAGTAACTTTAGTTCAAATATCAGATTATTGGACAATCAAATTACATACCTACACAATCCAATAAATGCTAGTGTTAATCATGTGTTTGCATATTCATCTATAAATGTTGTGCTCAACAAGGTTTTATATAAAAATAACAATCTAATAAGAGTCAAAGTGATATTATAAGAGATTTTTTTTGAAATAAGATGATCCAACTACCTCTTATACATCCTCTTATAAGGTCAAAATACTATTTTTGCATATCACAAAATGTATGGGCATCATACAAATTGTTATTTTGCATTTAAAAATGATCTGATAATATATACATCAATCAAGTAACCCACTCACATTATGAGTACCTCTCCTAAAGCACAAGTGCAAAAATAATAAATACGACTACCAAAGGATAACTCAGAGTAAAACCAATTTCAAATGCAAAAATTAGAGCAAAACAAAATTCAAAAGGCAAATATAGAGCAAGATATGTTACAAATATATGAAGAGGAAAAAGTAAAATTACAAAAGGCATAAGATGAAAAGGAACAATTATAAAAGATAATGTAACAAAAAGAGCAATGGTCACATCAAATATTTAAAACAAGATTTCTAAAAAAAGAGGTCAAAAAATAAGCGATACTTGACAAATATAAAGTTCTAAATCTAGTTGCAAATGGGTCACCTATAATATCAAGACCCTTTCCTTACAACTACTCATATCGATGGAAAATAATATTTAAATGAATAGTTCAACAAGCTCAATTTTGATAGACTTGATAAATTACCACATAATCTCTTCATACCTATATGACATGATACCTATCAATTGAATCCATCACTAGTAGATGTAAAACCAAATATAGATAAAGGCAAACCAAAGATATCAAGTACAAAGTTACCAAAATAACATGATACAGTTTGTGATTCTACTATGCACACATATGGCATATTTCATTAAAAAAATTTCAGTCACTTACCACTCCTCATAGATTCTCATCCTCATATTGAGATCATTGGATAGCTTGTGCATTTTTAAGCACTCTAAGAACACATAAAGATATTCCAATTACAATTGCACTAATCAAACCAAAGATCACTCAATAATGGGTTTTACAAACCACTATTTCTACTACTATTGATTCATGACCATAGGGGCCTATGAGACATACACAAAGCATCATCGATTCTACACATTCGAATTTGGAACATATACATGATCCTTGCCAGCATGACCAATTTATTATGCCAGAGCACCCGATAAGCATACCTTAGTTGGTAGCATCGCCTAACACTCTCTTTCCAAAAATTTCAAATAATTCAAATATTCATAAAAATATAAAAACATTTAAATAGTTAAAAAATACGAAAAATATTTAGCATTTCAAGTGTTTTTTAGCTTTTGCATATGTTGTTTACTTTATGTTAGTAGATAACATTCATTTATATACACATATGTTTCATGAGTAATTGAGTGTGATACAAGCATACATTAGACCCATGATATCTCAAGCATGTAGATGTTGGACCTTTCCTCTTCTAACATGGTACACTACATTGGGGGCATCTTGCTTATATATAATCAATATTGACACATATTCTTTTATTTTATGATCATTTTCCATGATTTTATTAAGATTATATATCTTACATATGCATGTACTCATGTTGCTATCTTACACAATGTATTTGACATGCTATTCTACACGACATTTTGCTAACACATGTATGCAGGGACTAATATGGCTATACTCATGTTGCTATCTTATATCTCATTACTTCATCTATTTACATTAGCTTACTTGTGTGTAATTCTTACTTTTTTTTGTCTTGATTATGGAACATTTAAACATGTTTCTTTGCTTATTGGCCACAATGCCTTGAGTGTTGCTTGGTTATTTGGTGTGTGAAGATTTGCACATCTTCCATTTGAGTGTGTGACATTTGAACATGCCCCTTGTTTGTGGTCTCTTTAGACCCTTTTTCTTGAGTGACAATTGAGTACTCTTGCATATGTGCTTGATTTTTTTTTATCTTGTTATCTTCTAGACATTGCCATGATTCATATCTTGAATCTTAGGGCTTATTATGTATGCATATTGTGAGCTTCATTGATATATCTAATTTGACATAACACTACTTTATGATTTTTTATTACATGATTTATACAAATACATCATAGTTGTATTATCCTTTTGAGATAAGGTTATTATCACTTTTACAAGCCCCTCACCTCAAAATAGGGGTCATATCAATGGGGGAATCTCATAGAAGACACAAATATTCTTACATATAATTGATAGAACGAGCATAATTTGATTCATTTACACAATTTACATGATTCAAATATACATTTGGGACAAAATTATATGCATTGGAGACAAATTTGGGATATAGAATTTCATATTTGTGATACACACACACACACACACACGTTATAGAGTAAAGGGTACATTTTGACAGATACTTTAGCTTAAGACATATTCAAGGTGCATATGCACCAAATTATAGATACACTTTCAAATTATACATAAACTTATGCACCAACCTTACCAAGATGCAACATTTGGGCCTTTATTCATCTACAACAACTGGTATTTTTTATTAGTGTGGTTGATATTCAACACCCTTGATGGACTTGGCACTATGATTCTATTGTTTTAGGTTGATATGGTTACACCATTTGACTCAAGAAAGATTGAATAGATTGGTTATACTTGAGTTGTACAATTTAGATTTAGTGCTCTCAATGGACTTGGCACAATTCATCCTTATACTAGATTGGTGGCATGATCACCCTCCAATCCCCCTCTTCACATCTCCAAGGTTCAATTGTGAACCTCTCTCCAATACTTTAACTGAGAAACATCTCTACTGAGACAAACTACCAAGGGGAAACATGGTTACATCGATATGCATGTGTACTCCTTCCTTGCTCTCTTTATTTCAATTATTCTCAAATTATTCAATTTCAAATTATATGCACTAATTATAGCTGTAACATGTTCTTGGTTGTAGGTCATTCCAATACAGAAAATTCAAGTGGGATCAAGTAAAGCCAAGGTGTGTTTTACACACCACAATATACTTTATTTCTTTTAATCTATTTTTATCCTTATCCATTACTAGATTTAGGGGGGGATGTGTATGCTTAAATATGGATTTATATGTTAAACTAGTCCTATACACTAGATAAATATATATCAAGGATCTACCCTTTGATTTAAACTTCTTTATAGCCAAAAGGCTTGTACTCATCACCACACTAGGTCTAAATACTTATTTCCTTGTCCAATATTGATTACTATGATTGTCTAGATCACCTATAACCATAGAATGCCTAAAATCTAATATATTTCCTTCATTGTTAATTACAAAACATCAATAGCTTTCCTCCATCTTGGACAATTGCATTTAGGACAAGATAATAACATTGAGTTTACTGTCCCTACTCTAACACAAGTGTCCTACCCTATAAACACTCAAATTTACAAATATTTCAATGTGTATGGATCAACCTAAGAATGCCATTAACCATTTCATGAGGATAATTTCAAAATAACTAGTATAAATACAAGTCAAATCCAATTCATTAGGAATTAAAAAAACCCTCTTAAGCTTAGACATACTATTGAATTTTAGAGTTCACAACTAAGTTATTTTGCCTTATTCATCCCTATTTACATATAAATCATAAGAGCAATCATAGTATAGGTCTAAAATAATCAAAATACAACCCATGATCCATATTTGTCAAGTTACAAGCTAGTTCATTGCATACAATTACATGTATCATTCTACACTATTGTTCATACACATACCAACACATAGTGGATAACTACATAAGTCTGAGGCCCTTATTAGAGTATTATCTATGTAGGTAACACTCATTGATAAAGGAGTCTTTGAGTTTAGATTGACACCATCAACCCACTAACCCATTTTTGGTGAGGTAACCTAACCTAAGGTGGAGAGATAGGGGTTGATCTATAAACAATGATGCAAAGCCTATGCACAATATCCAAATACATCAAATGAAAGGTGAAAAAAAACCCAGAAAAAACCTAGGTGGTTGCCTCTTTATACAATGAACATTTCGTACAGGATAGTTGCATTGATGTAAGTGTCTAGGTAGCTAGAAAGAATATTTCCAAAATTTGACAATTGGTTACTAAATATCAGAAAACCTATTTTTACAAATGTACATCTTAGGTCTATATGTGCATAATTTCATAAGTTAATCATTATTTATTCTTTTCTATTACATAATCAAAATACTGTTTGGCATTATACTTTCTATATTTAGTATTTTTCATAATTCAACACTAAAATTGAATATCACAAACTAAATTATTTAATTAGCCTAATTTTTAGGAATAGTTTACTTCATGCTTGATTATAATTTTCCTCCCAAACCTTGATTCAAAAAAGGGTTAAACATATGTTTAAACAAGAGTTATTTTAGATAAAATCAAGGGGTGCCACTAGCCATAAGCAAAGGAATAAGGAAATCCATTAAATGAGACAATTACTTGACCCACATTATGATTACTCATTAATATCAATTATCTACCTTATAGGGTACATCTTGAATCTTAAGATTATCTTGGGAATCTTGATCTAGGGCTTGGCTTCCATCTTATTTAAATATATTTATCAATCCAACTATTTTATATAGGTTTTTGTAGATACTAAAATCTAATTATATATAGCATCTTAGTCTTGTACACTTGACAAATACCAATCAGGGATCTACCCTTCAATCCTATACCTTTTGACTGTCGAAAGGCTTATATTCACCATCTCACTATGCCTAACTACTTATCTCATAATTTGATGCTATCATTCTGATGACTCAAAGCACCCATACACTAAAAAATCTTAAAATATGACCTATATCCTTCATTATTAGTTACAAACCTTTAATAAATTTTTATCATGTTGAACACTTACATTTTCACAGGGACACTAACATAAATGCTAGTGCCCAATTTCCTTATCAAGTCTTTGTACCTCAAAATCCTTTCAAATTATAAATCTTTCAAAATGTATGGGTTAACCCATTTGTCTTATCTAACCCTTTCATGAGATATTTTCAAAAGTGGGGTATAAATACAAAACAAAGACCATTAATCATTATCAAGCACACATGTAACAAATACCTATAAAATAATTATTTAAGCTCATTAAATTAATTAAACAATGAGTTACACTACCCTATTCTTCCCTATCTCTACATCACTCATAGGTTCAATCATATTATAGGTCTAAAGCATTCAAAGAATGACATGCGAATGTTATTCATCAAGTTACAAGCTAGATCATTATATACCCTTATGTATAGCATATTTCACCCTTATTCACATACAAACCCACACGTATGGGATAACTACATATGTATGAAGCTCTCCTTGGAGTATTGGGTATGTAGGCAGTGCTCATTGATAAAGGGGTCCTTGAGGTGAGCTTAAATTTGTGAACCCCCAAACCCATTTTTGACAAGGTGACCTAACCTAAGGTGAAGAAATAGGGTTCTATACACAATCATACAAAGCATGTGTGCATGATTCATATACATCAACAAAAATTTGATAGAAAAACCTAACCTGTATATGCATTCACTTCTTAATATAATGAATATTTCATACCTGATAGTTGCATCGAGCCACAAATAGAAACATCGACACAAGTGTCCATAGGTCAATGACTCTAAAAAAATATTTCTATAATCTATAACTAGATCTTGACCATAGACCTACTTACCTCCACCTTTGCACAACTTAGATCTACCTGCACATTTGCAAATAAGCTAAGTATTATCCCTTTCTTGTGTTATAATTATCCAAATATCAATTGGCATTATACTTTCTATGTTTATTAATTTTCTATATTTAGTATATTGTGTTACCTAAATAATTTTAATTGGATTTCTCTAGAATAATTTTATTCATCCATTTGATTAGGCTATTCTACCCTCTTTAACCCTCACCCAATCAAAAAATAGTTAAATATTTGGTGAACCCGAAATCTGAGTTTTCTTATGCAATTATTGCTTGCTCTATGATTCTTTAGCTTCTTAGGGTTTTACGCATTATTGTGGATCCATTTCATACTTTATTTTACCAAATATAAAATAAAGGATTTCCCGATGGAAAACTTTATCAAATTAGTCATAGCCTATGATCAAGAAGAGGTATATATTTACAAATAAATATATATTAAGCACAAGCAATTTCAATTACTACCAATTGAACAAAGGTAGTTGCACCTACACTTCGAGGTTCTAATAACTATCATCCCACTCCCATTATTCATCGATGACCTATGTTGGGTTTCATGATCCATGTTATTAGTCACCAAAAAGTTAACTCATCATATCATGATGATGGTCAACATTAACTAACATCTTCTAAAGTAAAATTGGGTACACATGGGCCAAATTTCCCATCATTTGATCATGAAAATTTCTAAAATATTCAAAATGAAATCATGTATTCCTTAAAAAATCCAAACAAGGTACTATCACCCCTAGTTCTAAAATTTTAAAATAATGTACCATTGCAAAACATCACAAATTTATTAAATAAAATTACATTACCAAAGACTCCAAAAGTTATAAATGATACACCATTACTAAAGGTTCCATAATCTCCAATGAAGTTACCTTTACCAAAAGTTCCAAAGATTTCCAATGAAGTTAAATTACCAAAGGTTATAAATTTTTTGAACCATTCAAGTCGTAAACAAATTAACAATAATGATGAGACATACATTATTCTTATGTTTTAAATAAAGGGTGAATTACAACCAATGATTACATCTTTACAAACCTCAACTATTCCTACTACTTATCTTATGTCTATTATGAGTACTATAGGAGAACTCCAAAGGCAAGTTGCACTTATCAAAGTACAAATGTTATCCTCTAATACTACTATTAATGATAACATCATCAAAAATCAAACTATTATAAAATGTGTATTTGAATATACCTATCAACAAGAGTTTATCATGACAATATTACCTTTAATTTTGGGCAGTGAATATCCTTTCAACCATATAGTTTAATAGATACATTATTTTGATCATTGGGTTAAAGATGAGTGAATATTGTTAAAATAATTCCATGAAAGCCTCACACAAGGAGCTTGGGATTGGTTCTATAATTTAACAAATGGTTCCTTAACTACATATGAGCAACTAGAAGATGTTTTATTCTTGGAATTTATTATATATAAAGTACCCAAGTTTACATTAGAACATTTCAAAAACTTCAAACAATATGACGACAAGTCCCTTCAAGATAATGTTATTCAATTTAAAAACATATCACACTCCTAGCATATCAACCTTCAGATTTAGAAGTACAATTCATATTTAATATAGGTATTACTTCTCCAATAAAAGGAAGGGCATTGCATAAATGTTACACCTCATTTAACAACTTATATATGGACATGAATATATATGCTTTTTTCCTACTCAAGTATTATGGATCAATAATCAGATTCTAGAAATTGTACCTTTGTATCTATAGAAATTATCATTAGATCTGGACATTACCATCAATGCTAGTGTCTGATTGTGATGCACATGTCCAGTATGGATTGATGACTAGATTTGGATGTGACGAAATTCACTATTTTGTATTTCTATCACCTTTTTGATGTTGCACTTAGATATGGGATATAAGCTATCACCCTTTGTTGATTGATCAAACCCCAGATCTTCCCTCTTCTTGACCCTTGGAATTAATTTGTTAAAAATGGGTTAGTGGGCTCACAATATTGAGCTGACCCCAAAGACCCCCTTGTCAATGGGGAATGCCTATATAGCCAATACTTCAAGGAGGGCCTCAGAATTATGTAGTTCTCCCTTATGTGTTATAAAGTGTGTGTATAAGGGTGAAATATGCTATATGATGATGCATGCAATGATATAGATTGTAACTTAAAAAATATTGCTCATGGGCTACTCTTTGAATGATTCAAATATAAAATATGATTGATCTTATGCTTGATATGAAAATAGGGACGAATAGGGAAGAAAAACTTTGTCGTGTAGATGATTGATTTAGCATTAGTAGGTATTTCCTTGATATTTGATAGATGAGGAATGAGAAGGCTTAGACTTGTATATATACCACACTTTGTGAAAATATTTCAATAAGACAAATAAGCTAACCCAATGGATTTGAAACATTTAAAATTTTGATTAATTTTGATAATGAGATACTAGATAAGGATTTGGACACTACCATCAATAATAGTGTCCCTTTGTGGTTAGTTGTATCCAAAAGGAAAGAAAAAATATACGGATATGAAACTTATAGTGAATGATGTTTATTAAGTTTTAAGCTTTATTTATATTATAGGGAACCTAGTTCATCAAAATGATATGGAGTGGACTAAGAGATAAACATTGAGCATAGTGAGATGGCAAATGCAATCCTTTTAGATTCAGGGAGATCTAGTACTAAAGGGTAGATACCTGATTGATATTTTTCAAATGTATAAGACTAAGATGCTATAAATATTTAGTTTTAGTATATGAATTTCCCCCCTTTAATCTAGTAATGCATAAGGATGAAATTACTAGATTAAAAGAAAAAAGTTTGTACCTAGGTGTGTGCAACACACCTTATCTTTGATTGAGCCCGCTTTGAGTGCTTTGATGGTGTATGACCGATAACCAAGAGCATGTTACAATATAAATTAGTGCATATAATCTAAAATTTTAAATAATTTAAATGCTTGAAAATAAAGAGAGTAGAAAAGGAGTACACCTGTGTGTCAATGCACCATGTTGCCTCTTCATGCTTTGAATTGGTAAATATGCTTCCTTATGAAGAATTTTTTGGAATAACAATGACTAAGAGGGGGAGGGGTGAATCAGTCTTTAAACATTTTCTTAACAAACTTATTTAAGTAATCATGAAATATTCAACCAAGCATAGACACCTATCCACATAAGCATGAAACATAATAACACATCATATATGTGGGATAACCTCAAGGGGAATAAAACCCACTGATATCTATAAATGGAATACAATCCTATAATTCAAACATAAAATTTAGTGAAGCACCCACTTCACATAGAACACCAATCCCAACTAGCTGAGTACCAACTTAGCTAAGCTTGAGAAAGTGTTTTATTATATTTGGGAAACTAGGGTCTAGTTCCCAAATAATAAAGGGTCTAGAGCAAGGGGGAAAATGTAATGAAATACAATAAAATATAGGTTTTTATCAATTTGATTAAATTAATTTCATATAGAAAGAAATAAACTTATCTATAAAAATAGGCTAAAATGAATGACTCAGGAGTTAAAATCTGCTACACAAGACTAGGAAGATGTTAGGAACCTAGATATGGATTTTGTTTTGTGAAAATATAAGAGCACTAGAATATGACACCTTAGAGTCCAATGCTATAGTCATCTTCTACCATAATTGTTCCTGAGACCTAAGTTTTTAGGGTTTTGTCTGCTGTCTCTGTATGAGCTTGTAAATAAAATTTTGGAGGCTGAATGTCTATAGAGATCAATCTAGGTCCATTTCAATCTCCAAACCCTATGTCTAACTACACACATGAAACAAAAAATACATCAAAAACATAAGGGGGAAAAATTGGGTTAGGGGAAGTATGATCAAATAATCTAGAATCCTTATTGTCTTGATCGTTGCCTACATTAACCCTCAAGCTAGGGTCTCAAATCAAATGTAGTTCTCCCTTAGGGAATGGGCAAATCTATGTGTGATGCTACCATTGACTAGTTTTTACTATGTAATGTGCTAAAGCAATAATTGATAGATATAAAATGCCTTATGAAGTCCTTTATATATGAGACTCTTTATTTCAAATTTGGGAGATTTATTCACATTTGCCCAACATTAGGAAACTTTAGGATGAAGCTAGGAAGGGATTGGGGCTCATTAAGCAAGGGAAACTGACCATTGGAGTTAAAAATGCCTTTGGATAAGAGCACTAGAAATAGACACCCCAGGGTCTATCACTGTAGTCCAATCCTAATGCTCCTATCATATAGGCACAAAACCTAGGGGATGGAATTAACATGGGAAATTTGACCTAGTTGAGGTGGAATGACTATTTGAAAGGCTCAAAATGACTGGTAATGAGTAAAAGGGTGATCAAAGTAAGAGATAAGACTAGGATGAGTAAAAACAAAAGACATGGCTAATGTGAACAAGGCTCATACTCTCCAGTCAAAGTTTCCTATGAAAGGACTATGAAAATACATTATATGTGTGGTTTGGTTGACCAATTTAGGGTGTATACATTTACCCCTATTTTATGATTAAGATGCAATGAAATGAAGTATTAGAGTAAAAGAAAGAAATACAATATGTACCTAAACCTACCTATGTGGAGATGAATGTCTTGCAAAGGGTCTAATTCACTTCCTAGTCAAAGAAATAATACCTAAAATGGATGCCCTTGTATTGAATCTAAATGTAGAATCTACGTAAGATAGAGGAGGGCAATGTTTTCCCACTATGTTGAATATGACTAGAATGAGAAATGCTCGGAGGCCCAAAACCAATGTCTGCACTCTATCCCACATAAACTCATGTAATATGGAATGTGTGTATAGAATCTGTATACTATGAAGAGAAAAATCTATCATGCTCCCACTCTGAATATTTGAAATAGAAATGAGAAATACTTGGAGGCTCAAAACTAATGTCTGTCCTCTATCCCACATAAACTCATGTAGTCTGAGTCTGGGTAATATAATGAACCAACCACTACAGATAGTTGTGTGGGCCAACCTAGTGACAACTTGGGTATAACTAGGTGTAATCTAAAACTCTAGTAAATGTGCAAAAGAATGGTATGTCTTTTCATTCCAATTTGTGTAATCCTGGATGATGAAGAACATGAACATCTATGCCATGCCCACAGATCTGGTATGTGATTAATGTGTATATATAATATTATAATATATATAACCACATGTGATATGACCTATCATTTCATACCCCATGTGAAAAATTGGAGATCAAAACACTATGCTCTATACTATGCCTATAATCTGCTATCTGGTCTTGTAACTGTGTCATGCTATATGAAGCTATATGTGTGAGACATGTAGTAATATATATACCCCAAACTATGGTATCTAAGTTTGAATCTGTATCAAAGTCACTATGAATCCATGTAATATAAGCTACTATATCTGAATAGCCTATGTATCTATAAAATGAAATCACTGTGGATCCATATGATCTAAACCATTATATTTGAAGAGTCTATGTATCTATAAATTAAAGGTGTATCCCTTTGAATGTCCTAAGTAATGCTAAGTGACCCACGTAATCTAAATCACTATATATTTAGACTGATATGAGCTAAATTTGATAATCTATTTACTGGATGTGTATAAACTATGGTGTATCCACCTATGAGAGTGGATAAGCATGTGAGGTAAGTGTAGGAATAAAAATAGCAAGAATGATGCCCCCTTTTGGGGATAGGGATGAGATCATGTGATAGAGGAGTTTGAGCCAAAAGTGATGACCAGTGGCATAGGAATAGATCTAAGGTTGGTATATGTTGAATTGATTGAGAGGTTGTTTGATTGATTAGATTGAGTTGTTGGAATTAGAAGATGTTTTAATTGGTGATGATCAAGGTGTATATTTAGGTGTAAGAGAAATATAGAGATGTTCATACCATAGTAGGTAAATGGATTAGTAAGAGAGTAAAGTGGGTGTGATGTTGAAGGTATTATCGTTATGATTTCTTTGAAAGAAATGGTTTGAAAAATGGAGTTATGGGGTTCAAGTTATGGGCAAAATGGTATTTTGCTTTGAATGAAAAAGTTGTTTGATATAGGAAAATTATATTGATTCTTGATTCATTTGTGTATTCACTAGTTGAGATTTAGAGATATGGAGTGAGAGATATGCTGAGGAGATGAGCACCTTCTGTGACTCAGTTTGAGCAGTTGACAACCTAGGTTCAGGCTAGTGGTGATGTTAGCCTGGTGAGTAAGCTTAATGGCTGATTTTTATCTATTTTAAAGCCTGCTTTGGATGTTTTTGAGATTTTTAAAATTCCTTAAGAAAATTTTGACTAGTTTTAGTACTCCTATCCAAGTTTCAACACTCCAATCTTGGGTTTAGTGCTACTGTCCAAGTTCCAACACTCCTATCTAATGCTATTGTCCATTCTATAGCACTGTTATCCACTGGACCTAATTTTTTGAGATTCTAATTTGCTACTTGTTATTGTTTATCTTGGATATTTAGTTTGGCATGGTTGATTGATATATATGTTATTTTCTAGTATTTTTTAGGGTAAGGTAAAGATGAGGGAGTTCCATAGAGGTTAGGTGATGGAGATATTGAGGATGTTACCATTGTTTACTAATGAGAGAGCTATCATGGATAGGGTAAGACTAGGTCATGTGTGTGACCTAGGCATAGTGCAGTGGGATAGGTATATGATTACATCCTTATGTGAGAGGTGGAATGTAGATACATGTACTTTCTAGCTTTCTATAGGGGAGATTACTATGACTCTAGAGGATGTGTATCACATTTTACATTTACCGATTAGTGGATGACATGTGACATTGTAGGATGACATGGGTGCTGATGTTATTGATCATGCATCCTTGAATTTTATTGTTGTACCTTCAGGTATACATCAAAGAGGAAATGATAGTGATGTACTGCTATCAGTTATAATATAATTTAGTGTTTCACATCTGTGAAAGTGGTTAGCCATGTCATTGGATTTGTTTATTATTATGGATAGGAGTGGAGTGTCTATTGCATATAGGATGCATAATATTGTTTAAAATGTTGAGGTATACGATACTATGTTTTCATAGGGTAGGACTATACTTGCCCACCTATATAGGTATCTTTATAGGTTTACCCAAAAGGCATTTAGTGGTGGTGTGAATGCAACTACCTTATTGCATTATTGGGCTTATGAGCACATGAAAGTTGTATATCTAATTGGGTTACCTAGGCTAGAGTAGGTACATCCATGGCCATTTGGGGAATGGTGGATGAGTACAATGGCTATCCAATCTCTTGGGATAGATCACTATAGATGAGTTTTAGACAAATTGGTGGCTGACGATATCATATGAAGGCCCTATAAAAGATTTCTTAGGTGGGCTAAAGATAGAGTGTAATTACTATATATGAGGGTCAGTTGTTGGATATATGACCATTCGATTGGAGTGTACAATCACTTTCAGTATGAGTGCATGACTAGATAGTTTAGGGCACCACAAGATGTGTTCCCTATAGCATAAGTATGGATGAGGAGTGCATGAGCACCAACGAGGGTAGCAGATTATGTGAGGTCTATTGAGGTTGAGTTAGCACCATTACCTTTAGATTCATGAGACACAACTATAGATATTCTAGATGTAGATGATGTTGGATGTACTAAGTCATATACTACATGGTGGGCTAGGAATCAGTGGGCTCTATTGTATCCTATTAATGGAGGGGATGCTCTTGAGTATAAGGATCTTATGTTGATCTAGATGATGGGAAGTAAGTATAAATTATATTTGAAATGCTTATAATTTTTTATTTTAGTTTGATTTAAAAGAATATATCTAATGTAGCATTGTAATTTGTGTGCAGGTGGAGTGGGAGGTGTGTAGGATGAAACACAAGTTAGGGTAGGAAGTGGAGATGATGGGTTCTGGGAGACCATAATTGAGTTGACACTCTGAGAGCTCACATGACATGTTCCTAATGATGTGGTGGAGGAAGATTTGATAGAGTAAGTGATAGTGACTGTCGATGTTTATGCTTATTTTTTTGATATAGTTTCTATAGTGACAACTAGATATATTAGGGCATTGGGAGAGAGAGATGAGTTGAGGGATGAGGTAGATAAGCATAAGATGCCCCCACATAATTATGGTTGGATGAGTATGAGGATTATAGATGAGAACACAAATCTTCAGTGGTGATATGTGGACATATGTGAGGAACATGGTTAGCTATTGGAGTGAGAGAGTCATTGTAAGAGGCATTTGAGATCTCAAGGAGGTATGGGGTCATCGAGTGATAGGTTGGATTACGAGACTAGTACTAGAGGAGAGAGTGAGATTGAGAGTGAGGGCATGATGCCCATTCATGATTGATTATATTTTGATATGATGTATATGTTTTGAAAATTCATTATATATACATATGAATATTGGTTTTGATTTTGACTCAAGCATATTGTGTTATGGATTTTGTAATATGTTGGGGTATTAATTTATAAATGATTGATCTAAACTAGTTAATTTGGTATTTGATGTTGAGGTTACATATATTTTGGTAAAATGTTGTTTGGGTTGTGATTTGATTACTCATGATATGCTCAAGTGTGATGTTAGATTTTATTTGTAATTGAATGTGAGGAAAAAACTTGTTGGCTTTGTAATTTTCAAATTGTTTTTATAAAGTGAATTGGTTTAAGATTGGAAAAAATAGGATACTAGTAAGGTTTTGAGTTAGATAATTTAGTTTGGCTGGGGATGGTTATTCAAAATTAGGAATGTTAGTGGTGTTGGGTGAATATTTTGTCAATCAGCTAACTGATGAGCAAACTAGGTCTCTTCAACCACATCATAGGGAAATTGGTCGGCCAGATGTGTAGGTTTACTACATCAAAAGGGGACAAATCTCTCCTCTCATCAAGGGGAGGTTCCATGTAAATATGCAGGAGCTATATACTATATATATAAGCAAAAAATAATACTTAGGGGTAGGATAAACCATCCATCTCTCTTTTTTCAAAAATAATGTTCACAAATCAAAAGATAAATCCTAATGAAATGATAGAAGACACTCCTCTTCTTTTAGAAGTGCTATTCAACAGACAAAAGGAACCCTTCAGGTGGTGACAAGTAACTGTAATAGGGCGTAGTAACACAATAAGATGAAATGTAGCACAAAGTCTCCATCTCAACTGTCAAAGAGTGAAATATGAAAGACAATGCGGGCACAAAGTTGTCCCAAGGTCCTTTACACAGAAAAAGAATATGAAGGATAATGAGGGCACAAAGTTGTCCCAAGATCCTTTACACAAGAATAGAAAGAAAACACACTAAAGGCAATTTGTGGGGGCGCAAAGTCTCTCCACAGTTGGCTTTAAGACACCTTTCTGATTATTTTCACTAATTTTGCTTATTCAATTAAATGGACAAAAAATGTATTAAAGAAATAGACATAAGAACAATTTCCCCAACAACCAAGCTATTCCAGCACAAAGTCTAAAAAGTCACTTGTTTTCTTATTCAAATAACAAAATATGATCAACAATATGAGCTCAAAGTCTCAGTAATGCCTTTCAATTTGGACAGAGTTTTGTTTCTGATAACAGAGAGAGAGATCCCCCTAAAACAATAAGAGAGAGTCCAATATATAGTGCTCCAAGAAAGACTTGGGTGCTTTGTTTCACAAAAAAGATGGCTTATGATGCATTCAATGCCTTCAATGCATTTTAAATTTTGTCAATGGGCTATGCTGGAATCGAGCATCGGTTTTTAATATGGGCTGCTTGATGTGTTTCCTTATGTGTGCACAGCTGTTTGCTCTACTCAATGCAGAAAAATAGGTTGTGCCGTTAAATATTTGCACTCTCCAATGTCCACCTAGTGGACTACTTCACCTTCTAGAAACATATCCCATGCATGGATATTTTTGATCGTTCTTCATCATTCCCCTTTTCTTGGCTGTATTTTGCCCTTATCTATGTGATTTCAGCCCTCGGGCTATCTCTTTAGCTAGTCGCTAAATTTTTTCATAGGGTCTGTGCTTAAGCCTGCAAGGATTAACAGTTATTTCATTGTCACAAATTTGATGTGTTTGGGTCCGTCATTGTTTGAAAGCCAATGGCTAGTTGGTTGCCATGAATTTGACGGTTGCAGGCCCGTCATCCTCCTTAGCACTTCTTTCGTGTCTTTTTTGTTTGCTTTGGCCACTTTCCACTATTTTTAACAAGTGACACATGGTGCATTCCATTGTTTTATAGGCGAGGACACATGGCATCATCCACTAAGAAATAGGTGAGAACACATGGCAACATTTACTGAGCTTATAGAAGCATTATAGAAACATTCAAGACTCTTTTGGACTCATGCAGACGATGACACATGGCATGTTCCACTCGAGTTTAGCCACTCACCCAAGACCCACCATAGTCCTTTATCAATAAAAGGAAGAAGCTATAGATGTTGCGACTTGGCAGCCTCTGCCAAGCTTTGTAGATGACATGTGGCATGTTCTTCTACTTTGAAAATTATGAGAAACTATGTCTTGATAGATGACACATGGCAGCTTCTATTGCACTTTATAAGGGACACATGGCATGTTCTGCTACAATTTGATGAGTGACATGTGATGTATTCTACTACAACTTGATGAGTGACACATGGCGCATTCTGATGCAACTTGAGCTTTGATCTTTCCCAGAGGTAACTTACCCTTTAGGGTTTTGAGAAATGGTCCACTTTCCTTGGCGAGAGCCTCTCGCAAGGGTATCTACCCTTCGAAATCTTTTAGGTGGACTTTTCCTTTAGAGAATTTTTTTGAAGGAATTCTTTCAAACAATTTGTCCAAAGGAAATCTTCCTTCGCTTTGCCTCTGCTTTTCATTGGGTTTTCTTTCGGTGGGGTTTTGTCTTTGCTTTGGGCTTTTTTCTTTGGATAAAAGTCTGAAGGAATTCCTTCAAAAATTTTATCTGAAGGAAATGTCTTATTAATTTTGCCTTATTCAATTCTCGAAAGAGAACTGTGTCCTCTGTAAGGACTTGTTCAAGCATGAAACTATCCTTTGGGATTTTGCAATGGTCCATCTGTTCCTCGCCTGCCCTCTGTAAGGGCTGCTTGTCTTTGGTTCACTTTTCTGAAGGAATTTTCTTTGTCCACTTTTGCTCATTACCCTCTGCAAGGGCACTCAGGTTGGTTCATTACCCTCTGCAAGGGCACTTGGCTTGGTTCATTGCCCTCCGTAAGGGCACTCTTTCCTTTGGCTTTAGGGTAGCCCCTTGAACCTGCCAATTGAATTGATCGATTGAACTAGCTTTGGTTCAATGGTTCAATAGTTCAATCTTGCATTTGAATCCATATTTTTGTCTAAGTCTTTTGATCACTTTGAACTAATTGAACCCATTGAACTGTTGAACCCATTGAACCTGGTTTGTTCAAGGTTCAATGGTTCAATCACTTTCTAGTGTTCCACTCATTCACTTGACTGCTTGAACCAAATGCTTTGAACCAAATGGCCATTGAACCTATTGAACCTTTGAAACCATTAAACCTTTAAACCAAAGTGGTTCAATGGTTCAACGGTTCAATGGTTCAATGGTTCAAGCCTTCTTCTCTTTGATAAGTGTTCTAAAGTTGTTGAACTTTAAACCTTGACATAATGCACTTAACTCTAGCTAATGACGTTGAACTTTTGAACCCATTGAACCAAAATGGTTCAAGGTTCAATGGTTCAATGGTTTAAACACTACATAAAAGCTTGCTGATGAACTCTATTGGCTAAACCAAGGCATTGAACCAATCCTAAAAATGACTAAGTATTGGAAACTTGTTCTTTTTTATTGAACTCACCTGTAAAAGCCTTTAAACTTGTTGAACCTGCTAATTTCAAGCATGTTGAGTCCATATAAACATATCTATAGAGTTCATAGATTTAAGCCTGCAGAGTCCATAGATTCAAGCCTATAGAGTTCATAGAAATGAGTCCATAGAACTGGCAGAGTTCGTAGAAATGAGTCTGTAGATTCAAGCCTATAGAGTTCATAGATTCAAGCTTGCAGAGTCTGTTGAAATCTAAAAAAAGATTGAATAATGAAGAATTTGAATGCCCAGAACAATTTTTGAGAAAAGGAGAGAGGATTTTGGTTTGTTGGATCAAAATATTTCAAATGTTGTCCCAAAAATGAGTGATATTTTTGGGGGACAATAATTGACTCCAATTGGGGAATTTCTTTCAATTGGAATAGCTGAGGGGAGTATAAACTAGAATCTCCAATGCCTTGAAGTATGCCATTGGGCTATGGAGTCATGCTACCCAAAAAGAAAGGTGACAAAAACAAAAACAAAAGCACAAAAATAGAACTAAAGACTATACAAATATACATATGTACAAGCTAATCTTATCTGATACTTCATGGATTGAAGTGCTTCAGATGTTGACCATTGTAAGGCAGAGAGAAGAGTGCACCATCTTGATATTTCAGCAAGAAGCTATTCTCACCATTGAGCTGATGGATAATAAATGGGCCTCTCCAAAGAGAATCAAACTTCCCATGCATCTCCTTTGGTTCTCTTCTCTTGTCCCACAATAGGACTTGATCTCCAACCTAGAAATCATGGTTTTTTGCCTTTTGGTTGAAGAGCTTCTTCACCAAACTTTGATGGGTAGAAATTCGATCCACCACCATAGTTCACTGCTCATCCAGCTCAGTCAAGCATAAGATCTTCTTGTCAATGGAACTTTCATATGTTTGATCTTCAATTGCCTTAGCAAATTTTAATGTTGGTAGTTCCAAGGTGATTGGTATCTTAGCATTGATACCATAAATAAGTTGGAAAGGAGACATACCAATTGCCCTTTTTGGTGTAATTCTATCTGTCGACAAAGCATCAACCAATGCTTTATGCCATGTCCTTTGGTTGTCATCCACTAGCTTCTTGATGATAGTCATCAGGTTCTTGTTACTTGATTTAGCCAGTCCATTCCCTTGTGGAAAGTAATTAGAAGAGTGAGAGAGGGTGATCCCATAGTAAAAATAGAATTGAGTAATCTCTTGGGAAGTGAGACAAGCTGCATTGTCTGTGATAATCTTGGTTGGGACCCCAAACCTGTAAATGATATTCTCCTTGAGGAAATTGCACACTACTTCTGAAGTAACATGCTTGGTTGGAATAGCTTCCACCCACTTGGTGAAGTAGTCAGTTGCTGTAAGGACATAATCATGTCCAACACTTGAAGATGGATTTATATCTCCAATAAAATCAATTCCCCATTGTTGGAATGGTTCCTCTATGACTACTGGCTTGAGAGGCAGGGCAACTAACATGGGTCTCCCAACAAACTGTTGGCACAATTCACATTTTCTTACCCACTTATATGCATCTTGAAATAGAGTAGGCCAATAATACTTGGCTCACAGAATCTTGTGGGTAGTTATAGGAGCAAAAAAATGTCCTCCATAGGCTAAATTGTGGAAAGATTTCAAAAGATGGCTTTGCTGCTCCTTGTCCACACAACAAAGGAACACTCCATCAAGGCTCCTCTTATACAGGCCATTGTCCCAAATGACAAAATTGGTAGCTTTCAACTTGATATTCCTCCTTTATTTGTAAGATAGGTGAGCATGACACTCACCAGAAGTAAGAAAATGAGCAATACCTGAATACCACTCATTCATGGTGGAGACAAAGAGGACTGTTGGTGTGTCTTCCATCTCTATTTCTTCTAGTTTGTTATCAGTAATTAATTGGCATAGGCCTTTTCCCAATACCAACTTTTTTGGCTTGATGACTAGATCAAATTCTTGGATCTTTACAATCTAATTACCTCTTTTCATCTCAAACTCCTACTGATTTAGTATAGATTTGACCATGGTATCAAGAACCAAGGCAGCATTGTGAGAATTCAAGATGTAGAAGCGGAAATGCTTGACTGCCTTCACTACTACATAAGCATGCTTTTCCATATTCAAGTACTTTAGCTCATGAGATTTGAGAGGGTAGCTCATGAAAGAAATGGGAGATTCCATACCTTCTTTATTCTGTTGAACTAGAATTGCTGAAAGCGTGTGTTCAGAGGCATAACTGTATATGATGAACTCTTTATTGTAGTCTGGACAAACCAGAATTGGGGTGTGGGCAATGGTAGTCTTGATATCCTCAAATGCTGACTTGCCTTCTTCTATTTATTTGAAGGTGGCCTTTCCCTTCATCATGTTCACAATATGATGAGTCTTCTCAACAAACTTAGGAATGAACCTTCGTAAGAAATTCACCTTTTCGAAATAAGAGAGAACAACAGTCTTACTTGTAGGCAAGGTAAGCTCTTGGATAGACTTGACTCTATCTGAGTCAATCTTTATGCCTCCTTTGGACATAATGTGTCTGAGAATTTTTCTCTGTTACTCCAAAAATAGACTTCTTGGGGTTTAAGGAAATGCCTTTCTAGCGGCAGCGCTCCAACACTTGTTGCAAATGGTGTACATGTTCAGAGTAATGCTTGGAAAAGATGGTCAAGTCATCAAGGTATACCATAATGAACTTACCCATTTCATCTTTGAAAGTGAGGTCCATTGCTCTTTAGAAAGTGGTGCCAACATTTATTAGGTCAAATGGCATCCTTTTATATGTAAACGTGCCCCAAGGTGTGCTTCACTAACTTCAACTTGATTGTATTTTGAGAAGCCATCTAGCATTGATAACATCTCTGAGCCAGTCATTGTCTGGAGCACTTGATCCATGATGGGCAAAGGATAGTTATCCTTTAAAGATGACTGATTTAGATTCCTAAAATTCACACAGATGCGAATTTTGCCATTCTTCTTCCTTACAGGGACTATGTTGGCAATCCATGTGGAATGATGGATTGAGAAAATTATCCCAGCATTCAACATTTTATGTATCTCAGACAAAATAGTACCTGATATATTTGGATTATACTACCAGGATTTTTGCTTGTAAGGGACCAAATTATCCTTGAGAGGAATTTCATGTTGAATTTTCTTAGGCTTGAATGACTTTAGACCATCATAAGAGTACGTCAAAACATCCATGTAATGGCAAAACAGGTCAGTAAATTTGAGTTTCTCCTTCGGAGTATAGCATTTTGCAATGTTCACCATCTTGGGATTTTCTTTAGTACCCAAATTTATTTGATCAAACTCCTGGGAGGAGTTTGAATCTATTTGTTGATGTTTAATGAACCTATCATGCTTATCAAATAGTTTCTCAAGAGAAACCAATCCTTTAGGAATCTTATTCCCTTTTAGCTGCAGAAATTCTTCACTTGCATCTAAATTCATTTTAAGAGTTGATTCAAAATTTTAGAGCTTACTATCTTCGAAGTGAAGATGTTCGCAGCTATCTTTTTGTTCTAAAAATGTGATGATTTAGTTGCCACCATTGAACACTTACCAATGATTGACATTATCAGGCACACTTGGTCTAAAGACCAATTTGATAGTGCACTTGTTTCCTTTAATGTCTAAATGAGGAACTAAGAGAGTTGAAAAATAGCTCATGCATCAGCCTGGTCATTGAATTCTCTAGGAATGGTAGAGATGTTGAAAGCATCAAAGCTTTCAAGTTGGTCCTATACTAGATTGTGGTAATGACATAATCTCTCATTTTTGGTTTGATACAAGTTCCTTACTTGACAAACCACTAGTTCAACATCTCCTTTGGCATGAAGGAGTTTGATGCCTTTATCTCAAGTAGCCTTCAATCCAAGCAATAGAGATTTGTACTCAGTTGTGTTGTTGGTGTTACTAAATTACAACTTGTATGAAGAAAGAAAAATATCTCCTTGAGGAGATATCAACATAATCCCAGCCCCTGAGCTGGTAGAATAATTGCTGCCATCAAATTCTAGGATCCAAACATCATTAGAAACTGATATTTTCTTAGATTTCTCCTTGCTGGAAGGAGAAATTCTTCTGTGTTTGCACTATGCTCTCTCACATCCTCTTCTATTTCATCTGATTTGATTTCTAGATCATCACCTGTAGGACTTTCATCTGCTTAAACATGAATATCTTCTATGGTTAAGAAGTAATTACCCATGCCTGAAGATTTAAATAGAATTTGAGCTTCAGGGGTTGATGTCTGAGTGACAACATATTTTGATTCCTTTTTAAGAAATAGCTTTTGCATGATGATTTTGATAGGGATCCTCGCTTCAGATAGGTCCATGCTCAATTCTCCACCAACATGCTTGTAGAAAATTTTCCCAAGTAGAATGCCATAGGATACTAAGACATCGGCCACTAGGATTGTCATCTTGATTCTTTTATTTGGGAATGCTGCAAATACAAATTAGGCATCCTTGATATGTCCCAATAGAGGTACTTATTTATTCTCCATGGAGAAACATCTTCCAAAGGTTTTGGTTAGGGTGAGTCCAAGAGATTCTACCACCTTGGTAGGCATGACATTATCTGAAGCTCTAGAATCAATGATACAATTGCTCAGTTTATGACCATTTATCAATAGGGAAACATAGAAAGGCTCTATTTTCCTAGGGGTAGATAGAGGAGTAATGACAAGATTGTTTGGGATGGACATGTTCCTTGGGGGATCATGAGTTACTTTTTTAGCATCTTGTCTTTCAGGGATGGCTTTATTCTTCACACACTCCACCAACTTGTCTAACTGCTCAGGATTGGCTTGTAAGAATTCAAATTTAGACATTTGAATTTTTGTCTTCTTGACATGATCGATAATGTCAAATGACTGAAATGGGCTAGGAAGAGGGGAAGGCAGTTCATCTTTCTAGTTTTTAGGAGGGGGAGGACTGATTTGTGGAATTGAAGTTGGAGATGGAGGAATGGTTGATGTACTTACTTTTTTATTACTCACTGGGTCCTTTGGCTAGAAAGGTAGAGAAGTTCTTCGTTTGGCAATTGAGATTGCAGGCTAAGAACTTTTCCCTATTTTTCCTTTATCAACTTGCTGGGCTGACTGGTTTTGAGACTGGGTGAATATAGCATATGATCCATCAACTGCTTCTCCTTTACCTCTAGGTTCATTATGGTAATTTAAGAAACCAATGTTGGAGTCGCCAGCGAATTATTCTTGATCTTCTACAAGGATATCAACATCATTTTCTTGGTTCAATTCATATTGGAGAGAGAAATTAGATTATGTTTCAAGATATCCAACTATTGAATCGGTTGGGGGTTCTTCAATGGCAAGTTTCCCTTGTGGGGGAGGAAGATGATTTGGCTGTCCTTGATTTTTGGTAGCATTGCCTTGGTATGATTGATTGGGGAATGTCCTTTTTGGCATATCTCTATATGAAAGAGCTGAAGATATCCCTTGCACCATTTGCTTCTTGAGAGCCAACAATTCATTTGCTAGCTTTTCCACCATTGGATTAGTGGTGCTTGTAGATGGATATTTAGAGGATGAAGAAGATTTACCTTTGTTTGGATCTCTCATTATCTTTCTTACCAAGATAAGGTCATTTTCTACCTTAGTAGCCAAGTCTTGAGCTGTAGCAAGGTCTATTTGGCCAGCACGTCTCAGTAGAAAACTTACTTCAAGTAGCTGAGAGTTGATGAAAAAACATTTAAGATTCTCAAGTGTAGGCTAAGCAATTGCAGGAATCTTGTTCCTCAGCTTGTCAAACTTGGCTATGAAATCCCTCATTAGTTCATGAGGCTCCTTCATTTGTGTGAGTTGAGCCAGCAGGGCATGTGCATCTTTTGCAAGCTTGAATCTAGCTTCAAACTTGGCTTTGAGGGTGTTCCAGTCAGTCACAGTTTGGGCCTACAAATGATAGAACCAATCTAAAGTAGCACCTTGTAATGTTTCCATGAACAACCTAACTGTTATATCCTCATACTCCACACCTATTACGCCACAGGCTATGCTGAAGGCTGTAATATGTTTATCAGGATGAACTTTCCCATCACCATAGAACTTGGGGAAATTTTTCCTTGAACTACGTGGTAGCTCATGTAGAGGTGGATTTAAATTGAGTGGGCCAAAAGAATTACCCCAAGGGCCTTGAATTGCCATACTATTACTATGGAAAGATGAAATAACAAATCTCAGAGGGGTAAGTATTGACAAATCTTTATTAATAGTGAAAATGGATGTTTTTCCCGATAATGTAGACTTGACTTTAGTAGGAGGAAATCTCCTAGTTCGTTGGAGGTGAGATGGTGAAGGAAACAGATCAAAATTAGTTTTCTATACCAACTCGAATACCGTGTCAACAATACCTTTAGCCCTTTGGCTTCACGTATACCATGGATCTGCCAAATTGTAAAACAAAAATGGAAAAGAACTGGCCCTATTTTAGCTTAAAGCTTGAGGCTTCAAATTGTGCGTTCTATCCCAGTTGATGTGAAGGTGGAGGGAGATAGTAAGGCTATAATGATAATGGGTAAGACAGAATGAAATCACTAGAGTCTATAATGGATAATGGTAGGGACTGCTTCAATCTAAAACTTGAGGCTTCAGATTGCACATTTGGTCCCCAACAGAGTCGCCAAAAATTGTTGGGTGAATATTTTGTCAATCAGCTAACTAATGAGAAAAATAGGTCTCTTCAACCATAGCATAGGGAAATTGGTCAGCTAGATGTGTAGGTTTACTACATCAAAAGGGGACAAATCTCTCCTCTTATCAAGGGGAGGTTCCCTGTAAATATGCAGGAGCTATATACTATATATATAAGCAAAAAATAATACTTAGAGGTAGGATAAACCATCCATCTCTCTTTTTTTAGAGATGATGTTCATAAATCAAAAGAGAAATCCTAATGAAATGATAGAAGACACTCCTCTTCTTTCAGAAGTGCTATTCAGCACACAAAAGGAACCCTTCAGGTGGTGACAAGTAACTGTAACAGGGCGTAGTAACACATCAGGATGAAATGTAGCACAAAGTCTCCAACTCAAATGCCAAAGAGTGAAATATGAAAGACAATGAGGGCACAAAGTCATCTCAAGGTCCTTTACATAGAAAAAACTACGAAGGATCATGAGGGCACAAAGTCATCCCAAGATCCTTTACACAAGAATAAAAAGAAAACACACCAAAGACAATTAGTGGGGGCACAAAGTCTCTCCATAGTTGGCTTCATGACACCTTTCTGATTATTTCAATAATTCTACTTATTCAATTAAATGGACAAAAAACATATTAAGGAAACAAACATAAGAACAATTTCCCCAACAACCAAGCTATTCCATCACAAAGTCTAAAAAGTCACTTGTTTTCTTATTCAAATAACAAAATATGATCAATAATTTGAGCTCAAAGTCTCAGTAATGCCTTTTAATTTGGATAGAGTTTTGTTTCTAATAATAGAGAGAGATCCCCCTTAAAAAAAGAGAGAGTCTAATGTATAGTGCTCCAAGAAAGACTTGGGCACTTTATTTCATAAAAATGATGGCTTATGATGCATTCAATTCCTTCAATGCATTTTAAATTTTGTCCATGGGCTATGCTGGAATTGAGCATCAATTTTTAATATGAGCTGGATGATGTGTTTCCTTATGTGTGCACAGCTATTCACTCTACTCAATGTAGGAAAATAGGTTGCACCATTAAATATTTGCACTCTTCGATGTCCACCTAGTAGACTACTTCACCTTCTAGAAACATATCCCATGCATGGATATTTTTGATCCTTCTTCATCGTTCCCCCTTTCCTAGCTGTATTTTTCCCTTATCTATGTGATTTGAGCCCTTGGGCTATCTCTTTAGGCAGTCGTTGAATTTGTTCATAGGGTCTATGCTTAAGCCTACAAGGATTAACAATTATTTCATTGTCACAAATTTGATGTGTTCAGATCCTTCATTGTTTGAAAGCCAATAGCTACTTGGTTACCCTAAATTTGATGACTGCAGGCCCGTCATCCTCCTTAGCACTTCTTTCATGTCTTTTCTGTTTGCTTTGGCCAGTTTCTACTATTTTAAACAAGTGACACATGATGCATTCCACTATGAAATAGGTGAGGACATGTGGCAGCATCCACTGAGAAATAAGTAAGAACACGTGGAAACATCCGCTGAGCTTATAGAAGCACTATAGAAATATTTAGGACTCTTCTGAACTCATGCAGATGATGACACATGGCACATTCCGCTCAAGTTTAGCCACTCACCTGGGAGCCACCACAGTCCTTACTCAATAAAAGGAAGAAGCTATAGATGTTTCCACTTGGTGGCCTCCATCGAGCTTTATAGATGATACGTGGCACGTTTCACTACTTTGAAAGTTACTAAAAACTTTGTCTTGGTAGATGACACGTGGCAACTTCTGCTGCACTTTATAAGGGACACATGGTGCATTCTGCTACAACTTGATGAGTGACATATGGCATGTTCCACTACAACTTGATGAGTGACACATGGTGCATTTTGCTACTTGAGGTTTGATCTTTCTCGGAGGGAACTTGCCCTTTGTGGTTTTGAGAAACGGTCCACTTTCCCTGGCGAGAGCCTCCCACAAGGGTACCTACCCTTCGAGATATTTTAGGTGGAATTTTCCTTCATACAAAAAGTTTGAAGAAATTCTTTCAGATAATTTGTCTGAAGGAATTCTTCCTTTGCTTTGCCTCTGGTTTCCGTCGGGTTTTCTTTTGACGGGCTTTTGTCTTTACTTCGACTTATTTCTTCAAACAAAAGTCTGAAGGAATTCCTTTGGAAATTTTGTCTAAAATAAATGTCTTGATCATTTTGCCTTAGTTGATTCTCGAAAGAGAACTGTGTCCTCTATAAGGACTTGTTCAAGCATGGAACTATCCTTCAGGCTTTTGCAACAGTCCATTTGTTCCTCACCTGTCCTCTGCAAGGGCTGCTTGTCTTTGGTTCACTTTTCTAAAGGAATTCTCTTTGTTTTCTTTTGCTCATTACCCTCTGCAAGGGCACTCAACTTGGTTCACTACCCTTTGTAAGGGCACTTGGCTTGGTTCATTGCCCTCCGCAAGGGCACTCTTTCCTTTGGCTTTAGAGTAGCCCCTTGAACTTGCCGATTGAACCGACTTTGGTTCAACGATTCAACGGTTCAATGGTTCAATCTTGTGTTTGAAGCCATCTTTTTATCTAAGTCTTTTGATCACTTTAAATCGATTGAATCCATTGAACCATTGAACTCGTTGAACTTGGTTGGTTTAATGTTCAATGGTTCAATGGTTCAATCACTTTTTAGTGTTCCACTCATTCACTTGATCTCTTGAACCAAATGCTTTATACCAAATGGCCATTGAACCTATTGAACCTTTGAACCCATTGAACCTTTAAACCAAAGTGGTTCAATGGTTCAATGGTTCAAGTCTTTTTCTCTTTGATAAGTGTTTTGAAGCCGTTGAACTTTGAACCTTTACATAATGCGCTTAACTCTAGCTAGTGACATTGAACCTCTTAACCCATTGAACCCATTGACCCAAAAATATCACTCATTTTTGGGCCAATAAATGGTTAGTGGAAAGGGATGTAAGAGAGCATTCTATGCTCAATTACTTGAGAGTAGCTCAAGAATACAAAGGTTGGTCCTTTGGATCCATCATGGACCTATTAGGTGAAGCTATATAATCATGCATGTGTTAATCAACATTTGGACTATGTGTCCAATCCCTCTAAGTAGGTGGCTTAAGAATATAAAGGCTGGTCCTTTGGCTCCATCATTGCCTTGTTAGGTGAAGTTAATCAATGTTTGGACTATGTGTCTAATCCCTTTGAGTAGGTGGCTCAAGAATATAAAGGTTAGATAGTCTTTTGGCTCCATTGTTTCCCCATGAAGTGAAGCTATGAACTGATGTTGGTATGAATGTGTGTTATTTATCTATCTAAACCTTGATGGCCAACTAAATAATTTCCCATACTTCTCATGCTGTCTAAGAACATACACTATATCTGATACTATCTACTATGCACTAATTATAGCTATGAATGGAGACTTTACCAAATGTAACCTTATTAGATGTGCAACTCAAGCTATGTGCTATGAAGAAGGCTCATCTAATCGCAATCATAGTGGATTTCTATATGAAATAACACCCTATGGCCTCTATTATGATGCATATGATTGAATAATAGATTGAGCTAGAATTGTAACTTGTGATGGGGGTTCATCTAATCTTAACCATAGTGGGTTTCTATGTGAGACAGGACTCAAAAAAATTGATCATAGTGAATATCTCTCTAGAGCAATACTCTGTGATGTGGGTTCATCCAATCTTAACTATAGAGAGTTGTTACATGAGACAAGACCCAAAAAAATCAGCCATAGTGAATATCTCTTTGGAATAATACTCTATGATGTAGGTTCATCTAATATTAATCGTAATGGGTTATTACGTGAGATAGGACCCAAAAAACTTGGACATAGTGAATAACTCTTTAGAACGGTACTCTGTGTGGTGCTTGTGACTATGCTATATATGTATATAGAACTACACTATATACTCCTCTGACTAAAGTGCTATAAGTAGGTTGCTCTCACTGTACTAGTTTCCAAACCTTCTGAATAGGTGGAATAGGAGATCTCCTATGAGGGTCTATCCTAGAATCTACATTAATCTTATGATGAGTAACTGATTATTCTAGTGAAGGAATGTCTTGAGATGACTCAACCATAGAGGAATGAGGTCTAGTAATCCATGATGGAGGAGATCTTGGTGCCCCCTATGTGAATGCTATGATGCCATTATCAACACACTATTAATGCAATCCCTGAGTCCATAACAATCATTATTTTTGTGTCCATGGATATAATGATAGTTATAAAAGGGTTGATGTGGATGTCTATATAAAATATCTAGATCTCATCGATGAGTAGAAGGTAGTATGATTAACCTCCTATCTAGTAGTGTTGATAATATGACACATGGGCTATCCCACTCTAAATCAAACTATAATGGTGCCTTGTTGTTGTTCTTTGTAGTGCATACTTTAGGTTGTACTCTAGAAATTGGCTCTCTATTCTTAATTGGTTCCTTTTTTGATTGAGGTCTCCTATCTTGTTTAGGTTATGGTGGATGTTGTGTGTTAGGAGTTATAGATAGAGGTATTGCTGTGAAATCTAGAGTAATGAGATCAATTGAATCTACCTCAATCAATCCCAATCTATTTTCTAAAGATAGAACTATATAACATAAGTGTCTAAAATAGGACTCTATCTGATATAATATATGCTTGAGGAGAGGTTGATGAATCCCCTTAATAAAGATATGTTGAATCTCTAATCTATTGGTTTATAGATCAATCTTAACATGTGCATCTTGAATCATAAGATATAATCACTAACTAGCTCTAAAGTATTTTGATGCAATGTGGCAAGTTTCTCATATGTTACACAAGGGCCCATGTTTGTTATGTAATGTTTTAGAAATGCCTCCTCTAAGTCATCATATGTGTGTAAGGAACCAACATGGTGTACATGAAAGAACCAATTTTGTGCCTCCCCCACTAATGTCTACTGAAACAATTTGAGTAGAATCAAAGGAATTGCATGAGATGATAAAGCCTTTCGAAAGGATTTAAGGTGTATGAATGGATCTCTAGTTCCATCAAAGTGAGGCAATAATGGTATCTTGAAATTCTTAGGCAATGAAGCTTTTATGAATGTCTTTGAAAGAGGGTTACCATGTAAATCATTGGCATCCATCCAAGACTTATGAGCCTTGTTTTCTAAGGTAAGGAGATGTACTTGGTGTGGTAATTCACCTACTGCATGCATAAAAAAAAAATCTTGGGATGGTATATTAACATCTTAAAGTGGTTTATTTAATCATTAAATTTGATCATTAATTTTATCCATGGGAATGATACATTTGGCAATTGGATCATAGAGAGGGGGTGTGATCACTTGAACCTTTGGAGAAATGGTAAATTGGACCTTGGTAGAGGGATGTGGCTACCATTCTCTTTAGGTGAAGAGTGAGAAACAGGTGCTACTATAGTGGGGTGTGGCTTGGGATATTCATTTGTATCTTTATGTTTTAGTAAATCACATTCTAATTGAGTAAATGATGTGATGTTATCATTAACATGTGTATTATTTGAAATAGAATAATGCATAGAAGTAGAAAAAACATTTGGCAGTGCATTATGTTTGAGAGGAAGAGTGAGAGAAGAGTTAAAAATATGAGATGCATTTTCTTCTTCACTATGTACATAAGAATCATCATTATTCCATGCATTATAATAGATTAAATATTATTCACAGTCACTCTCATTTTCATATTCATTTGCATGTTCACTATCATATTCATTATCACTTCCATTATCACTAAGGAGAGGTGTAAGAGAAGAATTTAATTATTTTCTAAAATGCAATAAATTATCATGTGAAATGGGAATATTATGTGCATCTATGTTATCCATGGATGGAATGCATGCATTATTGTCATTTACAATATTAGGAGTAAGAGAAAGAGAGTTATCATTTATACACTCTTTTGATAAAGTAGAGTTGAGAGCATGAGATGCATCATTTGAACTATGCATTGATAATTTGATTTTATTTCATTTATATTATTATATTTTGAACATAAAACTATCAAAAGAGAGAGAGAGAGAGATTCGGTTCACATGGAAGCAAATTATCACCACTAAGAGGTTCACTTGGAAGTGCATGTCTAATTTGTTCATTTGGTACATTGTGCATAGGAGAATGAGGTGAAAATTATCTTACCCATTTATCAAAATTAATTTCTTTAGAAGAGGGAATAAAAGAGATAGGTTTGAGAGAAGAAGATGCATTTAATTTTTCTTCACTATCACTTTCACATGTATCATCATATTATTCATTACAACAATAGTAATTATATTAATTGTAAATGAAATCATTTTCCACATTTTTAGCTAATGTGCAATTTTACAAATTTGTCCATTCATTATCATAATTGTGAGAAAAATTTAGAAATTGATCTATGGGATGAGAGGGAAGAAGAGCCTTAGTGGCCATTTTATTTCTTTCACCAAAGAGAATATGTAAAAGTATTATTAAACAAATGAATGCAATAATAAATACTAACATAGAGATTTTGAAATTTTTTTTAGCACTCTAAACAATTTGCAAAAATTCCAATTTTTTTAATAAAAATTGTAAGGCTTAAGGTTTTAGGACCTAGTTTAGGAATCTAGGGTTTTGGGTTAGGGTTTTAGAATTTTTGAAAATTATTACTATAATTTAAATTCTAAAATAATATTTTAAATAAAATTAATGCACAAAAATTTATACAAAAATTAGAAATTAGAAATTTAATTTTTGCACAAAATAGCTACTAATGTTGAGATTTTGAAAATATTTTTGACACTCCAAACAATTTGCAAAAATTCTAAAATATTTTTCTAAAAAATGTAAAGGAGGTAGGCTTAGGGTTTGAGGACCTAGTTTGGAAATATAGGGTTTTAGGTTAGGGTTTTAGAATTTTTGAAAAATATTGCAATAATTTAAATTTTAAAACAATATTTGAATAGAATTAATGCACTAAAATTTATACAAAAATCATAAATTTGAAATTAAAATTTTTGCACAAAAATATGAAGGAAAAACCCTAAGGGTACCTAAGGTTTTATATTTGTTCGAAGTAAGTCGGGTTCACCAAATGTTTTTTTATTTTTTGGAAACTAGGGTCTAGTTCCTAAACAATAAAGGGTCTAGAGTAAGGGCAAAAATCCAATAAAATATAAGTTTTGATCATTTTGATTAAATTAATTGCATATAGAATGAAATAAACTTATCTAGAAAAATAAGCTGAAACGAATGACTTAGGAGTTGGAATCCATTGTACGAGACTGGGAAGATGTCAAGAACCTAGATTTGGATTTTGTTTTATGAAACGATAGTAGCACCAAAATAAGACACCTTAGGGTTTGATTCTATAGTCTTCTTCTACCACTATTGTCCTTGAGATCTATGTTTTCTGGGTTTTGTTCATTGTCTCTATGTGAGCCTGTATAAAAAATTTTAGAGGCTAAATGTTGACATAACTTGTTTTAGGTATATTTCAGTCTCCAAACCCTAGGTCTATCTACACATATGAAACAAAAAATACATCAAAAACATAAGGGGGAAAAATTGGGTTAAGGGAAATATGACCACATGTTCTAGAACCCCTATTGTCTTGATCTCTACCCATATTAACCCTAAAACTAGGGTCTCAGATCAAATGTAGTTCTCCCTTAGGGAACGTGCATGATTAATGCACATGATAGATGCAAGAATGAACTTTTACCTAGGCCCTTCTTTAATCAAGCATGTAAATATATGTGGGGTGCTACTTATATTATTAACTAATTTTATTATGTAATATACCAAAGTAGTAAGTGCTAGATATAAAATGCCTTGTGAAGTCCTTTATATAGGAGACTATTTTGAATTTAGAGCTTTATTCACATTTGGCCAACATTAGGAAATTGAAGGATGAAGCTAAGAAGGGATTATGACTCATTAAGTGAGGGAAACTGATCATTAGAGTTAAAAATCCCTTTAGACAAGAGCACTAGAGATAGACACCCTAGGGTCCAACATTGTAGTCCAATCCTAGGACTCATGTCTTATAGGTTCAAGACCTAAGGGGATGGAATTAGTACATGAAATTTGACTTGGCTAAGGTGGAATGACCGTTTGAAAAGCTTGGGATGATTGGGAATGATAAAAAAGGTGATCAAAGCAAGAGATAAGACCACGATGAGTAAAAACAAGACATGGCTAATATGAATAAGGCTCATATTCTCTAGTTGGAGTCTCCTATAAATGGACTGTGAAAAGACATGAAATGTGTGGTTGATTTAAGGTATATACAATAAGCACCAACTTACAAGGAGGGATCAACCCCCTAAATGCCTCAACACCAAATCAACCACCTAATTGATTTTATCACCTTCAAGACTCCTTCTTTCTTAAATAATTGATGATGACCACTTCTTCATCTCTACACACTCTTAGCCTTCTTAAACTACCTTCTATGCTTCTTTACTCAAATAGGTCTGTTCAACACTGATTAGGTCATATGACCTTGATCCTCAGACATAGAACCTATATAAAATATTCATCACTAATCCTCTACACTCCTATGATGGTTTACAAGACCTCTTTCTACTCTGTAATATATTATTTTGTTCACTTGCACTTTACACACCAATAGGCCTAAAACTACCATGTATTTATACAAGTCTCTTGTTTTTATCCTTCTTGGTTGGATAAAAACCCTTAATATATGAAATTAGAAATGTATCATGTCCATAATTTAATCCTATATTGGATAGGATAAATCACAACCACACTTCTGATTGGGGGCATACAATTGTGAAGCAGGAACATGACCAATGTGAGGATCCACTAGACCCAATTAGGGGATCACTTGTCACAAAAAACCATGTGAGATAGGGCTACAAAGCCTATAGTCTAACACAATCACATAAAAACCCTAAAAGAGTCCTATGATTTAGTATTTCACTAATCTAATAACAAGAAAAGCAAATCTAATCTAGTGCACGCCAAATCTTGTGGCACAAAGTGGGGGTTGGAAATAAAACAAATAAACAACTAAAATAAACATGTATAAAATACATATACTCACATAAATGTATACAAAATCCTAATACATGAAAGAGAAGAATACAAATGCTCTATCTATCTACTCTTACAAAGGAGGAATAAAGTTAAGAATAGTTACCTTTGAAGATGAATCTGTCGAGCCTCAATCTCCCCCTTGGCCAAGGTGCTTCGTAAGAGATTGTCATGGTATGTAAGGATAACTAAGATAAATCAAATATAGGATACACAACCTATCCAAGTATCCAAAATACTTATCCATAAGATGAGATCAAAGCTCCAAAGAAAGTATTGAAACCTAAAGCTTTATTCCCCAAGTAGAATAGGTAATAGGCATATGTTTGTCTGCACTTCTTTACTTAATTATTTGCTCATATAAAATGGTAAGGAATGACCTTGTATATATAGTGGTAACTTTCCCTAAAATATTTTAGGAATGTCAGCTATGCTAGGTCAACCTAATTGACCTAGAATGTTTTTGGAGCTAACTCTCTAGGTATGTGTTAACAAACCAAAAGAGAGTAAAAGTCCCAAAACTGTACTAGGTAACCTAGTCAACTTAGCACATTTGATAGGTTAAAAAGGTGGTAAGTTAATAAATTAAGTATAAAACATAGAAAATGATGGGAATAGATAGGACTAAGAAGAATAAGCTTGGGTTCAATGGTTCAGGAGGCTAGAGTATGGATGGCAAGAGGCACAAAGAATGACAATCTTACAAAGCAATGATGACCTACCCACCTCTTTCTCGATGCACTTTTTAAGGCACGAACATAGAGAGATTAAGACTTGATAAGTTATTAAAATATAAAAAGTGCTATTAATCAATAAAAGGTAAAAATATTATGTATATACATATGCCTCAGTTGAAACTCATCATGTGTCATGTATGTGTAACATAGGATGGTGCTTCAGAAGAAAACATGATAACACACAACGTTGATGCTAAGTATTGTGTAGTAAGTAGAAAATAAGATAAATTAAATAACTATATTTAGAAAAATATACCTTTAACTTACCTTAGTGCCATAGATAAAGAAGTAGATTGTAAAAAAATAAAGGTGTCTAATTTAGACTACACTAGGCGAACCTATAGAAGTTAGTGCAAAAAATATCCAAAAATTGATATGTTTGGAAGATAGACATGTGATAGTGGAAAATAATATCTAAATCATCATGATTTTAATGCATTTTATGATTTGAAAAATGGATGAGTAGAAATAAATATAGAGGTAAAATAAGGAATTTGCCTGAAAATAAATGAAAGAATTTAAATTTTGAAAAAGTGGTTTTAAATAGGGAAAAAGAGAATTCATTTTGCATTTTGAATTGTGAAAGAGAGAAAAGAGATCTCTGAGACCAAAAAAGGTAAGGATGGTGAGGGAATGACAGGCTAGACGAGGACACCCAGAAGTGGCAACAGGTGCACTACAGGAAGGCAACTATGGATTTCAAACCAGTTTTTGAAATTTGTATGGAATTAAGTGAATTTTTGATAAAATTTGTTTTTGAGTAGTTATATATGTTAAAATTGAACAAACTTAGATTCTAAGGGTATCAAATAGGAAGATGGGAAATGGGTTGGAAGGGTTTAGGAAGAAAATGAGAAAAATGTACATTTTGGGTAAAATGTATTGGGTCAGCACATAGAACATACAAGGTCGAACAGGTTGACCTAGTAGGTTGAAACAGGGTAAAATCCATATGGTTGACCTAGTAGGTATGGGTGACCTAGTGTAATCTACGGGCTAAAAATCTAAAAGAGGGTGAAAAACTAGTCTGTAAGGGCCAAAATGAAAAATGAAAACTACGAAAGGGAAAATAATAGGGTTGACTTAGAATTTGAAGTAAACCATGACAAAAATAAGTAAATTTTGGTCAAACTAGTATTGAATAAGGAATCAGAATAAGCATGAAAAAACATGTAGAAAGTTGAAAGAAGGCTAGAATGATCAAAAATGGTCAAAGGAGGGCAAGAGAGACCAAACGAGCTAGGAATAAAATAAAATGAATAAGGTAAAAGCAATTAGGCTTTTTTTTTTTAAATTATAAAAATATTGTGTAAAGAAGGTATTGTGATTATACATGACATGAAGGAACTAATACATCCTTTATTATTCCTTGGTTACAAATATAGTTAAGATTTTAGAGGTTGGTGGATTTGTCTTGGTTACCAAATTTGTTAGAGAGATTGACATATGGAGATCGAGCTAGACTGGTAGCCATAGGTATAGGAGGTATAGATGGGATGTGTAGGATCCCCCTCAATGCTGACATGTTAGTCATGTTCTTGGGATGTTAGGAATAGTTGACTAACACCTTTATATGGGAGGTGGATGGGGATGTGATAGAGGTGGGTATCACATTAGAGGTTACATATGCCATCTTTGCGATACCCATAGCAAGAACACCAGTGACCATAGGGATTTTAGATAGCTTAGAGGAGAGGAGAGCTTTAGCCATATGGGCTATATGCTTAGAGATGATATTGAGAGGATAGAGATTTAGTATAGATGATGTGTATATATCATAGATTTTGGATCTCTGGAGGGTGGTGATAAGCTTTGTGATACAACAAGTGCTTTGTCACAAGTTGGAAAGTAAGGTACTACTATTCATGGTAGCCTTACGTAAGATGATGATGGAAGAGGGAGTATTATATGATCTAGGCTTTGTCATCCAGGTCCAACTCATTCATGATCTATTTAAGATCTTAGTTAGAGGGTAAAAGACTATGAGATTGATCATACTACTAATAACATGGATATATGAGAGATTTCTCATGTATCAACTAGTTGGGTTTCCTTATGTAATCGATGATGGGTTACATCAAGTAAAAAAATGGTAGGAGGTCTAGTTAGTGCAGGCCGTGCCCCATGTGTTAGTGTTATAAATAGTGAGATAAGCAAACATTGTGTGATAGCTATATGGGCACATAATAACTACATGGGTGAGCTAGCACATAGTTACACCAAAAATAGAGAGGAGAGAGGTGATTAGACACTATATATGGTGGAGAGAGACACATTTAGTGGCATAAGTGCTAGGATAGATGGGCCTACCTCATTTGGTGACACTGATACCAA